>OY856410.1:405120705-405720705 GCA_963693085.1 Alisma plantago-aquatica | reverse complement strand
TGATCCTTATATCTTGTGATAAGTTCTTATAAAGCTTATCTTGTCAATCATGTTCCATTAAGAAATACTTGGCTATATGCCTCCCGGATATCTTGGTAAGATTGATGGTAATAATAGCCTTGCTCAGTATGCTGCCCTTGTTATACACTTTATCAGTTATCTATTGTTATCTACTTTAACCTTTTTAGGTTATATAGTTCGGCGGGGAGTTATGTTTCTCGCTGGGACTGTGTGTCTCACCCCACTGGTTTATACCCTTTTTAGGTGATCGCTCTAGACGTGGTGGTGGTCGTGAGGTTGCGGCCGAGCAACAAGAAGAGCAGTAGAAGGCAAGAGATGGACATGCTACTGTTTTGGTGGTTTTGTAGTAGTTTCCTAGAGTCATCCCTGTACTCTAAGGTCCTCAGAGGTGTTTGATGACATTTCATGATGACTAGCTATTGTAATTTTGGTATATCCTGCTGTTGGCCATACATGGTCGTTATGTATGTATAAACAGGTGATGAACTCTGGTGCTGACGGTACAGCTGGATCCGATAAGCTGTGGACACACATCAAAGCTCATAATGTTTTTGTAACATGTTTCTCTATAGGATCTGGATGTAAAAGTTCTCTTATGTATGCTTTCCACAATCGGTTTTAATTAACCCGTGTTTTCGGTGATATGCTGGTTCCGCACATTTTTGTGTGTCATCTCGTTGTATACGTGATGGCGGGGTGTCACAGTTGGTTTGGTATCAGAGCCCTAGGTTCGCTGAGTCTACAGGGATCTAGGACTAGGCTTTTGTCTGTTCTTGTGAGTTTTCCAAGTTTTCTTACAACAACCTTCTGCCCTCAGCGGAAGATAAAGCTTAAAGATGTCTAGAAACC
Organism: Alisma plantago-aquatica; assembly: GCA_963693085.1. Taxonomy (NCBI): domain Eukaryota; kingdom Viridiplantae; phylum Streptophyta; class Magnoliopsida; order Alismatales; family Alismataceae; genus Alisma; species Alisma plantago-aquatica. The sequence continues at coordinate 405,719,835 of OY856410.1, read as the reverse complement.
ATGAAGAACATGCTACCGAGAGTAGCGATGTTGCATCAGTTGATGGAGCAAGAGGGCAGGCACATGAAGATCGGGTGCCTGAGGTCGCCCAACTTGACCCAGCCATTCTCAAAAAACCTACCTACCAGCAGCTTATGGGGCAACTGATGGCTACGATGAATCACATGGTGGAAAGAGTGTCAGTGCCTCAGCCCAGAGCACATGGTGGAAAGAGTGTGAATGCCTCAGCCCAGAGTAGCTCACAATGCAAGTGGGAGTCTGTTGGTATGTATGCCCTGAGAGCCAATCATGGGATGATTGGTGGGATATATCAAGATTGATTTGATAAACATCAAAGGCAAGCTTCCAATTCTTTCTGGTTCAGTCATATGAGATAGTGATAGAACATATTGATTATATAAAGAATGATAGTACTCAATGACGTATGCTTTCAGGTTGAGGACCTGAACGATGAGCTCATACGGATGCTAAGAGTTTGTACATTCTTGTTATTCCCCTAGTAGGATGTCATTGTGGAAGGTAGATAGACAACAATGACACACGAGACTAGATTGTGGTGTTGGTTGATGACAGAATCTCATTAGTCATGATATAGAGATATCAAACCAAACACATAGGTACTTGTTAGAGAACAAGTGTACCGGACAGACCCACCGTGAGTTTGACACATGGAACCATGACATGGTAGTCACAGTCACTACTCACAGTGATGGTGGTGAGTGTGATTCTTTGACCTGAAATCACTACACTCAACACATGTCATTGGGCACACTTTGACATCATCAAACGCAGTCCTGAAACATGGGTTGTTATAAAGGTGATGATTGGGTGGCTTTGACACATGGGGCTTTTGAGGGGTGAGTGATAGATATGGGATTTGTACCTCCTGAGGGAGTTTGATATCCAAGGCCACTTGATGAGTAGGATTGAAATAGGCGTGCGCATGCATGTGTGAATCAGTATGTGATATTGATGTCATACATATCTCTTCCAATCTACTCTGAGATCAAGAAAGTGAATGAACGTTGACAGGATGACTGATCCATGCCTCGAGTTCATTTGGGATATCAGTAACAAAGGAATTATACATTCGCTGTAACACCATTCACGGATTGTAGGATTGAAAGTTGTTCTCCAACTTTCTAATTTCACTTGGGTAGCACTGATGTGTGACTAGGCACCGCTCTTTGCTTGTGAAGTCATAAGTGTTATGGACTATCACTGCCACTGTGAAATGGACCTGCAGGGTCACACACATAGGATTTAACCTGGAAGAGGAGTTTTGTCCACAAACAATGTTTAGATTGATTACTAAAGGAGTTTAGTAGTTCAATTAAACACTCAATCAATTGATAGCTCAATATCATATTGTCAAGTTGTTGGACACATTGATTGGAGTATCAGATTGATTGAAATCGCAATTGACTGATTCTACACAATCTGCACTCCCAACTGATCGATTCATGTGATGAACCGGTCGGCTGAGCTTGGTGAACCGGTCGGCTCAAGTGTTGAACTGATCGGCTCAAGATTTGGGTGAACCGATTGGTTCAAGTGTTGAAACGATCGATTCAGCTGGTGCAACCGAGCAAGTTGGGAAAGTAGGATTGGTGAGAATTTTTCTTTCGTTTCAATTGCCCAATTTGATTGGGAAATAGGATTGGCATTCGATACCAATTAGAAACAAAAGAAGGAAAGTCAATCAGGAACCGACCATGACCACCAACTGGCCGGTTCACTTGTGAACCGACCGGTTGAGGTGTCCCAACCGACCGGTTCCGGTCCCCAACCGACCGTTTCAGTTGTGAAACGATCGATTTAGGTTGCGAGTTGGTTGTTTTGTGGAAAATCTCGAACCATTATACTCCTGCTTTTAGTCCCACATTACCCAGGATGGAGAACCCTGTCCCATGACCCTCCTATATATAGGGGTATTGGGTGCTTCTCAAAGTACAACTCAGTGCAACCAGTTGCTCTACAAAGTTGTCGTTCTCTCTGGTTTGGTAACCGAGAGAGCCCGAGCAAGTGCTACCCGCAAAGGGAGGCGCAGTAAGAGAAAGACAACTACAGTTGCAACTGGAGGCAGGAGAGTGTGTTGGCGACTAGTACGTCAACAGGAGGGTGCGACTCCTTCCAACTCCTTGTGGGACAAGGAGTGTGGAGTTCCAGGTGGTATGTGTGGACTACTTCAGAGGCGGGAGGTTTCTGCCGCTCAGGAGGACAACTGTCAATCCAGACAGTCCCGGTGAGAGGAGGAGTTGTCAGTCCCGGTGCGACCGGGAGCTACACAGACACCATCCAAGACCGGAGTTGAAGACCGCGCAAGGCGTGAGGTATTGTCGCCGAGCAAGCCTCAGGACAAGGTATGATTCCACAAACCATCCTTTCCTATTATATAGACGTTGACGTGTTTCCTTGTTCCGGGTTTGGGGGAGAAAATTTTTTGTTTCCGCTGCCTTCTCTGCCTCCCCTAAAACCCAACAGTGGTATCAGAGCTAGGTCAACTGCTCTATTTTTTAGGAATATCGATATGATCGATTTTGGTTTGTCGCCTTTATTTATTGCATATGATGCGAATAAAATTGTCTTTATGCATGTCCAATCATAAATCCACAAATCCCAAATTACATATATGATATGTATTATTAATGCACTCGATACGCGTCACCCTTAAATGAGTTTTGTGGTGGATGTATAGTGTGGTTATGGCCAATAAACCCTATCTGTGTGTGGTTGTATGTGGTTGCTTGCATCTCGGTCTGCGCACCGATTCCCTTCTCCTATTCCTGGTGTAACTCAAAATAATTCGAGATTTCTTTTCCTACCTTTGCTCCCCTCGAATGTAACTCGAGGTTTCTCTTTTTAATGTAAAATAGGATAGATTTTATTTCCTGTTATGTCAAAGAACGGAGGACATCAAGATGACAGCTGAAACGATCGGTTCAAGGCGTGAACTGATCGGTTGACGTTCTAGACGATCGGTTCAAGGAGTGAGACGATCGGTTGATGACCAGTTCGAGGAGCGAGACGAGCGGGTGGCGGACATGATGAGATGCACGACGACCAGGCGAACCGATCGATTGGAGGAGCCAACCGATCGGCTGGTGGCACGCAGACGACGGGGCTGGGACGAGAAGTCATTTATATGATGAGTTGATCTACTCAGAAGGCAAAGCACATCGTTCATCTTGTACAGGTTGCATGTGATGTAGACCTAGATGACTGTGATTCCTCTTGGCTCGAGGAATCACATTAGGATGGCCATAATCATCGCTTTTATCGTTTTGCATGTTTTCTGTGGATATAGAATGTATATGATATGTACTATGTATTGTGGTGATTGGATATGTATATGTATATAAAAACCAAATCCCTCATTAAATATTAAGTTTTAGATGTCTTCCAAATGCGACACACATGAAAAGCTTGATCGATCAAGTTTGGGCACGCCCAAGCGTGGTGCACCGTCTATCTCGTGGAAGCGTGAAGGATGAATGTGTGGGTCTGCCCAAGCAGGGTGCATATTCATCGTGTTTGCTTTGGGTCGGACTTAACAAGGTGACCTAGATAGGATCTAGCACCTTGAGGCATGGAGATGATCATGGCAAGGAGTTGCATATGACATCTTATCAAGAGTTTCATATGATGCAATTGGCAAGAGTTGCCTACCTGAGAGATCTAAGTTGTGGGTGACAGCCCAAGCTCGTCCATGACTTAGAGGATTTCAGGATCTTGCCCACTAGAAGGTTGTATGCTGCACTCTTCCGAATTGATGGTGAGGGCTATCAATTTGAAGTAAAATAGTGGGAGCGATAATTAATTAAAGCCCTAATTTTATCGTCAACTTTTCAAATCAATCAAACAAGTCAAAAAGAGTTTTGGACTAAAATTGCATATATTTACTTTTGTTAAAATAAATGGTTAATCAACAAATCACTTTGTGATCGGTCTTTGAGACCAACCAATTAAATGGGAATAATTCCACGACAGGTTAGGATGATGAGAAGTGTTCTCAATCAAAGAGCGAAAGCTCCAAGTCCTAGTTATACCAGAACCAGATGAACTCTATCCCACCACATCAATGGCTGAAAGTGTGCTTATGGAAGCATACCGAGGATGACATTGATGAGGAGTGCTTGATGTTGTGTTCTCTGAACTATGAGTTGCAGAGACAACATGAGACATATCATGTCTCCAAGACATTGTCCTAGTATGTCATGACAGAAGGAGATCCATTAAGGTATTCACACACTCAATATGATTGGGTATGTGGAAAGACCTGACTAAGAAGGATTCCCTCTGAGCCAAGAGTTGGCTATTGGTATGATACTGCAAATGTTGCGAGAATCATACAATTCATGATAAGCTACAACTTTGACAAGCGTTGACAGAGTTATTGGACATGTTGAGGATAGTAGAGGCAAAGATGAAGAAAGACAAACCATAATCTTTGATGTGATCAAAGAGAAAGGTAATTCTTAAGGGCAAGGATAAGGGCAAGACAAAGAAGTGTTCTGATGCTAGCCAGCAATCCAAGTCGTCTTCAGCCTCAAGGCACATGGGGAAAGGGTGTATGAGGGATTGCCCTCTATATCTGGAAGAACAAAAGAAGATGCAGGAGGGGATGGAGATCTCCACCTAAGGTATCATGAAATGAACCGCTTCTTTATCTGAGGTATATGATACCAAGATATGGATCTATCATATATGATATGCAAGATCCGCAAAGAAGTGATGGCCTTGTGAAAGGACCAAGAAAGAAGTACCCATCATTGGAGCAAGTGTTGCTGCCATAGATAGGAGTATCTTTCAGTTTATTTCAGCCTAAAAGGCATGAAATAGAGTTGAGAACTGCTATTTCATATATTGCCAATAGATAGAAACACTTTATTTTTGCATATTGTATGACGATGATGGCAATTAATAAAGTTGATGTTTCAATCTTAAAGATATGATCTTTGTGGAAATTCCTTGTTTATCTTGTGATACATGGTATGCATAAGATAAAATGATACCTAAAGTTATTGATAACTCAAACAATCAAATTAGCATCAATCATGAGAAATTCATTTCTAGTTTCCATGTGATGGATAAATCTAGACTCTTTTGGTTAGAGAACCAGTAAGAGACATGAATTCTCTTGTACATGATTAATCAATCTTCACTAATGGTAGTCGAAGAATGATCATCCAATTAGGTATAATACATGTGATGTATTCACATACCTATTGGAGTAAATGCTAATACTTCAAAAGGTGTTTAGAGAAATACCAATATGAATGTTATGAAGCGTTCAAGATTATCATAGATGAAGTGCAAATTTGGTAAAGTGTTAATTCTTGATGAGATCAATGAATGAAATACTTGGACCAAATGTTTGAGATCCTTTTGAGTGATTATGATAGTGTATCATAGTGAACTCATGATTAAGGCATGGTGATGTCTAAATCAAGAAGGAATCATACTCTAAGGAGTTAGAGAATGATTATCAAATAACTGAATTATTCTTAATAAAAGAATACCCCACACTAATAAAGGACATTAAGAATCACAAGGAGTTGTGAGTTCTTATATCCTTGACGGATACACCTCAATTATCTATGTGATGAGTTGTTCATGTGATGAGTCAACTATCTAGATGAATATGAGGAACCAAATTTTGAGTTATGGTTTAGGACCATTACATCCTAAATCACATCCATATGACCATAAGGTATGACCTCGATGGTAGCACCCATTGGATGAAATCCATAAGTGCAAATAAGTCTTAAGTGTTAAGACACATGGATGACATTTTGAGAAGGATGATGCTTGTTGATTGGAACTTAATGACTAAGACATTTGGCATATGGATACTAAAACCGCATTCCTATGAGGAATAAAACAAGGATGTGTACGTGACACAACCTATAAGGTTTATGAATTCACTAATGCAAATGAAGTCTATAAGTTACAATGGACTAATCAATGTGATTGATTCAGTACAAGCAACTCAAGAATTGGATCTTTACTTTGATGATATAGTCAAAGGGTTTGATCGATATGTCAAAGATAAAGAAGGGATCTGTGATTTAGTGGGAGCGTATTCACATTCCACATGTTGATGTGAAATGGAAATGTTCTAAAATGGAAATCCAAAAGTGGAAATTATCTTTAAGGAAGATAGAGATGTTTCCTATGTGATAGGAATAGAGATCTATAGAGATAGTTCTTGAAAACCTCTTGACCTGAAAAGAAAAAGCATACATTGGCAATCTGTACTGAAGGGTTCAGTATGCACAGATTCAGTGGGAGAAAACGTGTCCATGATATATGGAGTTAGTATCCCAAGGCAAAGTGTCCAATTCTTATGAAGAATGGGAACACTAAGAATAGATATGGATCTATCATGTATGTAATCATCCCATTATCTTGCATGTATGGACATGGCAAGAATAAAATGCATTCATCATCTTGTATGTAGGACATGACAATATGATGTGCTCATCCTGATAACTTGTATGTGGGACATGACGAGTGGATGTCTGTCTACTTCCAGTAAGGGTTATTGGAAACCATAAGAACTTGATAAGTACTTGAGAAGTACTAATTCTATGGAGATAAGGAAGAGTTCGATGTAAAGAGATACATTGATGTGAACTTCGGAAAGGATAGAAAATTAATCGCAAAATATACATAAGATGTATAAAAGTGAAAGTTTGTTGATAATTGGAAGTGTTCCAATAAAACCATTTAAAAGGAAATGTCGAGTATCTATGTGTTAGAGAATAGCAGTAGATACTATATGGATCTGGAAGTTCATGAGATGAACTTATAGATATTCCACTCATTGATGACAAGTATGGAATCCTTGATCATGCAATGTGGCTAAAGGTTAGCAAAGGAATACAAGATCGCATATTATGGCAACTCCATCTCATACGTGTGACGTACATCGAAGAGATGAGAGACATGCAATTTATACTGACTTTGTCAAGGTGTTTCCATTACTCACTATATTGGCACAAGAGCACAGTAACATGTGGGACATGTTTGAATATCACTATGAATATGATTCAAGAGTGATTGGCTCACAGTGTAAGTGGGAGTCTGTTGGTATGTATGCCCTGAGAGCCAATCATTGGATGATTGGTGGGATACATCAAGATTGATTTGATAAACATCAAAGGCAAGCTTCCAATTCTTTCTGGTTCAGTCATATGAGATAGTGATAGAACAGATTGAATGTCTAAAGAATGACACTACTCAATGACGTATGCTTTTAGGTTGAGGACCTGAACGATGAGATCATACGGATGCTAAGAGTTTGTACATTCTTGTTATGTCCCTAGTCGGATGTCATTGTGGAAGGTAGATAGACAACAATGACACACAAGACTAGATTGTGGTGTTGGTTGATGACGGAATCTCATTAGTCATGATATAGAGATATCAAACCAAACACATAGGTACTTGTTAGAGAACAAGTGTACCGGACAGACCCACCGTGAGTTTGACACATGGAACCATGACATGGTAGTCACAGTCACTACTCACAGTGATGGTGGTGAGTGTGATTCTTTGACCTGAAATCACTACACTCAACACATGTCGTTGGGCACACTTTGACATCATCAAACGCAGTCCTGAAACATGGGTTGTTATAAAGGTGATGATTGGGTGGCTTTGACACATGGGGCTTTTGAGGGGTGAGTGATAGATATGGGATTTGTCCCTCCTGAGGGAGTTTGATATCCAAGGCCACTTGATGAGTAGGATTGAAATAGGCGTGCGCATGCATGTGTGAATCAGTATGTGATATTGATGTCATACATATATATTCCAATCTACTCTGAGATCAAGAAAGTGAATGAACGTTGATAGGATGATTGTTCCATGCCTCGAGTTCATTCGGAATATCAGTGACAAAGGAATTATACATTTGCTGTAACACCATTCACAGATTGTAGGATTGAAAGTTGTTCTCCAACTTTCTACTTTCACTTGGGTAGCACTGATGTGTGACTAGGCACCACACTTTGCTTGTGAAGTCATAAGTGTTATGGACTTTCACTGCCAACGTGAAATGGACCTGCAGGGTCACACACATAGGATTTAACTTGGAAGAGGAGTTTTGTCCACAAACAATGTTTAGATTGATTACTAAAGGAGTTTAGTAGTTCAATTAAACACTCAATCAATTGATAGCACAATATCATATTGTTCAAGGTGTTGGACACATTGATTGGAGTATCGGATTGATTGAAATCGCAATTGACTGATTCTGCACAATCTGCACTCCCAACCGATCGGTTCATGTGATGAACCGGTCGGCTGAGCTTGGTGAACCGGTCGGCTCAAGTGTTGAACCGATCGGCTCAAGATCATGGTGAACTGATTGGTTCAAGTGTTGAAATGATCGATTCAACTAGTGCAACCGAGCAAGTTGGGAAAGTAGGATTGGTGAGAATTTTTCTTTCGTTTCAATTGCCCAATTTGATTGGGAAATAGGATTGGTATTCGATACCAATTAGAAACAAAAGAAGGAAAGTCAATCGGGAACCAACCATGACCACCAACTGACCGGTTCACTTGTGAACCAACCGGTTGAGGTGTCCCAACCGACCGGTTCCGGTCCCCAACCGACCGTTTCAGTTGTGAAATGATCGGTTCAGGTTGCGAGTTGGTTGTTTTGTGGAAAATCTCGAACCATTCTACTCCTGCTTTTAATCCCGCATTGCCTGGGATGGAGAACCCTTTCCCATGACCCTCCTATATATAGGGGTATTGGGGGCTTTGAAAACCTCTAGAGGGGGGGTGAATAGAGTTTTATGATAATTTAAAACAATTTAAACTCAAACAACCAAAGTAAAAGATTGAGAAGAGGAACACAGGTGTTTAGAGTGGTTCCACCTTAGCAAATACTAAGGAGTCAGTCCACTACCCGGTTGCTTACCCAACCGGGATTTTGAAAGTATTGAATTTTATTACCTTTCAAGGATGTTACATAAAATTACAACACTCTCTAAACACCCTTTGGACAGCCTTCACCTAGAAGTAATCTTGCCAACCTTGAAGCAGCCTTCCTTGGAGTAACTTCAAGCTCCCCCTTGAAGTAGCCTCCCTCCCGAAGTAGCTTCCCGTCAAGATAGCCTTCTGAAGTAGTCCAAAGTCCTCCTCTTCACACGAAGAGCTTCACCCTCTTCCTATATGCAGCCTCCTCCCTGGAGTAGCAACGAAGAGTACAAATATTACAAGGAACAAGAAAGAAAATAGGAAAGTACAACTTATCCTTTTAAGCTCAAGGCTTGAATTGCCTATATCAAGCGTATGGATTTTCCTAGCCAAGGTAATAGACTTGTGGATGCTAGGGTTAGGAAAATCTAGCCTATAGGACGAGCTTGAGCTAGATGGAATATGGCCAAGTGATCACAGTGCTCAATTTCTTGTAAAAGATTGCTCAAGAGTGCTTAGAAAGAATTCTCAAGTGTAGCAAGGTTGAATTCTAGTGTCCTATGGCTTGTCTTATTTATAGGGATAGCCTAAGTATGCTTAAGGACCTTCTAGATAGTTTCTAGGGGGTTCCAAGTGCTCAATTAGCCGTTAGGAATAGATTGGTCGTTTTTACAACGGCTAATTGCTTTAACTCTGCAGATTCTGTCAGAGACCGTCTCGGTCGACAGATGGTCGACCGAGACACCCACTCGGTCGAGCTTTCCTCGACCGACAGGCTCTCTGAGTGCAACGTTCACTTCCAACTGCCAACTAACTCATTTGCTAAGTCTAACGGCTACTTTAGGTCAATTCTCGGTCGAGAAGGTTGTCGACCGAGAGTGTCTCGGTCGAGGAGTGTGTCGACCGAGATTGACTCTGTTTCAATTTATCAATTAAGATACTAAGTGTGTACATGAGTGTGCATAATGTGATCCTATTAGAAGGGATGACTTGTCTAACTATGGTGTGTAGCTAGGGAAGATCCATTGCTTGATTTACATGCAATCTAGGTACTTGTACATTATATAACTGTACAAGTTTTTACAATAGTGATTACATTGCATGAAAATAAAACTATAAACTTATGATCTCCCTAGTTGCTTCGTCATCCACCATACTCCTGCACACTCAAGTAGCTCGTTAGATAAATAAGAATGAAATGTTTGTCATAATCAAAACAAAGGGATTTTATAGATGTCCATTTAGCCAACAATCTCCCCCTTTTTGAAGATGACAAACATTTCCAGAATATGAATAAAGGAAATATAAAACATATAAATGCCATACCTTTAGATTGCCGTTTGGAACTTTTCCTCTTATTTATAAAATGTGTGCTTAGTATCCCCAGTGAATTAAGGAACATGAAATCTAGTTCATTTGGGAATATAGCAACTTTCAATGTAAGCTAAGAGTATATTTATGAAACTTATTGATTGAGTTTGTCATGAGTATTATAGTTTTATATATCTCTCCCCCTTTGTCATCTCAAAAAGATAACCATTTTATTTGAAAACTCCCTCTTCATTAGATATCCCATCAAAAATGAACGAAAAAGATGTCCATTGAATAGCAAAAATGTAAGGCAATTGCTAAGATGCAACAATTTGCAAATTACCAATTTGAAACGTTCATATAAATATTGATACAAACCATAAAAGCATAAGTAGTCGTTTTTAAGAGCCGCAGATATCAAAGAAAACATCCTCCTTAAATTTGTATGTTGCTCCCCCTTAAATGGATATTTCTTTAAGAATATTGATTTTATGCTTGTCTAATTTAGCCACAATATCTCTCAATCATACAAATCTTGTTTAACAATACTAAGGTCATAGCCCTTTTCAAAATAATGGTTGCACATTATTTTAAAAAAAATTTTTAATCATTCAGATTTGTGTTTATTGTTTATACAAAAGATTTTACAAAGATATATGCAATTATTATGTCAGTCTGAAAACAGGAACCAGGTCGGTCGACCATTGTTCGACCGACAGTGTGTATCGGTCGACTATTGTCTCGACCGAGAAAGGTTCTGGAGAACAGAGTTTTCTGCATTGATTGATTTAATTTTAGTAGTAATATTTTTCCTTTGAATTGTTATTACTTCCTTAATTGTTATGCTCTACAATAATGAACCAATGATCCATATTTTGAAGTATGCCAAAATAAATAATCATGTGAAAAGAGTAGCAATTTTCATTCAATAACATGAAGAAGATTACAATCATATGGAATACAACTATTACAACACCAACGCTTCACAGGAAAGATTTAAGGATTACATCAATGTCCGGATCTTTCCCAAGAAATGGCTCAGCTCCATAGTATTGGACCAAAGTTTTCCAATCCAAAGCACCAGTTGTAGTCAATGCATATGCTTCCAGGAAAGTGGGAACTCGGTCAAAACGGAAATGAGCAGCTATGTCTTGCAATTGTATGGACGAAAATTGAGTATGTGCAAGATCCATTGATGGTGAAGGTGGAGGTTGATAGTAGTTGTATGAGGGGTTAAATGGGTCGAGCATGCCAGGGTTTAAAGAATGCGGATATTCATCGGTTTGGCCAGGAGAAAGGTTTTGCATTCTTTGATTCAAATATGTCATGGCATGGTGATTGTAGTTTAATTGTTTACTAAGATGGTATTGGGAGCCAGCAATATTTAAGGCTTCTGATTACCACAAATGATTTGACGTTTTAAAAATATGCTAAGATAAAGTTCAATAAAATAATGTTCAAATAAACAGTTTTTATCAAAGTTTATTTTAGGTCGCCCTTGATTACGACCATAGTGCCCCTTGGTCAAATTTTATTTTAACCAAGAGGCATATTTTGCAGGTTTCCAGTATGAATCATTCATATGCGAAATATAAGTTCTGCAGATAGCTTGAGACTCATTAAAGTGTACTAATTATGAGAGCTTAATAAGGACATCAAATATGGTGAATCATATTCAAGAATAATATCCATTTATGAATTTAAGATTCCTTTGGAGAGACAAAAAAAAAGCATAAACAGATTATTTGAAACATTTTATCCATTGCAAGAATGATAGAATCTTTCAAAAATAATTTTCACATATAATGCAAAGATTTTGTTATCCCTAAAATGTTAAGTTGAGATAGACATAAGAATATACAAATTAAGGTCTATGGTCATATCTCAACTTAGTCTAATCCTGTTTAATTTGGGGTTTTTGGAACCCATACCATCTCGACATTCTTTTTCTTGTATGGGCACGAGAAAGAATAATGTCCAAGGCGTGAGCAATAATGACAACAAATTGTATCAACCTCAAGCCTTTTTCTATGGTTTTGATTTAGGTTATCCTTGGGTAGATACATTTTTGTGCCTTTAGGTATATAAGCAAATTGACTCGCTTGTGTCCTTCTAGGTTGATGGGATTTCTCATTGGGCTTATAACCTAGTCCTCTTCTCCCTATTTGATGATAGGAATTTTCTAGTATATTATCAAGGATTCTATTGTTGCTTAACTTACTAACTTCTTGTTGCAACTTAACGATCTCATCCATTCTTTTCTTGATATCTAATTTTGCTTGATCTAGATTGGATGATAGCATATTTCTTTCTTTCACTATATTGTCATAATCTACATGGGTGCACAATATAGGTTGTTTTTGAATATCATTTAACTTTGCAAGCAATTCAGTCTTTTCTTGACATAGAAGATCATAGTTAGTTTCTAGAGTGAAAATTTTCACTTCACAGTTACTTAGAGATGATTTCAAAGTACGATTGTCAGACATAATGCTATCTTTTTCAAAACCAAGAGTATTCAATTTAGCATATAAATCGTCATTTTCGGATGTAAGCTCAAGAAGTCTAGCATTTAGATCATCATTTTCTTTATTTGATTTCTTTAATTTCTTTTTGTATTCAACATATTTATTATGTGTTTCTTCAATAATAGTAACTAACTCTTCTTTAGGTAAATCAAACAAGCTTACCTCTTCTTCTTCTTCCTCACTTACTGTAGCAACGAAACATTCTTTATTTGACCTCCATGGACATTTAGAAGTAGAGTGCTTTGTTCCTAAGCACCAATTGCAACTTGTCGCACATTGGTCCATGCTCCTTTTCTTGTGGTTGTAGTCACCTCCTTCCTTTATTACTTCAAGACCTTGTTAGGGCTCCTTGAAGCCTGCTCTGATACCAATTGAAAACCTCTAGAGGGGGGGTGAATAGAGTTTTATGATAATTTAAAACAATTTAAACTCAAACAACCAAAGTAAAAGATTGAGAAGAGGAACACAGGTGTTTAGAGTGGTTCCACCTTAGCAAATACTAAGGAGTCAGTCCACTACCCGGTTGCTTACCCAACCGGGATTTTGAAAGTATTGAATTTTATTACCTTTCAAGGATGTTACATAAAATTACAACACTCTCTAAACACCCTTTGGACAGCCTTCACCTAGAAGTAATCTTGCCAACCTTGAAGCAGCCTTCCTTGGAGTAACTTCAAGCTCCCCCTTGAAGTAGCCTCCCTCCCGAAGTAGCTTCCCGTCAAGATAGCCTTCTGAAGTAGTCCAAAGTCCTCCTCTTCACACGAAGAGCTTCACCCTCTTCCTATATGCAGCCTCCTCCCTGGAGTAGCAACGAAGAGTACAAATATTACAAGGAACAAGAAAGAAAATAGGAAAGTACAACTTATCCTTTTAAGCTCAAGGCTTGAATTGCCTATATCAAGCGTATGGATTTTCCTAGCCAAGGTAATAGACTTGTGGATGCTAGGGTTAGGAAAATCTAGCCTATAGGACGAGCTTGAGCTAGATGGAATATGGCCAAGTGATCACAGTGCTCAATTTCTTGTAAAAGATTGCTCAAGAGTGCTTAGAAAGAATTCTCAAGTGTAGCAAGGTTGAATTCTAGTGTCCTATGGCTTGTCTTATTTATAGGGATAGCCTAAGTATGCTTAAGGACCTTCTAGATAGTTTCTAGGGGGTTCCAAGTGCTCAATTAGCCGTTAGGAATAGATTGGTCGTTTTTACAACGGCTAATTGCTTTAACTCTGCAGATTCTGTCAGAGACCGTCTCGGTCGACAGATGGTCGACCGAGACACCCACTCGGTCGAGCTTTCCTCGACCGACAGGCTCTCTGAGTGCAACGTTCACTTCCAACTGCCAACTAACTCATTTGCTAAGTCTAACGGCTACTTTAGGTCAATTCTCGGTCGAGAAGGTTGTCGACCGAGAGTGTCTCGGTCGAGGAGTGTGTCGACCGAGATTGACTCTGTTTCAATTTATCAATTAAGATACTAAGTGTGTACATGAGTGTGCATAATGTGATCCTATTAGAAGGGATGACTTGTCTAACTATGGTGTGTAGCTAGGGAAGATCCATTGCTTGATTTACATGCAATCTAGGTACTTGTACATTATATAACTGTACAAGTTTTTACAATAGTGATTACATTGCATGAAAATAAAACTATAAACTTATGATCTCCCTAGTTGCTTCGTCATCCACCATACTCCTGCACACTCAAGTAGCTCGTTAGATAAATAAGAATGAAATGTTTGTCATAATCAAAACAAAGGGATTTTATAGATGTCCATTTAGCCAACAGGCTTCTCAAGGTACAACTCAGTGCAACCAGTTGCTCTACAAAGTTGTCGTTCTCTCTGGTTTTGGTAACCGAGAGAGCCCGAGCAAGTGCTACCCGCAAAGGGAGGTGCAGTAAGGGAAAGACAACTGCAGTTGCAATTGGAGGCAGGAGAGTGTGTTGGCGACTAGTATGTCAATAGGAGGGTGTGACTCCTTCCAACTCCTTGTGGGACAAGGAGTGTGGAGTTACAGGTGGTCCGTGTGGACTACTTCAGAGGCGGGAGGTTTCTGCCGCTCAGGAGGACAACTGTCAATCCAGACAATCCCGGTGAGAGGAGTTGTCAGTCCCGGTGCGACCAGGAGCTGCACAGACACCGTACAAGACCAGATTTGACGACCGCGCAAGGCGTGAGGTATTGTCGCTGAGCAAGCCTCGGGACAAGGTATGATTCCACAAACCATCCTTTCCTATTATATAGACGTTGACTCGTTTCCTTGTTCCGGGTTTGGGGGAGAAATTTTTTTGTTTCCGCTGTCTTCTCTGCCTCCCCTAAAACCCAACACTTGCTGCTTTCATGGACCTGATGAATAGGGTATTCCATCCATTTCTAGATCAGTTTGTTGTAGTCTTCATAGATGACATTTTGATCTATAGCCGGGAAGGCAAGAGCATGAACAACATCTTCGACAAGCGTTGACTCTTCTTCGTCAACACCAGTTATATGCCAAGTTTAGTAAGTGTGAGTTCTGGCTGAAGGAAGTGATTTTCTTGGGTCACGTGATATCTGTAGAAGGAGTCAGAGTGGACACTAAGAAGGTGGAGTTAGTTGCAGATTGGGAGCAACCAAAGACGCCGATGGAAGTTTGTAGTTTCATGGGTTTGGCAGGATACTACCGGAGGTTTATCAAGGTCTTCAGTGCAATCACATTGCCGATGAAAACGTTGACCAAGAAGGATGTACCTTTTGTCTGGGATGATCGTTGTCAGTAGGCTCTCCAAAGTTTAAAGGAGAAGCTGACTAGTTCTCCAGTGCTGCCAGAGCCTAGGAAGGGCTATGTTGTTTTCTGCGATGCTTCCAAGAAAGGCTTAGGTTGCGTGTTGATCCAGGAGGATCATGTGGTTTCTTTTGCTTCACGACAGCTTAAGAAACATGAGGAGAACTATCTGATACATGATTTGGAGTTGGCAGCGGTGGTCCATGCATTAAAGATTTGGAGACACTATCTTTATGGGGGAGTGTGTCAGATCTTTACAGATCATAAGAACTTGAAGTACATTTTTTCACAGAGTCAGCTGAACATGCGATAGCATCGTTGGATGGAGCTAATCAATGATTATGATTGCACCATTAAGTATCATCCTGGTAAGGCAAATGTGGTGGCTAATGTGCTTAGTAGAAAGTCTTCTTCTCTCCACACAAAGAAGGCACAGTTGAATTCATTAATATGCCATAGGTGAGATATGTTTGTCTCCTTGTAGCAGATGAATGTGCAGTTGGAAGTTTCATTATTGGAAGGACTGTTGGCACAGATGCAAGTCCAGCCTATGCTGAGACAACAGATCAAAGATGCACAACAGATAGATGCTTCAGTACAATTGATCAGGTCAGAGCTCGACAACAAAAAGCGTGATGGGTTCCATGAATCCGAGGATGGACTAGTTTGCTATCATGGTAGGATGGTGGTCCCCGATGTTGATAATCTAAGGAAGCTTGTACTCAAGGAAGTACACACGTCGATGTATGTTATGCATCCAGGAGTCACCAAGATGTATCATAATCTGAAGGACCTGTATTGGTAGTCTGGCTTGAAGAAGGATGTACCCGAGTTTGTGGCTAAGTGTGCAGTATGTCAGCAAGTTAAAGATGAGCATCAGAAGCCGGCAGGCATGTTGCAACCCATGTCGATACCACAATGGAAATGGGAACATATAACCATGGACTTTGTGGTTGGTCTACCAAAGATAGCTAGGAATCATGATTCCATTTGGGTAATAGTGGATAGGCTGACAAAATCTTCTCATTTCATACTGGTAAAGACGACATATACAGCAGAGAAGCTTTCTTAGGTGTATGTAGATGAGATAGTACGTTTGCACAGTGTACCAACAACGATAGTCTGCGACAGAGGTCCCCAATTCACGAGTCGTTTCTGGGAACAATTGCACAAAGCATTGGGAACACAGTTGAGATTCAACACCCCCTTCCACCCGAAGATGGATGGACAGTCAGAAAGGACTATCCAGACTTTGGAGGATCTTCTCCGAGCATGTGTTTTGCAGTTCCTAAGCAGTTGGGACATGCATCTCAGTCTGATAGAGTTTGCTTACAATAATAGTTACCAGCGGAGCATTGACATGGCTCTATGAGGCTCTATATGGAAGGAAGTGTAGATCCCCTTTATGCTGGTATGCGTCTGGTGAGTATCATCTTTTGGGTCCTGAGTTAGTGCAGCAAACAATAGAAAAATTAGAGTGATACGACAACAGTTGAAGGCGGCACAGGATAGACAAAAGTTTTATGCAGACAATCGTCGATGACCTTTAGAGTATCAAGTGGGAGACAAAGTGTATCTCAAGGTCTCACCTTGGAAAGGCGTGCTAAGGTTTGGCCGAAAAGGCAAACTGGCACCCAGGTATATGGGGCCATACCCGGTAATAGCACGTGTTGGCAAGGTAGCTTACAAGTTAGAGCTGCTGCCAGAGTTGCACAGGTTACATCCGGTGTTCCATGTCAGCATGTTGAAGAAAGTCATCCAGACACAGGGATAGTGATACAGCCAGTTGAGGTTGAGCTTGATGAAGATGTGACCTATGAGGAGGGCCCGGTGGTGATCCTTGACAGAAGAGTAAAAAAGCTAAAGAGGAAGGACCTGGTTCTTGTGAAGGTTCTTTGGCATCATCGTGGTGTTGAGGAAGCCACGTGGGAGCTTGAGGAAGAGATGAGGTGGAAGTATCTCTCGAGTTTCTCTTTGGATTTTTGGGGACAAAATCCCTTTATAGAGGTTTATGGATTGTAAGGACACTGACCTTCATTTTGGGCTTACCCTATTTGTTTTGCCTAAACCTATGCTTGGTTTCTTGCTAATTACCTTTAGTGGGGATTAGGGTTTGCTTGTGCTTTGTTAAGAGTTGGAGGTGCTACTTGCAAAATAACTTAAGTTAGGGTTGAAGAGCAAGTTTGCCACCTTGAGAGATGTCTTTCTCTCTCTTTGCTTCCTCTAGGGTTGAGAGGAAGGTTTGGGTTCGTGCCTTGAGTTGCCTTGGGTTTGGTTGAGTTCTTTTGGGCCTTGTTTTCCCTTGTTTGGGCCTTGCCTTGCTTGGTTGAGCCCTATATCGGGAAAGGATGCCTTGTGTCAGCCATGGGGTATCGCCCATGGGTGTGTCGGCCAGGGTGGTGGTGTGTCGTCCTTTGACTTTGTTGACCTTCTTGCTTTGGTTGTGTCACCCTAGCTTGGACATGTGGCCGATCCTTGGTTGAGTGGTGGCATGGCATGTGCATGTGTTTTGCAAGGTGGCAAAATGTGTGGGCAAGTGTCCCTTAGTAAGGTGACACTTTGCCTTGGTTTAACATTGACCCTCATCTATATATGCCTTGCCTTTCTCTTCCTTGGGAACCCTTTTAGCTCTTTTGTTGCTCTTCCCTCCTTGTGTGTACGACACACCTTCCTTGGAGAGATTGGTGGACGATCCTTTCCCCTTGGTGGAGATCTCTTCTTCTTCCTCTAGCTTGGGGACCGAACCCTAGGTGGGTCTTGTTCTTTGGTAAGCATGTTCCCTCTCTCCTTAGCATCTTCTTCTCCATCTTGCCTACCCTTCGGCCATGGTGGTTATGATCCTTGTTCCTTTTCTTAAGGTGGCCGAAAGTGGTGTGCTTGGAGCTAGGAGCTAGAATCTTGGAGCTTTGGAGCTTGAGGAGTTTGCTTAAGGCGGGTTACTGTAACATACCGAAAACTCTTTGTACCTCTTTGTACTCTTTTCTATAAGCTTTAATCTCCATTTTCGTTCCTTTTGTCCTTGGTATTGATTTAAGAGAAATTTAGATAGTTATTGGTTAAATATTTCCCATATAATCTTATTTCAAGGTTTCATGTACAAATGACTCAGTTAGATTTTGACAAGGGGTTTAATATGCAATTTCACCTTAAGAAATAAAAAGGGGATAAAATAATTCGTCCTAGAATCTTCTAGTATTTCCTAGAATATAAGAAATAAGAAGGAAATCCGAATTTTATAAAAGAAAGAAGATAAATATAATAAGTAAAGGAAATATGAGAAAATATGAGTAAAGAAGATAATTACAAAGATTTTGTAACAAACAAGATAATTTGAAACCATCATGATAATTTGATAGTCTAATTCGTTTCCTTGAGTAAAGAGTAACTTAAGGATCAAGTATTATTTAAAATAAAAATATTAATAACATTATCAAAGGAATATAGGAAATAAGCCAATAAAAAGAAATAAAATACTTAATGCCCTCAAATCAGGGAAATAACGTCAAATTCGTATTCTAGACATAAAAATAAGACTCTGTGCAAATTTGCAATTAATTTGGATGATATATGAATAAATAGTAAAATAGGAGAGAGAAAGAGTGTAGAACGTTCTAATTAATTTAATAAATAAAGAGATAATGTTAACATGTGTAGATAATTGCAAAATCGTGTTCCCAACTATTAAGAAGACTTAAGGGTGAAGTTACATTAATTTTAGATAATGTTATCACTCCTTTTAAGGAGGAAAAAGAAAATGACATATTAATTAATTCACCTAATAAACTTTCTCAAAATGAAAAACTAACTCCATATTCGGATTCTACGCGTCGAAATAAGTCAGAATATAAATTTTCATAATTTTTGGGCAACGTTTGAGCCTCCAAAATAAGAAAGAGAAAAACATTTAAAATATAATGGTTTTAATCGACTTTTGCTCAGGGATATTTCCCTCACCTAATGCACGATCGAACGGCCCAGATTTCTCGATGGACCCGCGTCCATCGATCCGACGACGCGTGGTCGTCTTCTAGCTCGAGTCGGATAAGGCAACAAGCTTTGGATTTTTGTTTTCTTAAAATCACGATAACTTGAGATTTACTCAACGATTTTCAATGATTTTTGTTGCGTTGGTTTCCTTGCGAGATTTCACACAAGATTATCCCAACTTTTGCGAGCTTTAATGCGTATTTGAGAAACGCCCAAAGTAGCCGCCGGCCACTTTCCTTTGCTCCTACCCACATCCTAGTTTAGGGTTCCTTGCCTATAAATAACTACACCCTCACAACCGCAATCACCTTAGAAACCTGTTCGTGCCTCCAATTTGGGATTTCGTCGAAGTTTGCACCTCCAACGAGCCGCCGGTTGCTCCTGTCTTGCGGCGCCTAGTGCTCTCTGCTTGCTCCATCTCCGTCCAAATTAAAGGTACCTTCGAGTTCGTCTCGTCCTACTCTTTCTTTCGACTACCTGAACGCGCGATTTGGTCGAGTATAGCGATTTTGCCCAAAATCGGAGCCAAGCTCCTGTTCTCGTCGATCGGGCGAGAAGAGGAAGAAGACGGGTTGGCATTTTACCGTTTTGCCCCTCCGGCTTCTTTCTTTTCATTTTCTCGCGCATGGTTTTTTCGACTTTTCGCCGGTCCACCCGACCGCACCGCGCGGCTGGTGGCGAGCGACCGCGGGACGCGGGTCGCCGCTGCCGGGCGCTGGTCACCGCTCGGCCGTCCAGCTTTGCCTACGTGGCAAGCTGTGATTGGTCGAGATAAAATAATTTTTATAAATTAATCCGTTGGTCAAAATTTAAAAATAAATAGTGTTTTGAAATCAGGAAAACGAGATCTATCTAATAAAAATATTTTTGAGATTTGATTTCGAGGTTTGTGAAAAAGTGTTTTTAAAATCAAATTAATTAACTTAAAAATCTCTAAAAATTTACCGTAATATTTATATTTCCAAAATATACAATATTATATGTTATTTTGATCAGGAAAACTTAACTAAGTCAATTATGAGGTTTTTGAGGTCTGAATCGAAGGTTTGTACAAAAAGTTAGTAAATTAGGGTTTTAAATCTTATAAGTAAATATATGCAATTCTAATAAATGAATTAAATGATATATTAGGAAGTTTGGATCTTTAGTTCGTGAGAAGGTCTGATAAGGGAAGCTAGGACGTCTGTGGCAAAGGTATGTGTATGAGTTTAGTAGGGATTTTACTTGTTATGAGTCATGTTGTACATCTACCTATCAGTTGGGAATACTTAATCCAATACCTAGATTTTCTTATGAGGTTTAATTGATCCAAACCATTGAATATCTTTGAAACCTAAATTGTCTTATTTGCCTCAATATCAGTTATAGTACTCTCTTGTTTGGGTATTTATGCCCCATTGCCATGTTGAATATATTTTGCTTATTCTTGCCATAAATCTCTTAGCATGAAATTAAATGTTCTATTTAAATTTTAAGTAGTGGTATTTTTGTACAACCACCCATAGAGGGCATGTATAAAATCGCCCTAGGGGAATGTTTATTATTCTCCCCATTAAAAATTTGTAGGTGACTTGGAAATGTTTATAATTCTTCCCTCACCTAAGGTTAGAGGTTCGGTAGGTGCCTCAACCCTACTTAGTTAGATAGACATATTAATAAGCATGCTAAAATCCTTTATTATCTTTGTTATTGGCAAGTTCTTTAATGAAAACCTCATACTCTTTGATATCCCTTTACACCAAATACTTGACTAGTTTCCTTGTTACATCTTTTCTTTGCCTTGGATAGATTAGTAGAGTAACACATACTTTTTCTTTGTTTTTCCCTCTTGCTGGGTGCCTTCCCAACCACCCAGGTGTTGGAGCTTTTCAAGGAGAAGGAAGGACTTAAAGAAAGATTCCTTGCTGTGTTCGTTTGCTTGAGAAGAAGGATGGCTAGGTTGCTATAGCTAGATCCTCTGTGCTATCTTATCTTTTCTTTTAGAAAGCAATGATGTAATAAACAATAAAGCCAATAGAAGGCTTGTTATTTCTTTTCTTTCCGCTGCTATTGACATTTCATTATGTATCTGGAATCATGCTTATTTAATTGGATTATTATGCAATCATCCACAAAAGTCTCAATTTGTGTTAAAAACTTGTGGATGTTGTATTTCCTTTAAATTTTAGTAAGGAGGTGATCTCGCCTCTTTACAGTTACATAACTTCTAACCCTAGCTATACTACCTTCTCTATGTTGCATGATTCATGTATGTGGATGATCGGCCATTGCATGTTATGTTTCTTGCTCTAGCACATGTTGTCGATCTTATGGATATAGTGAGCATGATGTTGTTGATGTTGTTGATGGTTTATATACCTTTGGATCTAGTTGGTCGAACCATAGTTTAGGGTTTCTTTTGGGGCAATACCCCTTTCTCTCCTTGGTTTTTGAGAAGTGATTTTGAGCTTTAGTGATGTGGGCAATACCCCTCTCTCATTTAAGTTGAGAGGTGATCCTATATTCTAGTTCCTTGGGAAACACCCTCCTCTCACCATGGATTTGAGAGGTGAGCTCTTGGATATGTGATGACTGAAGTTGAGGTTGATCCTTATGGTTGCCCGATTTGTGATAGAGGTTGTGCAAAACCCCTCTCTCTTGGTTGTTGAGAGGTGAGCTGATCTTCTTGATCAATTAGGGTTTGGTTCCCTTGTACTTGAGGTTGAAGATGACCATGTTGGGTTGTGCCTTGCACGATATGACCTTGGAGTAGTGCTGCCTGATAGCCTTGTCTTGGGTTGTACCTTTGGCCGATATGCCTAGTTGAGCTTGGTCGATACCCTTTGTGGAGTTGGGAGCTTGGGCAATACACCTTGATGTGTGCTCTGCACGACACCCCTGGTGATAGGTCTTGGTGATATGATGTAGTCTTGTGGTGCCCGAGATGATGGTGGTTTAGAGAACCTTAGTGGTATTGGCCGATATGCTGGTTGAGTAGCCAGCATGTCCATACCTGATATGGATGACCCTTGAATGACATGGAGATGTTTTCACAATATAGGCACCTTGGGCGTTATACCCTTTGGCCGATATGGTCAATGTTGAGGGTTAGATGATAGAGAAACCCTAACCCTGATCCTTGTGCACGATAGGCCTTTGACCGATAGCATCTGTTGATGCACGGTACACCTTGCCCGACACCATGTGAGTTGGTGAGTCCTTGTTGCACGATAGGTGATGATGGGGTTGTCCATAATGGTGGTGAGCCTGCTTAGGGTTGGGAAACCCTAGCCGATACATCCTTTGGTGAGGGTATGACCATACCCGATACATCTTTTGGGTGAGGATTCTGATAACTCGGAATGTATATGGCTAATAATGATAACACAAGTGATATGGTGTAATCACTTTGAATCAAGAAAATATGATAATGAGATAAAATGATAGGTTGTGAACCAGGAAGTTTGGAAGGATATGAAGTTGCTATACATGTTAATGTGACACATGTATATGGTCACAAGTATAAGGCATAATATATGCTCATGATTGATAATAATACTATGAATGATAAAGCTTATGTGAGATATAGTCATAGATGTTGCTCTATACTTGATAGTATAATAATCATGTTAATCCATGATGGCTTAAGTTATCTCTTTGAATGTGTATACTAACCATGCAGGTAAACTATGTGTATTCATAGACTGGTAAGAGCTATGAGAAATATGTGCTTCGACTAGCACAATGAGATGATAATCCTTGCTAATGAGATAACAGGTTGATAGGTCTGAGGACCTGATAAAGACTGAGGGCCTAGTTGAGGTGTTATCCTATGATGATGAGTTAAGGGATGTGTTCCCAGAATGTTGACTCATGATTATGATGCCTTGTGAGGCAGTGGTTGTTATAATGAGGGATTGAGGTCCCATGAAAGTATGATGATGGCAATAATGATGTAATTATATAAGGCTATGTTTATACTTTAGTTGCCTCAATAATTGGCTTAAAATAAACTAATTAATTATAGATGAACATATCATGTAGTTTGCCCTGGCCATAGACCCATCATCGTCAGTATTTGGTGATGGTGAAACATGTTTATCCTGCGGGATTACCTGGAGCGCATATTATTGAATATGCGAGGTTTCCCCTAACCTAAAATAGGAGGATTTGAGTGCAGTTGTGGTTGCAGACTCAAGATATATGGAGCATGGTGAACAGACCCATGGCTCAGGATATGTGATGATGAGCATGATGCGTTCATGGCTCGGATGTATGTACTAGCACATGTGTCAAGGTGAGCTAGAGATATGGGTAGCTTGCGGAGCTGACCCTGAATCTGAGGCCAGATAAGCATAAGACTGCAGTCTTGCTTAATGATTTGTGTACTGGCTTCAAGAAGGTGAGGTCATGGAGTCTGGATCTCCTTAGACCTTGTATGGCACTGGATTGGGCTTCGTAGCCAATGGTTTGATTTGAGTAGGGAAGGCTCACTTCCTCAGGGCATAATAAAACATAATCCAGCCGAATAGTATATCTTGCTCAGAGCAAAATACGGAACAATTATTGAGGTCTTGCTTATATATCTGATCTAGTTGTGCTATGAAGTTGTATGTATGATCCTTATATCTTGTGATATGTTCTTATAAAACTTATCTTGTCAATCATGTTCCATAAAGAAATACTTGGTTATATGCCTCCCGGATATCTTGGTAAGATTGATGGTAATAATAGCCTTGCTCAGTATGTTTCCCTTGTTATACGCTTTATCAGTTATCTGTTACCTTTTGAGGTTCTATAGTTCGGAGGGGAGTTATGTTTCTTGCTGGGACTGTGTGTCTCACCCCGCTGGTTTATACCCTTTTTAGGTGATTGCTCTAGACGTGGTGGTGGTCGTGAGGTTGTGGCTGAGCAGCAAGAAGAGCAGTAGAAGGCAAGAGATGGACATGCTACTATTTTGGTGGTTTTGTAGTAGCGTCCTAGAGTCATCCCTATACTCTCAGGTCCTCAGAGGTGTTTGACGACGTTTCACGATGAGTAGCTGTTGTAATTTTGGTATATCCTGCTGCTGGCCATACATGGTCGTTATGTATGTATAAACATGTGATGAACTCTGGTGCTGACGCTACAGTTGGATCTGATAAGCTGTGGACACACATCAAAGCTCGTAATGTTTATAACATGTTTCTCTGTAGGATCTGGATGTAAAAGTTCTCTTATGTATGCTTTCCGCAATCGGTTTTAAGTAACCCGTGTTTTCGGTGATATGTTGGTTCCGCACATTTTCGCATGGCATCTCGTTGTCTACGTGATGGTGGGGTGTCACACCATTGATGTCAAGTGTCTGATGTTATGCACCATGAAATATGAGTTGCAAAGGTAGCATGAGAACATGGATGTTATTGATATGGTCACACATCTTAAGAACATGTTCCAAGATCAGGCAAGACAGGAGAAATTTGATGTTTCTAAGGCACTGTTCAAATGTAACATCGCAGAAGAAGATTCAATAGGTCCTAATGTGCTCAAGATCGTTGGGTATGTGGAGATCCATGCTAGACTGGGATTCCCCTTGGGCCAAGAGTTTGACAGTGATGTGATCCTTCAGTCTCTGCTGGGTACAGTCAGTTTGTCATGAACTACAACATGAATGACTTTGACAAGTTGTTGAGATAGTTATTAGGCATTTCGAGAACAATTGAGACACAAACGAAGAGATATAAGCCCAAGTCTGTGATGATGATTAGCAAGACAAAGGGAAATTCTAAAGGTAAAGGAAAAGCTAAGAAGAGTTCTAAAGATAGCCAAAATCCCAAGTCTTCAGATCTCAAGGCAAAGGGAGGAATAAAGAAAAAAGGCAATTGTCCCCATCGTTACTAGTCTGGACATTGGAAAAGGAATTGCCCTCTCTTTCTAGAGGAACCAAAGAAGAAGAAGGAAGGGGCAAATGCCTCTACTTTAGGTATAAACATTATAAGATAAATTTGATTATTTCTTCATCTTGATATATGATATCGAACAGAGATCTGACATATGTGATGTGCATGATCTGAAAAGAAGTAAAGCCTTTATGAAAGGACAAAGATGGACTATGTAGAGCAAGATATGTTGTTTTCTTAGTCTACATTTAAATTTGTCTTGGACCAATGGAGTTAGTTGAATTGCTATTTCATTATACCAATAAATAGAAACATTTACTTCACACATCTTTTACGACAAGGATGATAATGGATAAAGAGTTGTTAATGCTTCTATCTCAAAGATGTGATCTTGTATGGAAATTGCCAACCATCTAATGATCTTTATATGAAAGGATCTAAAGATAACTCAAATAATCTTTAGCATTTTAATCTAGAGCATATATATGAGAAATGCATTTCTAGAATCTTTATTGATGCTTATCTAAACTCTTTTGGTTACTGAATCAATAAGATACATGCAACTCTTATTTATGAGAAAGATGACAAACCACCTCTCGCTAAGTTTAGTGGCAAGAGTAAACGTTCTATTAAGCCTTATACATGTTTATGCATGAAGATCCTATAGAATAAATGCTAAATATAGTTGTTTCTACTTCATTATATACACTATTGACATCAGTTGATAAGGATTTTGTATTTGATAAAATACAAACATGAATATCTTCAAGTGTTCAGAGAGAATATAAATGAAGTATCTTTGATAAATGTATTAAGAAATTTTGATATGATCAAATTTTGAGATACTTTGCATCAATAGTTTGAGGACCTTCTAGAAAGGACTATGATAGTATATCACAAGCCAAATCCATCTGAACAAGATGGTGTATCAGAAAGAAGGAATTACACCCTCATGATGTGATTATCATTTAATCTAATCTTCTAATCTCCCCATGGATATATACTTTACTAAACCAATGTACCGTTTTAAATGCTTTAAAAGACATCATATGTGATATGATATGGGAATGTCCCGATATGTCTTAAGGATTAAAACCTATATTAAGAAAGAAATTTCTTGAAAAAGTTTTATCCACATACCATAATTTTTAAATGATACTTTAATCCTAATCTGATAACAAAAGTGTTTCGTTGATAGGATAACTTGAGTAAAAGTAGAACTTGAAAGGTTCGAGGTCAACGAGAAGGTACATTGAGAACAAGTGAGAATCACAAATTGTTGTGGAATCCCAAGTTCCTCAGGTAACACAAAACCTCATAGTTCTAATAGAGAACATATGAGATTGAAAGAGTGTGAATCCAATAACTCAGATAGGTTGGTCATAAGATGATAAGCAAACAAATCAACTGGAAGCTATTGAGAGTCAAAATATGATAAATGGCTTGATGGCCATTGAGGAATCCAAGTAGACTAACAAGGTATGACCTTGCATAGAACCACCTAAATGGATAAAACCCATAGGGTGAAGTTGGGTTTTCATTTGAAATAACTACATGGATAACCTAAAAGGACAAATTGGTTATAAAGGTTGTCAAATCAGTTCAAATAGTAGAACATGAAGAAATTCATTCACCAATTGTCATGCTTGCTATTACAGCTTGTATAGACTGTGAGATTTGGCATAATGAAGATTATAACCACATTCTTTGAAGGGAATATTTGAAGGATGTGTATGTGACACAGCCTAAAGGTTTATAACTTCATGAATGCAAATAATGTCTATAATCTACAAATTTAAATATCGAGATTGAAACAAGCATGTCAAAGATGGGATCTTTTGACTTGAAAAGACAGTCAAAGAGTTTGAATTGAATCAAGACAAAAGAAGAAATATGTGATTACAAAAGATTTAGTGGGAGCATATACCAGTATACCACATATTGATGTGGAATTGCATTTCAATACTATAAGTATTAAGATCTAGCCTGGAAATCACCTTCAATGATGAAGAATTAGGTGAAACATACTATGTGATAAGGATCAAGATCTATAGAGATAGTTCTTGAAAGTATCATAACCTAAGTATGAGCACATATAATAGCAAGATGCTGAAAGAGTTCATCGTGAAGGATTCAATGAGAGGGAATCTGGGATTAGTTCTCAAGAACCCTATGTTTGATTTCTTACAAAGATTGGAAAGACATGAGTAAGATGCCATATGAACTTGCAATTGGATCTATCATGTATGCTATATAAATTTACTCATGCCATACTCTTGTATGTACTGGACATGACAAGATGATTTTAGTTTCCAATGAGGGTCATTGGAATGTCATTTAAAGACATCCATTAGTACTTGAGAAGCACTAAGGACTTGTTGCTAGATGATGGAAACAAGGAATTGTTGGGTGTAAAGGGTAAAAACGGATGCAAGCTTCCAGAATAATAAAAGTGATCGCAATATAAAATGTGTTTACTTTTAAGAAAAGAGTTGCGAGTTGGAAAGAGTTCCAAATAATAGGTCATAAATTCAATTCTATAATTGAAGTTGAGTATCCTAGTGTTATGAACACATGAGTGGATACTATATGGGTCTAGAAGTTCATACAGATGAACTTAAAGATGTTCCAACCATTAATGACACAATAGAGATGTTGTTACAATGATGTAGCTATCAGTTAGGCAAGGAATATCAGATTGCATATTATGGCATTTCCGTCTCATACGAGAGATCATGACATCGAAGAGATAAGGAACATGCAATATGCAGACTAATAGCAAAATGTTGCAACCTTTTGGATTAGCACTTGCACAACACAGACAATATGGGCATGTTGAAATCACTAAGAATTAGATTTGTGGGTGATTGGCCCTTAGTGCAAGTGGGAGTATGTTGGTATGGTATGCCCAAAGAGCCAATGATATGATGATTGACATGGCATATAACATAAAGGATTTAATTTATTATGATAAAGGCAAGCTTCCAATTCATTATGTTTCACTCAGTTATGAGATAATGAGGAAACATAATGAATGCTAAAGAATGATAATACTCAGTGACATATGTCTTCAAGTACATGACTTGAACAATGAGATCAGATGAATGCTAAGAGTATGTACTTTCTTATTTTATCCTTGGTCGGATGTTACTATGGAAGGCAGATTGACAGTAGTAACACATACGACTAGAGTGTGCATTTATTGATGACAAAATCTCATCACTCATGTATATGATATCAAACCAAACACACAAACACTTGTTAGAGAAGAGTGTATCGAATAGACCCACCTTGAGAGTGAGACATGGAAACCATGCTAGATGGATATACTCATCTCTCATAGTGAAGGTGGTGATTGTGGTTCTTATTCCTAAAGTCACTACACTCATCACATGTCATTTGGTCTACTTTGACATCATACACCATGATCCTGTATAAGGTTTGCCATAAAGGTGATGATCAGATGCATTGTGACACATGGGGATGACTATGAGTGATGTAGACGAGATTTGTCCCTCCTATAGGAGTTTGATATCCTGGCCACTTGATAAGCGAGACTAAGAAATGCATGTGCATGCACATGTGAATCAATAAATGATATTGAGGTCACATATATCTCCAAACAGTTTGCTCTTAGTTCAAGGAATATGGATTAAACATTGCGAGGATGACGATTCCAAGCCTTGAGTTCAATATGGATATCAAAGACAAACGAATTAGACAATCAATGTAACACCTTACACAGATTGTATGTTGAAGTTGTTCTCCGACTTTCCATTCACTTTGATAGCACAGATGTGTAACTAGGCACCGCTCTTTGCTTCTGATGTCATAAACCAGTTATGGACATTCACTGCCAACGTAATATGGGACCTATAGGGTCACACAGGAATTCACTTGGGATAGGAGTTTAGTCATGAATGATGTTTAAGTTGATTACTAAAGATGTTCAGGTATTCAAATAAACAACCAATTAACTAACTTGGCTTAGAACCATCAAGTCTAAGTGTTGGACTAACTGGTTAGGGTGACAGGGTGATTGAAAATTGAATTGGCTGAATTCTACATGAGTTAGGACACCAACTGATCGGCTCACTGGGTGAATCGATCGGCTCAATCAAGCCAACTAAAGTTTTTGGTGATTTTCTCAGTTCAGGAGAATAGTTGATCATTTCACTTGTTCAATTTGATTGGTATAAGGAATCATTATTGTACATTAATTGGAGACTAATTGCAAATTCAATTGTGATTGGGAAACATTGTGAAACAATCGACTCACTGAGTGAACTGACTGGCTCACTGTGCCATTCGACCGGTTCACCTGGCGCAGATTGTGAAATTCATGGAAATTATGGACCCCACATAGATTGGGAACCCATACCCTAACCTCTCCTATAAATAGAGGGGTACTGGGGGCTTCCCAACACACACAATTGAGAATCAGTTACTCTGACAATTGTTTTTCTCTTGTGGTAACCAAGAGATACCAAGCAAGTCCTACCCGACCGGGGAGGGATAGTGAGGGAGAGGACAACTGAGAACAATTGTGGGAGAGCAAGTTGGTGCCTAATATGCCAATAGAAAGGGACAACTCCTTCTTATCCATTCTAGTAGAACAATAGGAGTTCTAGGTGGTCTATTTGGACTTCTCTAGAAGCAAGGTGGTCTCTTACCATCGCTAAGAGGGAAATCCCAGTCTACAGTCCATGGAGGAGATGTTATAGATGAGTCCCAGTGCAACTAGGAGTGCACGACTACTGCAATGAGTTATAGTTATTGGACTTGCTCCAATACTAGGTATGAACTCGTTAAAACCATCCTTCTCAATACATAGTTGTTGATGCAATCTTGCTATTTTGGGGAATATAGATATACAAATTTTTGTTTCCGCTGCCTACTCAGTGCCCATATTTCCCTACGGAGTGAGTCATGCACACTTTGTATTAATTTAGGGCTCAGGTTATTATGTAGACAAGATGTTTAGAGTTATGCTCAGGATCCTGGATATATTGGTATTCTCCTCTGACAAAGGTGATGGGTCATGCACACAATATTAATTTAGGGATCAGGTTTTATACAATTTGCATATTTATTCATAATGCTTCATTTAAAGTACAAGTACATTAGTACTCAATATTGCTTATGGAAAATGATGTTCGTGCCAATAATTCAGGTTTTCTACTTTTTGATGTTTATGTTTTTAATTTGAACATTATGTATTACATCCATGTTAATGAATCATGAAATCGGCATAATCATGTTTAATGAAATAAGAAATCATGTTATGTTGATATAGTCCTCTTAATCATGTTTAAGTGAGCTTTAAATGGCCTTATGAGCTCTGTGGGAGTATTATTTGAGCCTTAACTGGCCTTATGTGAGCTTTAATCGACCTTATCAGCACCATGGGTGCATTCAGGAGAGTTCAACATTAACTCAAGAATATATATATATATATATATATATGTGTGTGTGTGTGTGTGTGTGTATATATATATATATTTATATTTATTTATTTATACATACATACATACATACATGCACGCACACACACACACACATATTAGGGAACACGCATGTGCCCATGCACGTGTTATGCTATATTTGAAAAACGTGGGATAGTAAACATGCATGTGCTATTCATATGAAAGATGGCATTGGATAGATTTTTTACATTTATGATAATAATGATATACTTTTGCAAAGAAAATAGCTAAATTAGAGCATGAAAGAAATGGATAGATTTTCACAAATGGTTAGATCTCTAAATATTAACATCTATCGATATTGAGAAATAGATCATTTTGATCTAGCAACTTGGAAATTTTTTTATGTATGTAGCTCATCGCCATATGATAAATCATAATATTGATATATATCTTCAAACAAGAATTGTTCCCAATTTTGATAAAAAAATCGATGAATTGAACGGAATGAAAATGAAATAATATCTTAATCATTTCACATTAATGAAAAAGCTTCAAGAAATTATAATATCTAGACTAACAAATTTTTATTGTAATCGTATAATATAAATATTTTCAATAATTAAAGTTTTAGGTTCTAATATTTTTAATAATTATTTATCATAGGGATAATATAAGCAACTGTCCTAGCAATTATGAGAGAGTGACTGGCTTAGGAAATGTAACTATTAAGCTGTGATATGTTATTGGTAGAAGATCTCAAATCAATGATATGCATTTGTACTACTTGTTCCATTGAACTATTTTTAGATCATCTACAAATTGTTAGCTTGAGTTAGATATTTCTTTCACCAAGCTACCATACTATTCTCATTCATAGTGATATATCATCTGTTCATATGGGTTTAGTAACAAGATGCAATGTTGTATATCAATTAAGCATTGAGTAAATGTGTTTGCATCAGCTTTTCTATCAATGTCAACCTCGTGAACAGAGTTCATGCAATGTAAGTTGCGAAGCGAATGATGTCCAGAACAAGCACGACATATGTGATTCTTTTCAACCCAAAGGAAATTGCAAATTCTGTAGCGGAGAAGACATCCATACTGTAGAGGAATGTTGCCTTTAGAGTATGTCTGAGAAAGAATAATTTCTAGAGCCAGCGCCTGAGAATAATATATAACATAAATAAGTGTGTGTAATAGTTCAGAAAGGAAAACGTTACTTTTCTTATCATAGATTATAAATTGAAAAAGAAACATTGAACTTTGTCCGCAATTGAGCATGACATAGCAAATCAACGTGTGTTATTTAGTAAGGAGTACATAACAAGCTTTGAACATACCCATACATATCGTTACCATTGACGTATCATAGTATTATAGAAGAGCCTTCCCATACGGCATGCCAAGACTAAAATGAATTAATTGGGCAAGCAAATGGAATGATATGTAAATACAAGAAGAGACAGAGCGTCACATCTACCAGCATACTTGAGATCGGATTCCCAACAACCTTGATGATCATATTATTCTTTTGACAGGAAGATCATCCCATATTCGTACAGCCAGACTACAATCATTTTTAGCGGATGACCAAGAGGTGATCTGCCTACAAACTGAAGGTATTCACCCAGTAGAACTCCTGTAAAAGGCGGACTAAAAAATAGCAGGCTGCCACTGGTTCGGGTGAAAAAATGTGGTTGAAAAAATCTTCTGTGTTGCTGCCGAAGGGGATGGGTGCTTCAGACGCAGAAATGTAACGGAAGTCCAAACTGGATTTCTCGTGCAAAGGGGACAACGGTGCGTTATGAATTTCATCAACATTATGAATATTGCCACCAACACAAACCCAGCAGCGCTGCAGATGTAATAATTGATAAATAAATGATCAAAAAGTTATTATGTATATTATCTTATTGAGGAAATATGATCGATCAACCCGGCCAGCGTAGTCCGGGCGGTCAAGCCAGTGCGCCCCTCATGAAGGATCGCTGGTTCGATTCCGCTCGGATCAGCTGTATTTACCAACCTCTTGGGTCATTCGGGCTCTGACACCTGTTTGGAGAGGGAGTGGGCTTCGACCTATGCAAATCCAAAAAAAAAATATGATCCATCATGAATGTTGGCCTATTTAGGATGGCTCAAGATGCCAATGAATAGGTAGTGAAGAAACTTGCCAAGTGCTATGTACACCATGGTCTTTAGCTCGTCGCAGGGAAGAATGTGATGACAATATGCATCTGGCCCGACCAGTGTGATTTGCCACCAGCTGACTAACTACCCAACAAACAACGCCTTTGAACTTTCACTGAGACTGTTGGTTGCACTAAGAAAAGTTAGACCCAAAGGAGAAAGAAGACAAGCATGCGATGCCCCAATTTAACTTGTTGGAGTGATGGAATTTTCAGTCGTTGGGTTCACCACACACTCTAACTCAATATCGCCTTATACAAAACCTTCGTCTTTTCAGTTCACAGAACTAAAGAAGGATCGGTATGGTTTGAGTGGGGTGGAGAAATTGTGTTTACCAGCAACCACCGGGCTCCCACGTCCATGGATCGTGCACAGTTCTCCCACTTATAGAGTGATTGGGCTGGCAGTTCACCCCCACTGACTCTCTCGTTGTTGGTTTTGTTCATCTTTTTCCCATGATCAAATAAGCAGTTGCAATTTGCAAACAAACTCGATCGTAATGGGAAGACAAACGCCAGTTATATTTCGTGAAGCGGCATTGACCAGTGCAGTTGTGGAGTAAGACCGAGGTAGAGTTCGATAT
This sequence comes from Alisma plantago-aquatica, assembly GCA_963693085.1. NCBI lineage: Eukaryota > Viridiplantae > Streptophyta > Magnoliopsida > Alismatales > Alismataceae > Alisma > Alisma plantago-aquatica. The sequence goes on along the minus strand of OY856410.1, from coordinate 405,686,256 downwards.
TGGTTTGACGTGTAGACGTATTGATAACAGACAGAGAGTAGTGGGCGAAGAGGGGGGTAGAGGACAGAGTGCGTAACTAATTTTTTATCGGTGATTTTTTTTAGAAACAAAAAAGGATGAAAAAAAAAACGTGAGAAGAGAGAGAAGTGAGGAGAACTCAGCATTTTGAAAATGTTGGGCTGTGATTGGTCGAAGCGGTTTTTTAATTAAAAAATGACATATTTGTAGTTGTTAACACAGATTCTCTCTCTCTCTCTCTTTATATATATATATATATATTATTAATCATGCCAATTTATTGAAATTTCTAAGTAATCATGTTAATCATGTTAACTAATTATGTTTCAAGTTATTCATGTCACTCCAAGTATATGTTATTTTCATCTTGTACCTACTCAGTGCCACTCACACGTTTTATGTTGCTTTGGTGGATGGGGACAAGATGCCCGCATGTGAGGAGAATGAGAAGATGTAAAATAAGAAATCGAATAAAGGACTATGAGAATCCAGTAAAAAAATAGGAGTGTCCTGGTGGGGTGCCTTTATCCATAGAAGTTTCATGCCACATATAAAGCTAGTTTTAATGTTTCAATTTTTACATGACGTCAACACTTTGTACTAAGTTTCCCTTTATCGTGAACTTGTTGAAAATGATATTGGGAATTATGTCATGTGATGGTTAAGCTTCAATTGCTTCTTATTGCATGATGTGACACTAATCAACATTATGAGTTAGTTATCGACACTTCTGCTCATGTGAATGTCTATAAATTTGGGGTGTTAGAACTCGGTATCAAATCATAAGGATAATTGGAAACCATGCACTCTCATGATTGTCAATCATGCTAAAGTCCATTTAGGTCCACTAGGTTAAGATCTACTTATGCTCCCAATATTGAGAAAATTAAGCCACGAGGTCAAGATGAATATCCCTATTATTTGAGTAGTAGTCAAAAATAGAAAACCCTGATTATAAATATAAGTCTTGTGGTTTATGAAGACAAGAGTTTTAGGAATAGATGTCAATCTAGTCTGGATCTTATGTATTAACCTTCACATATGACATACCTCTCATCTCAATGGTTTGGCCAACCTATTTAGAAGTGTAGAAGGTATTTCATGCAAATAAAGACTTACTATGTCTCTCTTTCCTTCTTACTAGTGCACATGGTATGGAACATGTGTACTATTATGTTGGTGAATAGTTGCATAATAAGGTCGCATGTCGTTGAGTACGTGTCTGATCAATGCATATTTGGGGATGTCAAAAAGATGGATCACGCAAGAGATCAAAAAAAGTCACCTAAACCTAATACAATTTCTTAAAATCAATTACTTATATCAAGGTAATATGTTAAATACATTTACGATTAAGTTATGAGGATAAAAAAGTTAACAAGAGTAATGTGACAAAGTGAGTTTTTATAATATTTTAAAAGTTTTATTATCAAATTTGTTGACTAAAATACCCTCATATACTTCCCTCACCCAATTGAATAAATATGTGTCACAAATTACAAAAATATGCAAACCCTAGTATGCTATGATGATGTGGATTTGATCTTGGCTCAATCTCTCACTACAACAAAATTGGTTACAAGTCAAGGATACTTGGTCAGGGATAAAGGCTCTGACCAAGTGCCCAAGGTTAATTCATAGCCAATGTTATTTTTTCCCCTGACCAATATATTTGCTCTCATCTCAGTATTCATTCGCTTCCCAAAAGGCTAGCGGGCAACTTTGGTCTCCCGATTCTTTTCCAAAACCAGTGTCGCGACGCTTCGACACCCCCCCCAAACCTGCGCGTCTCCCTTTCCACACAAGGAGCGACGGAAACCGCCGGTGTTGGGTGCGACGGAAACCGCCGGTGCTCCCTGTTCACCTACCCGGCATCCCCACCGTCGTCCAAGCGGAGCATTGAACTGGTGGGGTTCCTGAGGTCCACGACGGTGCCGCCTCCCTTCTCAGCGAGGTAAGCGACTATTTTGTTCCCCCCGACACCGACTTCGGCGGCCAACCCTCACCGCCGTCGTCGTCGTTGAAGGCTTCGGCAGAGCGTCCGCAAGGGTCCGGTGGAGATCTGTTTTGCTCTTCCTCGTTTCCGACAAGAGACGAGTGATGTGGAATCAAAACCAAAAACCTGCTCCCGCTGCTCTTTCTGCTATTCGTGCTCCTCCCGCTGCTCGCCCCGCTTCCGATCGCTAGAACGATATAGTTTTAAGAGAGAGAGAGAGAGAGAAGAGAGAATCCCGCTACCGCTGGTCGCTACAACAACTAACATCCCTCCCTCAGTCTGTTCTTCCCCCTCCTACACGCCCTAATATATGTGTTTCACGGTTCCTGAGTACTAGTATCCCTCTTCACTTGATTCGCTCGCATCACTTTCGTTAGAGGAGTCACTTTCGTTGCTCGATTTACTCACATTCGGCAGTGATGAGAACCACCGCGTTCTTTTGACGCAGTGAAGAGCGGAAATTTCGGATGCTTTGTCGAACGGTGCCTAACGGTCGTCGTTGTTTTGAGTTCGGTCGTTGCCGCCGAACCAGGATTCCCACCCGCCCGACCCGAACCCCCAGTCCTGAATAGAGCAACCGAAACCTCATCCTACTCGTCAGACTCGTCTTCTTCGTCTTCCTGACTGTCTTCCGGTGCTCCTGGCTTGCAGTCTATTCCTCTCAATCGGTACTCCTGCCTATCGATTCTCCGGTCTTCCTCCACGTTTGTAGCAGGTCTCCTTCGGTAAGTTCTTCTTTCACGGTTCGCCTACTCCTTTACTCTATCCTTTCTAGCCTTGCGTGCGTGAAGCAAGCTTCCAGTCTTCTTCTTCCAGATCTACCGCTGCCGTGCGAATTCTAACTTCGCCTGCAGCCGAAGCCGAACGACAAACGTGAATCGGCGGCCAAACACTAAGATGAAGCAGCCGGGTAGTGCCTAGTGCGGTTGTGTCGAGCACAAAAGAAGCCAGGCGTAGACGTGATTCTTGTGAACGATGTGAAGACCGGAAGATATTAGTGTTGTTCTGCGCAGGGCTGTCGGCTCGCAGCCAAGTTTGAACGTCGTGAAGGCTGAAGACTGAGTGAAGGTTAGTTTATTTACTGCGTGACAACAACGACCACTTTGGATACGAATTATACAATCAGTGCTTGCAATTGACATAATTACATAGGCACTAAATTTATTATATTCATGGGATTTTCGCTTTTCACTTTGTACTAAGTCATGTCGATAATGTATTAGATCTATTTATTCATGCTTTGTACGCAACTATGGGATCACTATAATACTGTTGGACATAATTGTGTAGGTACTGAATTTTTTTTTCTGATCTAAGATCACTATATCAGAAATTGTTCAATCATTGATGATTAGTTGTAGCCCAAATAAGTTCATTCTCAATTAGTTACATTACTAAATGAACATATATACCATACTTATGTCATGCTAAGATTAAATCTTTATTGTTCCACCCTTTACATGAGAAAGATGAAACTAAAGGTGGTCATCCTTCAACAATTCTTGTTCAAATTCTACTTTTAATTGTTTTTGGACGTAATGGAACATAAAGAAAAAATTTAGATATTTTTTCACTCATTACATTGAAATTATATGCATGGAAAAGTTATGATGATCTTGGACATAAATATTTTTGCATTTGTAATAATAATTAGAATCTCAAAAATGTCTAAATACTAGCATCGAGTTCCTTTTTTATTTATAAAAGTGACTTTGACAAATTACTTCTTAACTAAAATTTATATGTTTTATCTTTACAAAAATTTTGTTAATATTTGTTTTTTTTTTAATTTGTGATGTCTTGTGATGTCTTTCTTTTCTATTCTGCTTATGTTATATCAATTTAATAGAAAGTAAAACTTGAGACCAAACTTTTAAAACATCTTTTTCCTCAAAATTAACATTTTATTCCATCATGTTTATTTAGTACTTTTATCTAATAGATTAGAAATTTTAATAAAAAATGTGTTCATGACAAGTTGCTACTATAATTGCAAAAATCATTTGTTTATGCGAGGATTTTTAGATCTTTTCAAATTTTATCAATTATTTGTGTACAAATAATATTTGGATCAATTTTTAATGGTTAGGATGTATTTTACTACTCTCTTGGCTTTCTTCTCTCATCTATCCATGATTAAACACATTTAATGACGTGCCCACTTTTGTTATATTTTTTCCACCTTTGTAAAACTAGAATGAAAAATTGCACATCGTGTTTGGAAACTTTAGAACATTAATGGTGCTAGTAAAATCCAAGGCAAACTTGTCATGAATTTGTTGAGTGATATTACACGACATAAATATGCATACTATCAATATAGTAATATGTATTGATTTTATTATTATTTTTTAAATACTCCATGAGTCAAACTTTAATTTTATTTCAACACTTCAAACATAATTTTATAAAACACAATATTAAATATTTATACATATATTTTTTTGACTTAGAAACCCATCCAAAATTTACTCTTTAGGAGTAAATATTGGATAGTCCCCAATTTGGGACTGTTCTCGAACACAATCTCACTTAGGACGTGAGTGTATAATATTGTGTCTGGTTTTAAAGATATTTTGGTAGTCATTTCCTCAGTTGTTCTCTGGTTACATACTTAGGTGGGTTATTTTCCCATCTATGTCGGTGTAATTGGAGAACTAAGGGGAAATGCTGCCGAAATTTCTGTAAAAACCAAACACACATTATACACTTACTAGTGAGATTTAGTGTTCAAGAATGGGATAGGTGGTACATATGAATACATATTACTATCATTGTTCTATTAGAAGCTAATATGTTTACTTTTAGTCAAATATATAAGACTTAGAGGTTTGACTTATCCATATTTCACTTGTGTAGATGGATTACTTAGCAGATAGAAGTTGGATGTATATTGAAAATTGCATCCATAGTAAGGAATTTCAAGATGGTTTGTCTGCCTTCATTGATCACAATCTCCTCAACTAAATCCATGCGAGGAGTGATCAATTATTGTGCCCATGTAAAGTTTGTGGCAACAGATATTTCAAGTCTAAGGAGGAGGTTTTTGAACATGTAATGATCAAAGGGTTCACACCTAATTATTACATATGGACTGACCATGGAGAAATTCCTGGAAGAGAAAGACAATCTTCATCCACAACTACTCTTCTTGGTGACAATGTTGATGGAGACAACATCGGAGGCTTGTTGCATGATGTCTTTGGTGTGCAAAATCCTGAGACATCTCCAGTAGATGATATTGATGCAGATATTCCAGTCAATCTTGATGTTGAAAAATTTTATAAACTTCTAGATAAAGCTGGGGAACCTTTATACCATGGTTGTACGAGCCATTCCAAACTATCTTATCTAGTAAAAATGTTGAATCTCAATGGACCAATAAGTCTTTTACATCACAATTGAGATTAACAAAAGTGGCTCTTCCTAGTGGGGCAGAATCGTTTCCTAATAGTTTTTATGAAGCCAAGAAATTATTAAGAGACTTAGGTATTGAATATGTGAAGATTGATGCATGCCTAAATGATTGCATGATTTATTATAAAGATCGTGCAACACTTGAAGTGTGCACTTGGTGTGGGACATCTAGATGGAAAACAAAAACACTCTCCCAAAAGAAACCATCAAAGATCTCTGTGAAGAAATTCTTTCATTTTCCTTTGACTCCTAGGTTGCAAAGGCTTTTCATGTGTCCAACTGTGGCAGAGGATATGCAATGGCATCACAAGAAACGGGTGACAGATGGAAAGTTGCGACATCCTGCAGATTCTGCTGCTTGGAAAGCATTGGATGCTTAGTTTCCTGAATTTGGCAGTGAGCCACGTAATGTCCGTCTGGGGCTAGCAAGTGATGGTTTCAATCCCTTTGACACCCTACATATTTCTCATATTACTTGGCATGTTGTGTTGATCCCATACAACTTGCCCCCGTGGTTGTGCATGAAGCAACCAAACTTCATCATGTCTTTGTTGATTCCTGGTCCAAAAGCACCTGGAAATGATATTGACATTTATCTTGAACCTTTAATTGATGAACTTCAAGAGTTATGGACAACAGGAGTTACTACCTATGATGCATCTTCCAAGAAAAATTTCACATTGAGAGCTGCTATTTTGTGGACCATAAGTGACTTTCCTGCGTATGCCAACCTTTCTGGTCATAGCACAAGAGGACATTTTGCTTGCCCTTGTTGTCACAGAGATACTGGATGGTATAGGCTTAAACATGGAAAAAAGGATTGCTATCTGGACCATCGACGTTTCCTTAGTGACAATCATCCTTATCGACGAGACAAGAAGAACTTTAATGGAAAGACTGAATACAGACATGCACCAAAGTCTCTTGTTGGTGAGGATATTTTGAATGAGTTTCAAGGATATGATAATGTGACATTCGGCAAGGAATTGAGAGATTCAGAAACTGGGAAAAGAAGGAGGAGTTCTGAAATGGAAGATAAAATTCCTCTACCAAAGCCATGGAAGAAGATTAGTATATTTTTTCACCTGCCATACTGGAAGCACCTATTGATAAGACATAATTTAGATACCATGCACATCAAGAAAAATGTTTGTGAGAATATATTAGGAACACTTCTTGGTGTTGAAGGTAAGTCCAAGGATAATGTGCAATCTCGCTTGGACTTATCTGAATTAGGGATCCGGAAAGACTTGTGGGCAATCAAACTTGAGAGTGGAAAATATTATGTGCCACCTGCTTGTTACACAATGAGCACAAAAGAGAAAGATATATTTCTATCAGTATTGAGTTCGATGAAAGTTCCAGATGGTTATTCGTCAAATATCTCTAACCGAATTAACATGCTTGAGCAAAAAGTGTTGCCCTTAAAAAGTCATGACTACCATGTGTTGATGCAAAGGTTATTGGTTGTTGCATTAAGGAATTCATCTTCTCCATAAGTTTGTGGGCCAATTTCTAGAATATGTACCTACTACAATCACATTTGCACTAAGGTAATTGATTTGGAGGAATTTGACAAAATTGAGAAAGATATTGCGATTACACTTTGCCAATTGGAGCGCATCTTCCCACCCTCATTTTTCACTATCATGGTGCACTTGACTATCCATTTAGTCACAGAGGCCAAGATTGCAGGTCCAGTTCATTATCGATGGATGTATCCTATTGAGAGATATTTAAAAACATTAAAAGGATATGTTTGTAACAAGGCCCGTCCTGAAGGATCTATTGTTGAGGGTTACTGGGTTGATGAATGTATGACATTTTGCTCAAGATATCTGAAAGGGACAGATACAAGATGGGATCTTTCATCACGTCACCATGATGATGCATCTATTGGAGCAGAAGTAAGAAAGATATTTGATCAGGTGACATTAGAGCAAGCACATTGTTATGTTCTTTTCAACACAAGGAGTATAGACTCTTATAGAAGGTAACCATTATAATTTATTTTTTGAGAAGCATGTTTTCTTTTTTATATAACATAACATTCCTTTTGTTTTACAATTATAGGAAACACCTGGATGATATACAACTAAATCATCCAAGGATGACTCTTCATAATGTCGAATTAAGGCATCATCATGATTTTCCTTCTTGGTTTAAAAATCATGTGAGCAACTAGATTTCATGTTGTTTAGTTTTCTAGTAATACTAATAGAATTTGAAAAAGAAACTAATTCCATTCAAACATAGATTTTTTATACTAGAAACAATGGAGAAGATGTTACGGAAGAGATTCGTTGGCTTGCACAAGGTCCTTCTTGTGAAGGAGACAGTTACGATGGATACTTCATTAATGGCTACAAATTTCAGTCAAAAATGTTGGATTCTCGTTATAAGTCACAAAACAGTGGAGTTTATCTATCTGTAGAGACATCAAGCTACTCCAGCTCTAGGGACCGAAACCCAATTTCATCATATGTTACTTATTATGGTCAACTAGAGGAGGTCATGAAGCTAGAGTATGGCCCCAATATTCAGATTACATTATTCAGATGCACATGGTTTGATGAGAGCACTGCAACTGGCTTTAGAGTTGATGATTATGGATTCACTTTATTAAATTTCTTGAAAGTAGCACATAAAGATGAGCCTTTTATATTTGCTTCTCAGGTTCAACAATGCTTCTATGTTCAGGATCCAGTGGACACAAATTGGCATGTAGTGTTGAAGGTCCTACCAAGGGAATTGTTTGATTTTCCTCAAACTATAGAATTTCGTGTTGAGGCACCATTCAATCAATCAAGTCATGATGATAGTGAAAATATATCCTGGACAAGAATGGATATGGAGGGTTCAACTATTGAATATCGCAATCCTGCTTAGTTATTAACATTATAATGCATGATAGTTGAAAGTTCATGTTGTTTTTCATTACATGAATATTTTGTATGCATTTGAACATGTGGAAGAGAGAATTTTCTATGGGGTTCACTTGTTTAAATCTATCTTGTGTTTGGAGAAATATATGATGTTTTTATGCATGCCCAAGAACATTTTATGTTATGCAATGCATGTGTTTTTACAGGTCTTTGAACATGTGGAAGTAAGACATACATATCTTACAATATTAACTTATTCTATATATAAATGTATCTTATGTTGCATTTATTGAAGGATGGCCATTAGGTTGCTCTCTTTCTGAAATGTGTGTACATTGTCATCTACTTAACATGCATGCAAATAAAAAAACATATCAAGGTGTGTCAATTGATTTTCTATAGTATGTGCGTTGTTGTTTTATATGTTATTCTGAACCATTTCTACTTATTTTTACTTTGATCATATTTCTTTGTTAATATTAACATGAATGATTTTTATATTCTATATTATAATTAGATGTCCAGGAAATCAGCAAGGTTGGCACAAAGGACTGAAGTTGAAGAAGATGATATAACTATTACTCCTGCAGCCTCACCTCCAACTATAAATATAGATGTTGAAGAAGAAAATGATCAAAGAAGAAACATTGAACTCCAGTCAATTGAAAAGCATGGGAGAGGCCCTACAATTATCTCAAAGCTTAAGCCACCTCATGGTGAGAGGCACCATTTAGTTTTTGATGACAATGGCTTTGAAATTGGAGAAGTGGGAAAACAATTAAGCCTATTGTGTGGGATTTTAGCTAGAAGACCATCTTTGTGGCCCGTTGATAAGTATTGGCCACAAATGCCAATATCATGATTCAACGACACAAGAGATATTGTAAAGGTAATAATACATTTTCATGATAACTTTGTAGGGTTTTAGGGGAGACAGAGAAGGCAGCGGAAACAAAAATTTTCTCCCCAACCCATACCGAGGAAACACGTCAACGTCTATATAATAGGAAAGGATGGTTTGCGGAATCATACCTTGTCCCGAGGCTTGCTCGGTGACAATACCTCACGCAATGCGCGGTCTTCAACTCCGGACTTCGACGGTGTCTGTGCAGCTCCTGGTCGCACCGGGACTGACAACTCCTACTCGAACCGGACTGTCAGATGACAGTTGTCCTCCTAAGCGGCAGTGTCCTCCCGCCTCTGTAGTAGTCCACACGGACCACCTGGAACTCCACTCTCCTTGTCCCACAAGGAAGTGGAAGGAGTCGTACTCTCCTGTTGACGTACTAGTCGCCAACACGCTCTCCTGCCTCCTGTTGCAACTGCAGTTGTCCTTCCTTTGCTGCACCTCCCTTTTGCGGGAAGCACTTGCTCGGGCTCTCTCACGGTTACCAAAACCAGAGAGAACGACAACTTGCAGAGCAACTGGTTGCACTGAGCTATACTTTGAGAAGCCCCCAATACCCCTATATATATAGGAGAGTCATGGGACAGGGTTCTCCATCCCGGGCAATGCGGGACTAAAAGCAGGAGTAGAAGGGTTCGAGAATTTTCCACAAAAAGCAACCGGTTCGCAACTTGAAATGATCGGTTCACAACTGAACCGATCGGTTCGGCCATTGAGCCGATCGGTTGGACCTGAGCCAATCGTTTGGGGCACTCCAACCGATCGGTTGGTGCCCTGAACCGATCGGTTCATGGTCCTAATCCGGCTCAAAAAGACTTTCTTTGTTTCTTTCCCAATTGGTATCGAATACCAATATTATTCCCAATCGAATTGGGCAATTTGAAACCAAAGGAAAATTCTTGCCGACATGACTTTTCCCAACTGGTCGGTTGCACCAGTTGAGCCGATTGGTTCAACCCTTGAACCGGTCATTTCATCCTGGGCATGAGCCGATCGGCCTGGACACTCCAGCCGACCGGTTCAGCAACCTATGCCGACCGGTTCATCACATGAACCGATCGGTTGGGAGCACAGGTTGGGCAAAATCAGTCAATTGCGATTTCAATCAATCCGATACTCTAATCAATGCGTCCAACACCTTGAACCATACGATATTGAGTCATCGACTGATTGAGTGTCTAATTGAACTACTAAACTCCTTTAGTAATCAATCTAAACATTGCTTGTGGATAAAACTCCTCTTCCAGGTTAAATCCTATGTGTGTGACCCTGCAGGTCCATTTCATGTTGGCAGTGAAAGTTCATAACACTTATGACTTCACAAGCAAAGAGCGGTGCCTAGTCACACATCAGTGCTACCCAAGTGAAAGTAGAAAGTTGGAGAACAACTTTCATCCTACAATCCGTGAATGGTGTTACAGTGAATGTATAATTCCTTTGTCACTGATATCCCGAATGAACTCAAGGCATGGAACAGTCATCCTGTCAACGTTCATTCACTTTCTTGATCTCAGAGTAGATTGAAGGAGATATGTATGACATCAATATCACATACTGATTCACACATGCGTGCGCACACCTATCTCAATCCTACTCATCAAGTGGCCTTGGATATCAAACTCCCTTAGGAGGGACAAATCCCATATCTATCACTCACCCCTCAAAAGCCCCATGTGTCAAAGCCACCCAATCATCACCTTTATAACAACCCATGTTTCAGGACTGCGTTTGATGATGTCAAAGTGTGCCCAACGACATGTGTTGAGTGCAGTGATTTCAGGTCTAAGAATCACACTCACCACCATCACTGTGAGTACTGACTGTAACTACCATCTCATGGTTCCATGTGTCAAACTCACGGTGGGTCTGTCTGGTACCTTGTTCTCTAACAAGTACCTATGTGTTTGGTTTGATATCTCTATATCATGACTAATGAGATTCTGTCATCAACCAACACCACAATCTAGTCTTGTGTGTCATTGTTGTCTATCTACCTTCCATAATGACATCCGACTAGGGACATAAAAAGAATGTACAAACTTTTAGCATCTGTATGATCTCATCGTTCAGGTCCTCAACCTGAAAGCATACGTCATTGAGTTCTGTCATTCTTTAGACATTCAATCTGTTCTATCACTATCTCATATGACTGAACCAGAATGAATTGGAAGCTCGCCTTAGATGTTTATCAAATCAATCTTAATGTATCCCACCAATCATCCCATGATTGGCTCTCAGGGCATACATACCAACAGACTCCCACTTGCACTGCGAGCCAATCACCCATGAATCATATTCATAGTGATCTTCAAACATGTCCCACATGTTACTGTGCTCTTAGTGCAAACATAGTGAGTAATGGCAACACCTTGCCAAAGTCTGTATAAATTGCATGTCTCTCATCTCTTCGCTATACGTCACATGTATGAGATGGAGTTGCCGTAATATGAGATCTAGTATTCCATTGCTAACCTTTAGCCACATTGCATGATCAAGGATTCCATACTTGTCATCAATGAGTGGAATATAAGTTCATCTCATGAACTTTCAGATCCATATAGTATCCACTGCTGTTTACTAACACATAGATACTCGGCATTTCCCTTTTCAAATGGCTTTATTGGAACATTTCCAATTATCAACAAACTTTCACTTTTATACATCTTATGTATATATATTGTGATTAATTTTCTGTCCTTTCGGAAGTTCGCATCAATGTAACTCTTTACATCGAACTCTTCCTTATTTCCAAAGAACTAGTACTTCACAAGCACTTATCAAGTTCTCATGGTATTCAAGTAACCCTTACTGGAAATAGACAGCCATCCACTCGTCATGTCACACATGCGAGTTATCAAGATGAGCACATCATATTGCCATGTCCTACATACAAGATGATGAATGCATTTTATTCTTGCCATGTCATACATGCAAGATAATGGGATGATTACATACATGATAGATCCATATCTATTCTTAGTGTTCCCATTCTTCATAAGAATTGGACACTTGGCCTTGGGATACTAACTCCATGTAATATGGACAAGTTTTCTCCCACTGAATCTGTGCATACTGAACACTTCAGTACAGATTGCCAATGTATGCTCTCCCTTTCCAGGTCAAGAGATTTTCGAGAACTATCTCTATAGATCTCAATTCCTATCACATAGGAAACATCTCTATCTTCCTTAAAGATAATTTCCACATTCGAATTTCCAATCTAGAACATTTCCATTTCACATCAATATGTGGAATGTGAACATGCTCCCACTAAATCACAGATCCCTTCTTTATCTTTGACATATCAGTCAAAACCTTTGACTATATCATCAAAATAAAGATCCAATTTTCAGTTGCTTGTACTCAATCAATCACATTGATTGGTCCTTTGTAACTTATAAACTTCATTTGCATTAGTGGATTCATAAACCTTATAGGTTGTGTCACGTACACATCCTGGTTTTATTCCTCATAGGAATGCGGTTTCAGTATCCATATGCCAAATGTCTTAGTCATTAAGTTGCAATCAACAAGCATCATCCTTCTCAAAATGTTATCCATGTGTCTTAACACTTAAGACTCATTTGCACTTATGGATATGATCCAATGAGTGCTACCATCAAGGTCATACCTTATGGTTCACATGGAATTCATTTAGGATGTAATGGTTTTAAACCATAACTCAAGATTCGGTTCCTCATATTCATCTTGATAGTTGACTCATCACATGAACAACTCATCACATAGATAATTGAGGTGTATCTGTTAAAGATATAAGAACTCACAACCCTTGTGATTCTTAATTTCTTTTATTAGTGTGGGGTATTCTTTTATTAAGAAGAACTCAGTTATTTGATAATCATTCTCTAACTCCTTAGAGTATGATTCCTTCTTGATTCAGACATCACCATGCCTTAATCATGAGTTCACTATGATACGCTATCATAATCACTCATAAGGATCTCAAACATTTGGTCCAAGTATTTCATTCATTGATCTCAACAAGAATTAACACTTCACCAAATTTGCACTTCATCTATGAAAATCTTGAACACTTCAAGATATTCATATTGGTATTTCTCTAAACACCATTAGAAGTATTAGCACTTATTCCAATAGGTATGTAAATACATCACATGTATTATACCTAATAGGATAATCATTCTCCCACTACATTAGTGAAGATTGATTAATCATGTCCAAGATATTCATGTCTCTTACTGGTTCTCTAACCAAAAGAGTCTAGATTTATCCATCATATGGAAACTAGAAATGAATTTCTTATGATATATGCTAACTTGATGGTTTGAGTTATCAATAACTTTAGGTATCATTTTATCTTATGCATACCATGTATCACAAGATAAACAAGGCATTGCCACAAAGATCATATCTTTGAGATTGAAACATCAACTTTATTAATTGCCATCATTGTCATACAATATGCAAGAATAAAGTGTTTCTATCTATTGGCAATATATGAAATAGCAGTTCTCAACTCTATTTCGTGCCCATTAGGCTGAAATAAACTGAAAGATACTCTTATCTATGGCAGCAACACTTGCTCCAATGATGGGTACTTCTTTCTTGGTCCTTTCACAAAGGCCATCACTTCTTTGCGGATATTGCATATCATATATGACATATCCATATCTTGGTATCATATACCTCAGATAAAGAAGCGGTTCATTTCATGATACCTTAGGTGGAGATCTCTATCCCCTCCTTCATCTTCTTTTGTTCTTCTAGATATAGAGGGCAGTTCCCTCATACACCCTTTCCCCATGTGCCTTGAGGCTGAATACGGCTTGGATTGCTGGCTAGCATCAGAACACTTCTTAGCTTTGCCCTTGCCCTTGCCCTTAAGACTTACCTTTTCTTTGATCATATCAAAGACTGTGGTTTGTCTTTCTTCATCTTTGCCTCTACTATCCTCAACATGTCCAACAACTCTGTCAACGCTTGTCAAAGTTGTTCATGTTGTAGCTTATCATGAATTGTATGATTCTCACAACATTTGCAGTATCATACCAATAGCCAACTCTTGGCTCAGAGGGAATCCTTCTTAATCAGGTTTTCCACATACCCAATCACATTGAGTGTGTGAATACCTTACTAGATCTCCTTCTGTCATGACATACTAGGACAGAGACATCATATGTCTCATGTTTTCTCTGCAACTCACAGTTCAGAGAACACAACATCAAGCACTCCTCATCAATGTCATCCTTGGTATGCTTCCATAAGCATACTTTCAGCCATTGATGTGGTGGGATCGAGTTCATCTGGTTCTGGTATAACTAGGACTTAGAGCTTTCACTCTTTGATTGAGAACACTTCTCATCGTCCTAACCAATCGTGGAATTATTCCCATTTAATTTGTTGGTCTCAAAGACCCATCACAAATAAAGTGATTTGTTGATTAACCATTTATTTTAACAAAAGGAAATATATGCAATTTTAGTCCAAAAACTCATTTTTGACTTGTTTGATTGATTTGAAAAGTTGACGATAAAATTAGGCCTTTAATTAATTATCGCTCCCACTATTTTACTTCAAATTGATAGCCCTCACCATCAATTCGGAAGATTGCAGCATACAACCTTCTAGTGGGCAAGATCCTGAAATCCTCTAAGTCATGGACCAGCTTGGGCTGTCACCCACAACATAGATCTCTCAGGTAGGCAACTTTTGCCAATTGCATCATATGAAACTCTTGATAAGATGTCATCTACAACTCCTTGCAATGATCATCTCCATGCCTCAAGGCGCTAGATCCTATCTAGGTCACCTTGTTAAGTCCGACCCAAAGCAAACACGATGAATATGCACCCTGCTTGGGCAGACCCACACATTCATCCTTCACGCTTCCACGAGATAGACGGTGCACCACGCTTGGGCGTGCCCACACTTGGTCGATCAAGCTTTTCACGTGTGTCGCGTTTGGAAGGCATCTAAAACTTAATATTTTAATGAGGGATTTGGTTTTATATACATATACATATCCAATCACCACAATACATAGTACATATCATATACATGCTATATCCCACAGAAAACATGCACAAACGATAAAAAGCGATGATTATGGCCATCCTAATGTGATTCCTCGAGCCAAGAGGAATCACGGTCATCTAGGTCTACATCACATGAAACCTGTACAAGATGAACTTCTGTGCCTTGCCATCTGAGTAGATCAACTCATTACATGAATGATCTGTACTCTCCAACCGGTCGTCTGGGTGCCACCAGCCAATCAGTTGGCTCCTCCAACCGATCGGTTCACCTGGTCGTCGTGCATCTCGTCATGTCCACCACCCGCTCGTCTCGCTCCTCGAACTGGTCATCAACCGATTGGTTCACTCCTTGAACTGACCGTCTGGAAGGTCAACCGATCGGTTCACTCCTTGAACCGATCGTCTGAGCAGTCGTCTTGATGTCCGCCGGCCTTTGACATAACAGGAAATAAAATCCTATTCTATTTATTACATTGCTTTAAAAGGAAACCCCGAGTTACATTTGGGGGGAGCAAAGGTAGGAAAGAATCTCGAATTATTTCGAGTTACATCATGAATAAGAGAGGGAAGATCGGTGCGCAGACTGAGATGCAAGCAACCACAAACAACCACACACAGATAGGGGTTTATAGGCCATAATCATGCTACACACATCCACCACAAAACTCGTTTAAGGGCGACGCGTATCGAGTGCATTAATAATACATATCATATATGTAATTAGGGATTTGTGGATTTAGGATTGGACATGCATAAAGCCGATATTATTCGCATCGTATGCAATAATTAAAGGCGACAAACCAAAATCAATCATATCGATATTCCTAAAATATAGAGCAGTTGACGTGGCTCTGATACCACTGTAGGGTTTTAGGGGAGACAGAGAAGGTAGAGGAAACAAAAATTTTCTCCCCAACCCATACTGAGGAAACGCGTCAACGTCTATATAATAGGAAAGGATGGTTTGCGGAATCATACCTTGTCCCGAGGCTTGCTCGGCGACAATACCTTGCGCAATGCGCGGTCTTCAACTCCGGACTTCGACGGTGTCTATGCAGCTCCTGGTCACACCGGGACTGACAACTCCTACTCGAACCGGACTGTCGGATGACAGTTGTCCTCCTAAGCGGCAGTGTCCTCCCGCCTTTGTAGTAGTCCACATGGACCACCTGGAACTCCACTCTCCTTGTCCCACAAGGAAGTGGAAGGAGTCGTATCCTCCTGTTGACATACTAGTCGCCAACACGCTCTCCTGCCTCCTGTTGCAACTGTAGTTGTCCTTTCCCTTGCTGCACCTCCCTTTTGCAGGAAGCACTTGCTCGGGCTCTCTCACGGTTACCAAAACCAGAGAGAACCACAACTTGCAGAGCAACTGGTTGCACTGAGCTGTACTTTGAGAAGCCCCCAATACCCCTATATATATAGGAGAGTCATGGGACAGGGTTCTCCATCCCGGGCAATGCGGGACTAAAAGCAGGAGTAGAAGGGTTCGATAATTTTCCACAAAAAGCAACCGGTTCGCAACTTGAAATGATCGGTTCACAACTGAACCGATTGGTTCGGCCATTGAGCCGATCGGTTGGACCTGAGCCGATCGTTTGGGGCACTCCAACCGATCGGTTGGTGCCCTAAACCGATCGGTTCATGGTCCTAATCCGGCTCAAAATGACTTTCTTTGTTTATTTCCCAATTGGTATCGAATACCAATATTATTCCCAATCGAATTGGGCAATTTGAAACCAAAGGAAAATTCTTGCCGACATGACTTTTCCCAACTGGTCGGTTGCACCAGTTGAGCCGATCGGTTCAACCCTTGAACCGGTCATTTCATCCTGGGCATGAGCCGATCGGCCTGGACACTCCAGCCGACCAGTTCAGCAACCTCAGCCGACCGGTTCATCACATGAACCGATCGGTTGGGAGCACAGGTTGGGCAAAATCAGTCAATTGCGATTTCAATCAATCTGATACTCCAATCAATGCGTCCAACACCTTGAACCATACGATATTGAGTCATCGACTGATTGAGTGTTTAATTGAACTACTAAACTCCTTTAGTAATCAATCTAAACATTGCTTGTGGATAAAACTCCTCTTCCAGGTTAAATCCTATGTGTGTGACCCTGCAGGTCCATTTCACGTTGGCAGTGAAAGTTCATAACACTTATGACTTCACAAGAAAAGAGCGGTGCCTAGTCACACATCAGTGCTACCCAAGTGAAAGTAGAAAGTTGGAGAACAACTTTCATCCTACAATCCGTGAATGGTGTTACAGTGAATGTATAATTCCTTTGTCACTGATATCCCGAATGAACTCAAGGCATGGAACAGTCATCCTGTCAACGTTCATTCACTTTCTTGATCTCAGAGTAGATTGAAGGAGATATGTATGACATCAATATCACATACTGATTCACACATGCATGCGCACGCCTATCTCAATCCTACTCATCAAGTGGCCTTGGATATCAAACTCCCTTAGGAGGGACAAATCCCATATCTATCACTCACCCCTCAAAAGCCCCATGTGTCAAAGCCACCCAATCATCACCTTTATAACAACCCATGTTTCAGGACTGCGTTTGATGATGTCAAAGTGTGCCCAACGACATGTGTTGAGTGCAGTGATTTCAGGTCTAAGAATCACACTCACCACCATCACTGTGAGTACTGACTGTGACTACCATCTCATGGTTCCATGTGTCAAACTCACGGTGGGTCTGTCTGGTACCTTGTTCTCTAACAAGTACCTATGTGTTTGGTTTGATATCTCTATATCATGACTAATGAGATTCTGTCATCAACCAACACCACAATCTAGTCTTGTGTGTCATTGTTGTCTATCTACCTTCCACAATGACATCCGACTAGGGACATAAAAAGAATGTACAAACTCTTAGCATCCGTATGATCTCATCGTTCAGGTCCTCAACCTGAAAGCATACGTCATTGAGTTATGTCATTCTTTAGACATTCAATCTGTTCTATCACTATCTCATATGACTGAACCAGAATGAATTGGAAGCTCGCCTTAGATGTTTATCAAATCAATCTTAATGTATCCCACCAATCATCCCATGATTGGCTCTCAGGGCATACATACCAACAAACTTCACTCTGGCATGTTATATATATTTACTTTTAGTTATACAATATTTCATATGAATCAGGCTTATTTTGACTTGGATGATCATCCAAATGGTTGGGAGAGGGTATGGACGCATATAAGTTCTAGTCTAACTGTGGCAACACATCCCACTATCACACAAACAGCGAGGTGTTACGCGAAAACGTGCAGAAATTACCATCACCACAGATTATCGAAAACACGGGTTAATTAAAACTCATTGCGAAAGCTGATAAACTGAGAAACTTTTATATTTCAGTCCACATCATGCAAGAAAACATGTTATATACATTCATTCAAGCCTTGATACTTGTCCACAGCTTAGAGCAACAGCTGTCCTGTCATAACATGAGTCCATCACCTGTTAATACATACATAAAGGCCCACATCCGGCCAGCAGAAGGACATACAAAATATCTACGGTTGTACATCGTGAAACAACGTCAAAACACTACCAAGGACCTGAGAGTACAGGGATGACTCTAGACTTTACTACAAAACTTCCAAAACAGCAGCATATCCATCGCTTGCCTTCTACTGTTCTTCTAGCTGCTCGGCCGCAACTCCGCAACCACCACCACGTCTAGCTCGACCACCTAAAAAGGGTGTAAACCAGTAGGGTGAGACAATTGAACATTGTCCCAGCGGGAAACATAACTTCCCCACCGCAACTACAAAACCTCATATATATATATAGAGCAGCTAACTGATAAAAAGTATAACAAGAGCAGTTATAAGATAAGACTGTTCATACTTATCAAGCTTACGAAAAGTACTCAGTCATTTATCCAACTATTTCCTTATGAAACATGATTAACAAGATAGAATGTATAAAGCTTACTACATATGAGAAACGCACAAGCAACTGCAAGATACAAATAGAGTTAACTACACAAACAACGCCTCAACCAATGTTTCGTGTTTGTCCTAAGCAGTAGTTACTAAACGGCTGCATTACATTTTATTATGCCCTGAGGAAGTGAACCGTACCGTTCAAATCCAACCTTCGACTGCGAAGCCCATAGCCGGTGCCATACAAGGTCAATGGAAGAGCCCGAATCCACGACCTCACCCCTCGTGGTCAGTACACGAGAAACATAGCAGGACCGCAGTCTCATGCTGAAGTGGTCTTAGCAACAAGGTCAGCTCCTCAGGCTACCCTCTACCTAGCCCGCCTCGGTACAGGTCACGGCGCTAGTAAAACTGAGCCACGGGCCTAATCACCGTGCTCTGAGCCATGAATGCATTCAGGCTCATCATATCACGTATCTAGAGTCATGGGCATGTTCACCATGCTCATCACATATCTGAGTCTGCAACCGTAGTTGCACTCGTTTCCCTCTCTATTTGAGGCTAGGAGAAACCTTGCATATTCAAAAATATGCACTCTAGGTTAACCCGCAGGAGAACCCGTTTCACCATCACCAAGTCCTGACGATGATGGATCTATGGCCAGGGAAAACTACATGATATGTTCCATTGTGATTACTTAGTATCTTTTATATGGATTGCAAGATTTAACCAAGTTATATAACATGCAAGATATAACAGAAAGTAAACAACTTAAACTCAACATTATGTTATTATTGTAATCACATCAACCTGATCCATCTCAAGGATCCAACATCACATGTTATCACTTGGCCTCTTACCAACCATCCAGATCCATCTCAAGGATCATCACATACCATGGGATCTCAATCCCTTATCATGTATTACCACTGTCTCTCAAGGCTCACATCATCATCATGGGACAAACACATCATACATGCAATCTCATCAACCAGAGTGATGTTACTCATCACATATTTCTCATAGCCTTTTTATGGCTAAGCATCACCTGCATGGTTAGTGTACTCAATAATCATAGTTTCAACATAAGGACTATGCTTACCATCATGAGATGATATTCAAGATGCTATACTTATCAATTATACATCAAATGGTGATCATGTGCACAAGACACATTATTAAGCAACTATTTATGTACTTATCCTTATCTCATCATTATATAGATAATCAATATGATTACTTAATACATGTAGTCATGTCAGATATGAAGGACAAGCTTTACCATTATCATCACCATTATATGGGCAAGGAGTAACCATCGTTTGGAAGCAAGGACAAAAATATATATAATAGTCAGCTTCTATGCATCGTGAAACCCTCACTATATGTGCTACAACCCTCACTAGAAGTACCAAGGATCCTCACTATATAGTTGTATTGGGCCACCTGCCCTCACCAAAGAACAACCCACCGCAGCCCACAACGTTGCGTTGCCACTAAGGCAACCAAGCGCGCACGAGGCGGTGTTACAGGGGGATGTGTCGCGCGTCAAGGGGCGAAGTGTCGGGCACTCTCCCATCGGGCAACGCCCGTCACGATTCAGTGTTATCGGCCGATACTAGGGACATGTGACGCCCGTCACAAGGAGCTCAGCAATGCCTGACACAGGGCTGTCATCCAGGTCATCACAAGAAAATAACAACCAAGAGAGAGAGAGAGAGAGAACACATCCATAAAACGTGCAACAACTTGGTCAAGGCCTAACGGCCGACACAAAGTAAAGGAAAGGGCATGGCGCCCATCACAAGAACAAGGGGTGTCACCCAACATGCTAAAACAAGAGGTATCGTCCAATAAGGTCATCTTCCTCCTCAAACACAAGGTACTCAAAACCCTAGAGGTTCAAGGAGATGGCTTACCTCAATCAACCAAGAAATAGGGGTCTTGCACACCACCTATCACCCATCGGGCAGCACAAACACCAACCCAAGCTCACCCTTCTAGTCCATGTTGAGAGGAGAGTGTTGCTCAAGCAAATAGAACACAAGATCATCTCAATCGACTATGAAAGAGGGGTGTTTCTCATGAGACTAGATGCTTAAACTCACTGCTCTAGACCAAATAAAGAAAGGAGTATTGCTCACCAATAACTACCAAGAGGATCGGCCAAACAAGGGTACTAAGCAAGATGTAAAAACTAACAACAACATATAAGCAAGAAAGGAGGTAATGTAGCTAGGGTTAGAAGTTATGCAACCCGCCTTAAGCTCCAAGCTCCAAAGAAGAAGAAGAGCTCCAAGCTTCAAGGGATGTTGACCACCACTTGCTCCTTCAAGGGGGGGTGTCGGCCGACACAAGAAAGGAAGAAGGGAGTGTCGTGCACTCAAGGTGGAGAAGGAAACTAAAGGATAAAAGGAACTCAAAGCAAGGGAAAGAACCACCTATATAGAAGGAAAGGGAGGAGAAAACAAGGTAGAGCATGGCAAGGTGTCGCCCACCTAGGGACACTTGTCCTAGAGCTCAAGCCACCTACTCTAGCAAGCCTTATACACTTGTCCAAGGTCATTGCCACATGCATGCATCAAGCTCCAAGTGTCCACTAGTGGTGACACAAACGAGGTCAAAGTTGGGTCAAACACCATGGGCGACACAACACTTGCACCATGGGCGACACAACAAGGCTCCATGGGTGACACACATCCATGTTGGCCGACACACTCACCTCTAGGTCGACACACACCTCTCTTGGGTGACACAAAGTTCAACCAAGCCCAAAAAAGCTCAACCAAGGCCCAAAGAACTCAAGAAACAAGCCCAAGCCTTCCTCTCAACCTTACAGGAAGCAAAGAGAGAGAGGAACACCTCACAAGGTGGCAAACTTGCCCACAAAACCCTAAACTTGGGTTATTTGCAAGTAGCCCCTCCAACTCTCAACAAAACACAACCAAACCCTAATCACCACTAAAGGTGATTAGCAAGCACTAAAGCACCAAGGTTAAGAAAAACAAACAGGGTAAACCCTAAACGAAGGTCAGGGTCCTTACAAGCTAACCCCCTTCAAGGGATTTCGTTCCCGAAATCCGAAGAGAAAAGTGAGGGATACTTCCTCCTCATCTCTTCCTCAAGCTCCCACGTGGCTTCCTCAACGCCACGACGCTGCCAAAGAACTTTCACAAGAACCAGATCCTTCCTCTTCAGCTTCTTAACCCTTCTGTCAATGATCACCACAGGACCTTCCTCGTAGGTCACATCTTCATCAAGCTCAACCTCAACTGGCTGTATTAATGTACCCGAATATGGATGACGTTTCTTCAGCATACTGACATGGAACACCGGATGCAACCTGTGCAACTCTGGAGGCAACTCTAACTCGTAAGCCACCTTTCCAACATCGTGTTGTGACTGGTTAAGGCCCCATATACCTGGGTGCCAACTTACCCTTCCGTCCAAACCTTAGCACACCTTTCCACGGCGAGACTTTAAGATATACTTTGTCTCCTACCTGGAACTCCAAAGGTCGTCGACGATTGTCTGCATACGACTTCTGCCTGTCCTGTGCCACTTTCAACTGGTGCTGTATCACCTTAATCTTTTCTGTTGTCTGCTGCACTAACTCAGGACCCAAAAGCTGATACTCACCAGACTCATAACAACACAAAGGAGATCTGCACTTCCTTCCATACAAAGCCCCATAAGGAGCCATGTCAATGCTCCGCTGATAACTGTTGTTGTAGGCAAACTCTATCAAGCTAAGATGTACATCCCAGCTGCCTAGAAACTGCAAAACACAAGCTCGAAGGAGATCTTCCAAAGTCTGAATAGTCCTTTCAGACTGTCCATCTGTCTGTGGGTGAAAAGTTGTACTGAACCTCAACTGCGTTCCCAACGCTCGGTGCAACTGTTCCCAAAAACGACTTGTAAACTGAGGACCACTGTCAGAAACTATCGTCGCTGGCACACCATGCAAACGTACTATCTCATCCACATACACTCTAGCGAGCTTCTCGGCTGTATACATTGTCTTTACAGGTAGGAAGTGGGCAGATTCGTCAATCTATCCACTATCACCCAAATGGAATCATGATTTCTAGTTATCTTGGGTAGACCAACTACGAAATCCATGGTTATATGATCCCATTTCCACTGCGGTATTGGCAAAGGTTGCAATGTACCTGTCGGCTTCTGATGTTCAGCCTTCACTTGCTGACAAACCGCACATCTAGCCACGAACTCAGCTACATCTTTCTTCAGGCCTGGCCACCAATACAAGTCCTTCAGACTATGGCACATCTTGGTGACACATGGATGCATAGCATACATCGACGTGTGTGCTTCCTCGAGCACTAACTTCCTCAGCTCATCAACATCAGGAACCACCATCCTATCACGATAGCAGACTAGCCCATCCTCGGACTCATGAAACCCATCACGCTTTTCACTGCCGAACTCTGATCTGATCAACTATATTGCATCATCTGTCTATTGTGCATCTTTGATCTGCTGTCTCAACATAGGCTTGACTTGCATTTATGATAAAAGTCCAGCTAACGAGGAAACTTCCATCTACACATTCATCTGCTGCAAAGAGACAAGCACATCTCGCTCATGGCATACCAGAGAACTCAGTTGTGCCTTCTTGGAAGAAAAAGAAGACTTTCGACTAAGCGCATCAGCTACCACATTTGCCTTACCAGGATGATACTCGATAGTGCATTCATAGTCGTTGATCAACTCCATCCATCGCCGCTGTCGCATGTTCAACTCTTGCTGCGTAAAGATGTACTTCAAGTTCTTATGATCCGTAAATATCTGACACACTTCCCCATATAGATAGTGTCTCCAAATCTTTAGCGCATGAACCACTGCTGCCAGCTCCAAGTCATGAGTCGGATAGTTCTCCTCGTGTTTCTTAAGTTGTCGCGAAGCAAAAGAAACCACGTGATCCTCCTGCATTAGCACACAACCTAAGCCTTTCTTGGAAGCATCACAGAAAACCACATAGCCTTTCCCAGGCTCTGGCAGGATCAACACTGGAGCACTAGTCAACTTCTCCTTCAAACTCTGGAAATCTTGCTGGCATCGATCATCCCAAACAAAAGGTACATCCTTTCTGGTCAACTTCGTCATCGGCAATGTGATTGCACTGAAGTCCTTGATAAACCTCCGGTAGTATCCTACTAAACCCAGAAAACTGTGAACTTCTGTCAGCGTCTTTGGCTGTTCCCAATTTGCAACAGATTCCACCTTCTTCAGATCTACTTTGACTCCTTCAGCAGATATCACGTGACCCAAGAAAGTCACCTCTTCCAAACAGAACTCACACTTACTAAACTTGGCATACAACTAATGTTGGCGAAGAAGAGTCAACGCTCAACAAAGATGTTACTCATGCTCTAGCATGTCCCGACTATAGATCAAGATGTCATCTATAAAGACTCAACAAACTGATCTAAGAACGGACGGAACACTCTGTTCATCAGGTCCATGAAAGCAGCAGGTGCATTGGTTAACCCAAACGGCATAACCACGAACTCATAGTGACCAGACCTCATCCTGAAAGCTGACTTTGGTATGTCATCCTCCTTGATCTTCAACTGATGATATCCGGACCGTAGATCGATCTTTGAAAACATAGTAGCACCATGCAACTGATCGAAAAGATCATCTATCCTCGGCAACGGGTACTTGTTCTTGATCGTGACCTTGTTCAACTGCCGGTAGTCTATACACAACCGCATCGAACCATCCTTATTCTTGACAAACAACACGGGAGCACCCCAAGGCGACGTGCTCGGTCGGATAAAACCTTTGTCCAACAACTCTTGTAACTGCTTCTTCAGCTCTTCCATCTCTACTGGAGCCATCCTATATGGTGTTTGTGTAACTGGTTGCGTTTCTGGGACCAAATTGATCTCAAAATCAATCTCTCAGGGTGGGGGAACACCAGGAAACTCCTCAGGAAACACATCTGCAAACTCTCAGACAACTGCAACCGCTTCGAGACTAAGACCTTTCGCCTTGGTAGCCACAACGATATCCACTACATGAGCTAAGAACGCCTCACATCCCTGTCGTAACAACTTATCCGCCACCATAGCTGATACCAGACACGTCAGAAGAATCTTCCTATCTCCCTGGAAGATCCACTCCTCTCCGACATCATCAAACACTGCCTGCTTGGTACCGCAGTCCAGAACAACCTTATACTTCTCTAAGGTATCCATCCCAAGGATAACATCGAAACCATGCATATCAAGTGGCATAAGATCCACTTGGAAGCGATCTCCCGAGAAAGACCAGACACAAGATGGACACTCTTCTTGAAGTAACGAGGAACCATCAAGAGGGGTTTCTAACAACAAACTATCCTTCTTATGACTAACAGGTAAACGGCAGTTCTCAAGCATTCTATAGGCAATAAAAGAGTGCGTAGCACCCAGGTCAACCAGAATAGATATAAAGCAAGAAGAAGACATATCATAATGAAATAACTCCATCTGACCTGTCACTACTCGTGGGTTGACTATCGCCTCTGGCTGACTCATGGAGTAGAATTGAGTTGTTGCTTGCTATCCACGACCTCTGCTTCCTTGAGCAGATGATCCAGCTTGAGACGCTTGACCGCATCCTCATCCTCTGATATCACTGGGATGTGGTCTCTCTGACCCCTGAAGGTTTTGTCTCGACTGCTGCGTCACCTCATCATCTCTGTAGGGACAACTCATCTTGACATGCCCTATCTGACCGCAGGCATAGCATGTCCTAACATCAACCCGTGGCCTGGATGGCCCTGTCACTGCCTAGGAAGCTGTACTTTGTGCCTTAGATGGTGAAGAAACATAACCTCTTCCTCTGCTCTGAGACCACTGAGATGGTCCACCAGAACCTCTCATCACTGCCGGTGCTGAAAACCTGGGCTTCTTGAAGCCACCAAACCTCTGTCCCTGGAACTGAGCAGGTCTCTTCTTAGCCATAGATTCTCTCTTCTCCCTTACTGACCGTTCGATCCTCCGGACAGATTACACAAACATAGAAAACTTCTCTCAGTTCTCCAACACAGACACAGGTGTTGTCAGCTCAGCACTCAGACCCTTCTCAAAACATCTGATCTGTTCCTCATCTGTCACTGCCATGTGAGGACAAAACCTCAACAGATCCATAAACTTGGCCTCGTACTCGGTGATGTTCATCGTCCCTTGTCTCAAGCTCTCAAACTGACTGATCTTCTCATCCAGATACGTCTTCGGGAAGTATCTGGTGACGAACTCAGGCCGGAACACCTCCCAACAGATCACCTCACTGGGTCGCTTCTCTTCCTCGATGGTCCACCAGTGACCAGCACTACCTTTCAGAAGGTAGACAACATGCTTTACTTTGTCTGCTTTGGGGATGTCGAGGATCCGGAAAGCCTTCTCAAGACTTGTCAGCCACAGATCTGCATCCGCTGGATCAGCCGTTCCAGCATAATCTGAAGCTCCGACTCGGCGAAGCCGCTCGAAGGTCTTCCCAATACCCGATGTTTCACCATGAGGAACCTGTGCTCGCGGAGGAGGCACTGGTAATCGCTCAACTATGAGAATCATCGTAGCTATCATCTGTGCCATAAGTTGTTGGTAGGAAGGATGCTCAAGAATGGTTGGGTTAGGTTGGGGGACCTCAGGCACCCGATCTTCATGTGCCTGACCTACAGCTCCATCAACAGATGCAACATCGCTGTGCTCAGCAGCGTGTTCTTCATGGTTTCCAGACATCTTGTCTTTTCTTCCACTGAGGGCAGAAGATATGGTAAGAAAACCTAGAAAACTCACAAGAACAGACTCAACCTAGTCCTAAATCCCCGTAGACTCAGCGAACCCAAAGCTCTGATACCAAAAATTGTGGCAACACATCCCACTATCACACAGACAACGAGGTGTTACGTGAAAACATGCGGAAATCACCATAACCACAGATTATCGAAAATACGGGTTAATTAAAACCGATTGCGGAAAGCTGATAAACTGAGAAACTTTTATATTTCAGTCCACATCCTGTAAGAAAACATGTTATATACATTCATTCAAGCCTTGATACATGTCCACAGCTTAGAGCAACAGCTGTCCTATCATAACATGAGTCCATCACATGTTAATACATACATAAAGGCCCACATCCGACCAGCAGCAGGACATACAAAACATCTACGACTGTACATCGTGAAACAACGTCAAAACACCGCCAAGGACCTGAGAGTACAGGGATGACTCTAGACTTTACTACAAAACTTCTAAAACAACAGCATATCCATCGCTTGCCATCTACTGTTCTTCTAGCTGCTCGGCCGCAACTCCGCGACCACCACCACGTCTAGCTCGACCACCTAAAAAGGGTGTAAACTAGCGGGGTGAGACAATTGAACATTGTCCCAGCGGGAAACATAACTTCCCCACCACAACTACAAAACCTCATATATATATATATATATAGAGCAGCTAACTGATAAAAAGTATAACAAGAGCAGTTATAAGATAAGACTGTTCATACTTATCAAGCTTACGAAAAGTACTCAGTCATTATCCAACTATTTCCTTATGAAACATGATTAACAAGATAGAATGTATAAAGCTTACTACATATGAGAAACACACAAGCAACTGCAAGATACAAATAGAGTTAACTACACAAACAAGGCCTCAACCAATGTTTCGTGTTTGTCCTAAGCAGTAGTTACTAAACGGATGGATTACGTTTTATTATGCCCTAAGGAAGTGAACCGTACCGTTCAAATCCAACCTTCGGCTGCGAAGCCCATAGTCGGTGCCATACAAGGTCAATGGAAGAGCCCGAATCCACGACCTCACCCCTCGTGGTTAGTACACGAGAAACAAAGAAGGACCGCAGTCTCATGCTGAAGTGGTCTTAGCCACAGGGTCAGCTCCTCAGGCTACCCTATGCCTAGCCCGCCTCAGTACAGGCCATGACGCTAGTAAAACTGAGCCACAGGCCTAATCACCGTGCTCTGAGCCATGAATGCATTCAGGCTCATCATATCACGTATCCGGAGTCATGGGCATGTTCACCATGCTCATCACATATCCGAGTCTGCAACCGCAGCTGCACTCGTTTCCCTCTCTATTTGAGGCTAGGAGAAACCTCGCATATTCAAAAATATGCGCTCTGGGTTAACCCGTAGGAGAACCTGTTTCACCATCACCAAGTCCTGACGATGATGGATCTATGGCCAGTGCAAACTACATGATATGTTCCACTATGATTAATTAGTATCTTTTATATGGATTGCAAGATTCAACCAAGTTATATAACATGCAAGATATAACAGAAAGTAAACAACATAAACTCAACATTATGTTATTATTGTAATCACATCAACCTGATCCATCTCAAGGATCCAACATCACATGTTATCACTTGGCCTCTTGCCAACCATCCAGATCCATCTCAAGGATCATCACATACCATGGGATCTCAATCCCTCATCATGTATTACCACTGCCTCTCAAGGCTCGCATCATCATCATGGGACAAACACATCATACATGCAATCTCATCAACCAGAGTGATGTTACTCATCACATATTTCTCATAGCCTTTTTATGGCTAAGCATCACTTGCATGGTTAGTGTACTCAATAATCATAGTTTTAACATAAGGACTATGCTTACCATCATGAGATGATATTCAAGATGCTATACTTATCAATTATACATCAACTGGTGATCATGTGCACAAGACACATTATTAAGAAACTATTTATGCACTTATCCTTATCTCATCATTATATAGATAATCAAGATGATTACTTAATGCATGTAGTCATGTCAGATATGAAGGACAAGCTTTGCCATTATCATCACCATTATATGGGCAAGGAGTAACCATCGTTTGGAAGGAAGGACAAAAATATATATAACAGTTGGCTTCTATGCATCGTGAAACCCTCACTATATGTGCTACGAACCTCACTAGAAGTACCAAGGATCCTCACTATATAGCTGTATTGGGCCACCTGCCCTCACCAAAGAACAACCCACCTCATCCTGCAACGCTGCATTGCCACTAAGGCAACCAAGCGCGCGCGACGCGGCGTTACAGGGGGATGTATCGCGCGTCAAGGGGGGAAGTGTCGGGCACTCTCCCATCGGGCAACACCCGTCACGATTCAGTGTTATCGGCTGATACCAGGGACATGTGACGCCCATCACAAGGAGCTCAGCAATGCCCGACACAGGGCTGTCATCCAGGTCATCACAAGAAAATAAAAATCAAGAGAGAGAGAGAGAGAACACATCCATAAAACGTGCAACAACTTGGTCAAGGCCTAACGGCCGACACAAAGCAAAGGAAAGGACGTGGCGCCCGTCACAAGAGCAAGGGGTGTCGCCCAACATGCTAAAACAAGAGGTATCATCCAACAAGGTCATCTTCCTCCTCAAACACAAGGTACTCAAAACCCTAGAGGTTCAAGGAGATGGCTCACCTCAATCAACCAAGAAAGAGGGGTCTTGCACACCACCTATCACCAACGGGCAGCACAAACACCAACCCAAGCTCACCCTTCTAGTCCATGGTGAGAGGAGAGTGTTGCTCAAGCAAATAGAACACAAGCTCACCTCAATCGACTATGAAAGAGGGGTGTTTCTCATGAGACTAGAAGCTTCAACTCACTCCTCTAGACCAAAGAAAGAAAGGAGTATTTCTCACCAAAAACTACCAAGAGGATCGTCCAAACAAGGGTACTAAGCAAGATGTAAAAACTAACAACAACATATAAGAAAGAAAGGGGGTAATGTAGCTAGGGTTATAAGTTATGCAACCCGCCTTAAGCTCCAAGCTCCAAAGAAGAAGAAGAGCTCCAAGCTTCAAGGGATGTCGACCACCACTTGCTCCTTCAAGGGGGGGGTGTCAGCCGACACAAGCAAGGAAGAAGGGAGTGTCGTGCAGTCAAGGTCGAGAAGGAAACTAAAGGATCAAAGGAACTCAAAGCATGGGAAAGTACCACCTATATAGAAGGAAAGGGAGGAGAAAACAAGGTAGAGCATGGCAAGGTGTCGCCCACCTAGGGATACTTGTCCTAGAGCTCAAGCCACCTACTCTAGCAAGCCTTATACACTTGTCCAAGGTCATTGCCACATGCATGCATCAAGCTCCAAGTGTCCACTAGTGGTGACACAAACAAGGTCAAAGTTGGGTCAAACACCATGGGCGACACAACACTTGCACCATGGGAGACACAACAAGGCTCCATGGGTGACACACATCCATGTTGGCCGACACACTCACCTCTAGGTCGACACACACCTCTCTTGGGCGACACAAAGCTCAACCAAGACCAAACAAGCTCAACCAAGGCCCAAAGAACTCAAGCAACAAGCCCAAGCCTTCCTCTCAACCTTAGAGGAAGCAAAGAGATAGAGGAACACCTCACAAGGTGGCAAACTTTCCCACAAAACCCTAAACTTGGGTTATTTGCAAGTAGCCCCTCCAACTCTCAACAAAACACAACCAAACCCTAATCACAACTAAAGGTGATTAGCAAGCACCAAAGCACCAAGGTTAAGCAAAACAAACAGGGTAAACCCTAAACGAAGGTCAGGGTCCTTACACTAACTGATTGGAGGGCAGAATTGAAAGTCAAATATTGGTTGAAGTATCAAGATGACATGGATGCAATGCTGGAAGCAATTTCAAATGATTCTCGAATTGATCGTGAGCAGTTTTTAAGATTGGTTGAAAAATGGAAACAACCCAAAACACAGGTAAAAAATATTCATATTTTATGTGCATCGCTATTATTTGATTAATATAAGTACATGGTATCACAATAATATCATAACTATTTTTCTGAAATGCTACAGTCCAGAAATCCGCTCTCCTTCACTCTAGCAACAAGTGTACATCTTGTTTTTGATGGACAGAAACATTTATGTGGTGTACAAAATATTTTTATATTCTTTGTTACAACTTATTTTATGTGTGTTAAATATAAAACTGTAGGAATCTTATAAACATTTCTTTGAGGTTGCTACTATGTAATTAAAATTTATTTTCTATCTTTTGTCTATGTCATATTAGGAAATTGCAGAGAAGAATAAGATTAATAGATCAAAGAAGCAGATGAATCATTGTACTGGGGCTAAAACATTTGCAAGAAAACGTCATGAGTTGGTAAGAACATCAAAATTTTGTATTATAGTTATATATATTAATTTGTGCTCTAAGTGTAATACTTTGAAGTCTATGTGTGTATGTAATAATAATATTTTTCAATACAGGAAAAGGAACTTGGG
Source organism: Alisma plantago-aquatica (assembly GCA_963693085.1). Taxonomy (NCBI): domain Eukaryota; kingdom Viridiplantae; phylum Streptophyta; class Magnoliopsida; order Alismatales; family Alismataceae; genus Alisma; species Alisma plantago-aquatica. The sequence continues at coordinate 405,654,810 of OY856410.1, read as the reverse complement.
CATGCTCCAAGTAAAATGGATTTGTTAAAAGTTGCGTATACCAAAGACAAGGATATAGTGGTGAGCAATCTACATTATTTCTTTATTTCCTCATTAAATTTGATTATATCATCATTGCATATACAATTTATTAAGAAAAAAATGTGGAGCACCACAAGTCCCAACAAAGTGTATTGTCATGTGATGATTCTAATCAAAGTAATGAACTTCAAGAAGATGAATCCATTTGTCAAATCATTAGTCCCGTGAAATCTAATCGGAAACGATTAGTTGGTAGTGGCCATGATAAGATAGGTGCTCGTGGAGCTTCTATACGAGCAGGCAATGTGATTTTACTGAATGAAAATAAGAAATACAAGGTGATTAACTTATTATGATAAATTTTATTATGTTAGTTAAATAATAACTTAAATTGTGTAAATCATTGTGCATTTATAGGAAATTGTCGAAGTACTGCAGAGCAAAATGGAAGAATATAACAAAAATATGATTGAAGTGAAAAATACATTAAGTGCATTAAGTCCTTTGGCTTCTCTAATACAGGTTTTTATACTATTTGTTACATCTTTCATTCTATTTATAAACATTTTTAAATATAGGTTTTTATACTATTTGTTACATCTTTCATTTTATTTATAAACATTTTTAAGATTCTCATCAAACAAATGATTTTTGAAACATAATTGTATACTTGCACAGGGTCAACATTCATATGGTACTACTTTTTTTCCTGGATATCAATTTTCAGGGCCATGGCAACCATCCACACATCAACAGGTAAGAAATGTATAAAACGTTAATTCTAAATTTTTTTAAATGAATTAGTTACATACTAAATTTTCTCAATACATTGTCTTTCTCTAGCATGGAAATAATATGCAAAGTGCTCAAGTTCCATTTCCATACCCGTACAATGGATACCTATTCTCACAAGCGGGATACATACCTCCTTTCAATCAGGTATTATAACATTATATTGCAGACATATGTTGCAGCAAAATGTAAATTACGAAATTAAAATATGCACATGGTATCAGAATTACAAAATAAAAAAAATTCTGAGCGGCTACAACCCAAGCAGTCGGCGTGTTGTACCCACCATCCACAATAAGAGAACATATTTCTTTATAGAAAGAAACATCTATTTAAAACACATGGCTGCTATTTATACTTTTGATGCAAATTATTTATGTGCTTGTTCAACAGAACTACATGACTACTATATATGATGATGAAAGCATGTGTTATGTGTCATGCATATATAAATAAGAATTACATTTGATTACTTTGGTTACATACATTCTACGAATATTTTTTATTGTCCCTTATGAACTTGTATATTGTTGTAAAAAGTTGATATATTTGTAAAATGCAGGATATTGGAAACACTCCACAAAGTAGAAGGACCGAAGCAAATCTTGGAGAAAGCCCTCATGGTGGAAGTTGTGGAAGTGATTCTAGGGAGAATGAATGAAGTAATTAGATCCGGATGGCGATATGCAAGTCTATTTTTGTTTGAAAGAATGTGATATGTAGTGCAATGCATATGAATGCTATAACAATGTGATTTATTAGAGGATATGAGTTATCTTTTTGGGAAAAAACATGATGCTTCAATCATACTTTTTGGATGTAGACATCACAATTACAAATTCAATACAATGATCTTTTTTGTTATATTCAAAGTGTTGTCATCTGATGTGTGATAATCTACTTCTAATGTGTAATATTTTGTATGTTATGTGTGTTCATATATGGATATATAACAAAATAACATACCTTCCTATTGGTCAAGGATGTGCCTTGGATACAATGTATTGTCCCAAGATATTCTTTTTAATTCCTGTAATGGTTGCCCGGGGATTCCGCCCCTTTTGGTCAGGGATAGGTCCTAGCCAACCACTATTGGTCACCAAGCTTTTGGCGAGGGTACGTTGGTCAGGGATTGGCCCTGACCAAGACCTATTGGTCAAGGATTCACATGTATTGGTCAAGGAATTGGCCTTCGGCTTTGACAAGAATTACAGTAGTGTCTATTTTTAGTTGACTACCTTAATTTCTTATATTTTCCCTTTTGACATCTATTGATATGAGTGCACGCATATCTATGAATGTCACTATGGAAAGTACATAGAAATGGGGGACGTCACAGTTGGTATCAGAGCCGATGTTCACACATCAAGTCACATGAACTTCATTCACCCTATTTGAGTATAGGGTAGTCCTTGAGTTAGGGATATGAAGGGTGGAGGTGTCTAGGATAGCATCTGCCATGGGTCTGACTAAAGTCTCCGAGCCACTTAGCTTGGCAATCATGAGGCTACCTTTATGGCAATATAAGTCTACCTGGTCGATATCCTAAGTGTCCCCTATTCTTGGGTGTACCTTAATTTAGGAACCTTCTCATCTATAGATTTTCCCTCTCACCTCTTATATAAGAAATATTTCTCCCTCTCATCTATGTTTTAAAATAAAGCTTCCCTCTTACCTCTGCTATAAGGTTAGGAAGGAGTCTCTCTATTTAGAAAGTCCTAAGGATCAACTAATAAGGATTTTAGAATATCCTCCATAAATCATAACATTAAGAACATTAATAATTGATAAAGGAGAATAATGAAATATCATGTGATAATAATAATGATAATGATGAGAATAATTGTTGAAGTAATAAATCTAATACGTTCAAATTAATTTCAGGATGCCTCCTAAAACTCGCAACTCAAAGGCCTCGGAGGAATCTGTTGGTGTGTATGCCCCGAGAGCCAATCATGGGATGATTGGTGGGATACATTAAGATTGATTTGATAAACATCAAAGGCAAGCTTCCAATTCTTTCTGGTTCAGTCATATGAGATAGTGATAGAACAGATTGAATGTCTAGAGAATGACAGTACTCAATGACGTATGCTTTCAGGTTGAGGACATGAATGATGAGATCATACGGATGCTAAGAGTTTGTACATTCTTGTTTTGTCCCTAGTCGGATGTCATTGTGGAAGGTAGATAGACAACAATGACACACAAGACTAGATTATGGTGTTGGTTGATGACATAATCTCATTAGTCATGATATAGAGATATCAAACCAAACACATAGGTACTTGTTAGAGAACAAGTGTACCGGACAGACCCACCGTGAGTTTGACACATGGAACCATGACATGGTAGTCACAGTTAGTACTCACTGTGATGGTGGTGAATGTGATTCTTTGACCTGAAATAACTACACTCAACACATGTCGTTGGGCACACTTTGACATCATCAAACGTAGTCCTGAAACATGGGTTGTTATAAAGGTGATGATTGGGTGGCTTTGACACATGGGGCTTTTGAGGGGTGAGTGATAGATATGGGATTTGTCCCTCATGAGGGAGTTTGATATCCAACGCCACTTGATGAGTAGGATTGAGATAGGCGTGCGCACGCATGTGTGAATCAGTATGTGATATTGATGTCATACTTATCTCGTTCAATCTACTCTGAGATCAAGAAAGTGAATGAACGTTGACAGGATGACTATTCCATGCCTTGAGTTCATTTGGGATATCAGTGAAAAAGGAATTATACATTCATTGTAACACCATTAACGGATTGTAGGATTGAAAGTTGTTCTCCAACTTTCTACTTTCACTTGGGTAGCACTGATGTGTGACTAGGCACCGCTCTTTGCTTGTGAAGTCACAAGTGTTATGGACTTTCACTGCCAACGTGAAATGGACCTGCAGGGTCACACACATAGGATTTAACCTGGGATGAGGAGTTTTGTCCAAAAGCAATGTTTAGATTGATTACTAAAGGAGTTTAGTAGTTCAACTAAACACTCAATCAATTGATAGCTCAATATCATATTGTTCAAGGTGTTGGACACATTGATTGGAGTATCGGATTGATTGAAATCACAATTGACTAATTCTGCACAACCTGTACTCCCAACCGATCGGCTCATGTGATGAACCGATCGGCTGAGGTTGCTGAACCGGTCGGATCAAGTGTTGAGCCGATCGGCTCAAGTGTTGAGCCGATCGGCTCAAGTCCAGGGTGAACCGATTGCTTCAAATGTTGAAACGATCAATTCAACTGGTGCAACCGAGCAATTTGGGAAAATAGGATTGGTGAGAATTTTCCTTTCGTTTCAATTTCCCAATTTGATTGGGAATAGGATTGGCATTCGATACCAATTAGGAACAAAAGAAGGAAAGTCAATCGGGAACCGACCAGGACCACCAACCGACCGGTTCACTGATGAACCGACCGGTTGAGGTGTCCCAACCGATCGGTTGGTGCTCCAACCGACCGGTTCACTTGTGAACCGATCGGTTCAGGTTGTGAGTTGGTTGCTTTTGTGGAAAATCTCGAACCCTTCTACTCCTGCTTTTAGTCCCGCATTGCTCGGGATGGAGAACCCTGTCCCATGACCCTCCTATATATAGGGGTATTGGGGGCTTCTCAAAGTACAACTCAGTGCAATCAGTTGCTCTGCAAAGTTGTCATTCTCTCTGGTTTTGGTAACCGAGAGAGAGCCCGAGCGAGTGCTTCCCGCAAAGGGAGGTGCAGCAAGGGAAGGACAACTGCAGTTGCAACTGGCAATAGGAGAGTGTGTTGGCGACTAGTACGTCAACAGGAGGGTGTGACTCCTTCCACTTCCTTGTGGGACAAGGAGTGTGGAGTTCCAGGTGGTCTGTGTGGACTACTTCAGAGGCGGGAGGATTTTGCCGCTCAGGAGAACAACTGTCATCTGACAGTCCGATGTGATCAAGAGTCGTCAGTCCCGGTGTGACCAGGAGCTGCATAGACACCGTCGAAGACCAGATTTGAAGACCGCGCAAGGTGCGAGGTATTGTCGTCGAGCAAGCATCGGGACAAGGTATGATTCTACAAACCATCCTTTCCTATTATATAGACGTTGACGCGTTTCCTTGTTCTGCGTTTGGGGAAGAAAATTTTTGTTTCTTCTGCCTTCTCTGCCTCCTCAAAAACCCAACAGTGGTATCAGAGCCACTTCAACTGCTCTATATTTTAGGAATATCGATATGATCGATTTTGGTTTGTCGCCTTTATTTATTGCATACGATGCGAATAAAATTGGCTTTATGCATGTCCAATCCTAAATCCACAAATCCCAATTACATATATGATATGTATTATTAATGCACTCGATACGCGTCGCCCTTAAACGATTTTTGTGGTGGATGTATAGCGTGGTTATGGCCAATAAACCCTATCTGTGATTGGTTGTGTGTGGTTGCTTGCATCTTGGTCTGCGCACCGATCTTCCCCTTCTCCTATTCCTGGTGTAACTCAAAATAATTCGAGATTCTCTCCTACCTTTGCTCCCCCCGAATATAACTAGGGTTTCCCTTTTAAGCAATGTAAAATTAGGATAGATTTTATTTCCTATTATGTCGAAGACCGGCTGACATCTGACGACTGCTGAGACGATCGGTTCAAGGCGTGAACCGATCGGTTGACGTTCCAGATGATCGGTTCAAGGAGTGAACCGATCAGTTGATGACCAGTTCAAGGAGCGAGATGAGCGGGTGGCAGCCATGACGAGATGCACGACAACCAAGCGAACCTATTGGTTGGAGGAGCCAATCGATCGGCTGGTGGCACCCAGACAACCGGGCCGGACCGAGCAAGTCGTTCATGTGATGAATTGATCTACTCCAAAGGCAAAACACAAAGTTCATCTTGTACAGGTTGCATGTGATGTAGACCTAGATGACCGTGATTCCTCTTGGCTCGAGGAATCACATTAGGATGGCCATAATCATTGCTTTTATCGCTTTGCATGTTTTCTGTGGGATATAGCATGTATAAGATACGTACTATGTATTGTGGTGATTGGATATGTATATGTATATAAAAACCAAATCCTTCATTAAATATTAAGTTTTAGATGCCTTCCAAATGCGACACATGTGAAAAGCTTGATCGACCAAGTGTGGGCACGCCCAAGCATGGTGCACCGTCTATCTCGTGGAAGCGTTAAGGATGAATGTGTGGGTCTGCCCAAGTAGGGTGCATTTTCATCATGTTTGCTTTGGGTCGGACTTAACAAGGTGACCTAGATAGGATCTAGCACCTTGAGGCATGGAGATGATCATTGCAAGGAGTTGCATATGACATCTTATCAATAGTTGCATATGATGCAATTGGCAAGAGTTGCCTACCTGAGAGATCTATGTTGTGGGTGACAGCCCTAGCTGGTCCATGGCTTAGAGGATTTTAGGATCTTGCCCACTAGAAGGTTGTACGCTGCAATCTTCCAAATTGATGGTGAGGGCTATCAATTTGAAGTAAAATAGTGGGAGCGATAATTAATTAAAGGCCTAATTATATCATCAATCTTTCAAATCAATCAAATAAGTCACAATGAGTTTTTGGACTAAAATTGCATATTTCCTTTTGTAGTTCAAATGGCAACAAACAACAACAACTTTTCTTTGCGATCGGTCCTTGACAAGGACAAGATAAATGGGACAAACTTCCACTACTGGTATCGAACATTGAGAATTGTTCTCACTCAAGAGCGTAAGCTCTATGTCCTGGATACTCCAATTCCATAGGAACCCGCTCCTAATGCACCAAAGACAGAAAGGGATGCTTACAAGAAGCATTCTAATGATGCAATTGATGCAAAGTGCTTGATGTTGTGTTCTATGAACCATGAGTTGCAAAGACAGCATGAGAACATGGGTGTCATTGAGATGATTCAACATCTCAGGAACATGTATGAACATCAGGCACGGCAAGAGAGATACAATGTTTCTAGGGCGTTGTTCAAGTGTGTCATGACAGAAGGAGATCCAGTTGGTCCTCACACACTCAAGATGATTGGGTATGTGGAGAACCTGTAGAGACTGGGATTTCCACTAAGCCAAGAGTTGGCTACTGACGTGATACTGCAATCGTTGCCAGAATCTTATAGTCAGTTTGTGATGAACTACAACATGAACAACTTTGATAGGCCACTGTCAGAGTTGTTGGGCATGTTGAGGACAGTCGTGATACAGATGAAGAAGGACAAGCCTAAGTTTGTGATGGTGATCACGGTCAAGAAAAGCAAGTCCAAGCGCAAGGGCAAGGGAAAAGCTAAGAAAGGTTCTGATGCTAGCCAGGAGCCCAAGACGTCTTCAGCTCTCAAGGCCAAGGGAGGCGTGACCAAGAAAGGAAATTGCCACCATTGTCAAAAGCCAGGACATTGGAAAAGGAATTGTCCTCTCTATCTGGAAGAACAAAAGAAGGAGGCAACTGAAGTCTCCACATAAAGGTGTCATGAAAGTAAACTTGTAACACTTTTGAGGTATATGATACCAAGATGTAAAGTGTAAAGCACTCATAATTGGGGCAAGTGTTTCCGCCATAGATAGGAGTACTTTAGTTTATTTTCAGCCTACAAGGCATGTAATACAATTATGAACTGCTATTTCATATTTGCGAATAGATAGAAACACTTTATTTTTGCATATTGTACGACAATGATGGCAATTAATAAAGTTGAGTTTTCAATCTTAAAGATATGATCTTTGTGGTAATGCCTTGTTTATCTTGTGGTATTTGATATGCATAAGATAAAATGATACCTAAAAGTTATAGATAACTCAAACAATAAAATTAGCATCAATCATGAGAAATTCATTTCTAGTTTCCATATGATGGATAAATCTAGACTCTTTTGGTTAGAGAACCAGTAAGAGACATGAATATCTTAGACATGATTAATCAATCTTCACTAATGGTAGTGGGAAAATGATTATCCTATTAGGTATAATACATGTGATGTATTTACATACCTATTGGAACAAATGCTAAAACTTCAAATGGTGTTTAGAGAAATATCAATATGAATATCTTGAAGTGTTCAAGATTATCATAGATGAAGTGCAAATTTAGTAAAGTGTTAATTCTTGATGAGATCAATGAATGAAATACTTGGACCAAATGTTTGAGATCCTTATGAGTGATTATGATAGTGTATCATAATGAACTCATGATTAAGGCATGGTGATGTCTAAATCAAGAAGGAATCATACTCTAAAGAGTTAGAAAATGATTATCGAATAACTGAATTCTTCTCAATAAAAGAATACCCCACACTAATAAAGGAAATTAAGAATCACAAGGATTGTGAGTTCTTGTATCCTTAACAGATACACCTCAATTATCTATGTGATGAGTTGTTCATGTGATGAGTCAACTATCTACATGAATATGAGGAATCAAATTTTGAGTTATGGTTTATGACCATTACATCCAAAATGACATCCATGTCAACCATAAGGTATGACCTTGATGGTAGCATCCATTGGATAAAATCCATAAGTGCAAATGAATCTTAAGTGTTAAGATACATGGATAACATTTTGAGAAGGATGATGCTTGCTAATTGCAACTTAATGACTAAGACATTTGGCACATGGATACTAAAACCACATTCCTATGAGGAATAAAACAAGGATGTGTACGTGACACAACCTATAAGGTTTATGAATCCATTAATGCAAATGAAGTCTATAAGTTACAATGGACTAATCAATGTGATTGATTGAGTACAAGCAAATCAGAAGTGGATCTTTACTTTGATGATATAGTCAAAGGGTTTGACTGATATATCAAAGATAAAGAAGGGATCTGTGATTTAGTGGGAGCGTGTTCACATTCCACATATTGATGTGAAATGGATATGTTCTAAAATGGAAATCCCAAAGTGGAAATTATCTTTAAGGAAGATAGAGATGTTTCCTATAAGATAGGAATAGAGATCTATAGAGATAGTTCTCGAAAACCTCTTGACCTGAAAAGAGAGAGCATACATTGGCCATCTGTACTGAAATGTTCAGTATGCATAGATTTAGTGGGAGAAAACTTGTCCATGCTGCATGGAGTTGGTATCCCAAGGCCAAGTGTCCAATTCTTATGAAGAATGGGAACACTAAGAATATATATGGATCTATCATGTATGTAATCATCCCATTATCTTGCATGTATGGACATGGAAAGAACAAAATGCATTCATCATCTTGTATGTACGACATGACAATATGATGTGCTCATCCTAAAAACTCGTATGTGGGACATGACGAGTGGATGTCTGTCTATTTCCAGTAAGGGTTACTGGAGTACCATGAGAACTTGATAAGTACTTGAGAAGTACTAGTTCTATGGAGGTAAGGAAGAGTTCGATGTAAAGAGTTACATTGATGGAAACTTTTGAAAGGATAGAAAATTAATCGCAAAATATATATAGGATATATAAAAGTGAAAGTTTGTTGATAGTTGGAAGTGTTCCAATAAAACCATTTAAAAGGAAATGTCGAGTATCTATGTGTTAACGAACAGCAGTGGATACTATATGGATCTGGAAGTTCATAGGATGAACTTATATTCTGCTCATTGATGACAAGTCTGGAATCCTTGATCATGCAATGCGGCTAAAGGTTAGCAAAGGAATACTAGATCGCATATTATGACAACTCCATCTCATACGTGTGACGTACAGCCAGGAGATGAGAGACATGCAATTTATACTGACTTTGGCAAGGTGTTGCCATTAATCACTATGCTGGCACTAGAGCAGAGTGACATGTAGGACATGTTTGAAGATCACTATGAATATCATTCAAGGGTGATTGTCTCACAGTGCAAGTGGGAGTCTGTTGGTGTGTATGCCCCGAGAGCCAATCATGGGATGATTGGTGGGATACATTAAGATTGATTTGATAAACATCAAAGGCAAGCTTCCAATTCTTTCTGGTTCAGTTATATGAGATAGTGATAGAATAGATTGAATGTCTAGAGAATGACAGTACTCAATGACGTATGCTTTCAGGTAGAGGACCTGAATGATGAGATCATATAGATGCTAAGAGTTTGTACATTCCTTTTTTTGTCCCTAGTCGGATGTCATTGTGGAAGGTAGATAGACAACAATGACACACAAGACTAGATTGTGGTGTTGGTTGATGACTGAATCTCATTAGTCATGATATAGAGATATCAAACCAAACACATAGGTACTTGTTAGAGAACAAGTGTACCGGACAGACCCACCGTGAGTTTGACACATGGAACCATGACATGGTAGTCATAGTCAGTATTCACTATGATGGTGGTGAATGTGATTCTTTGACCTAAAATCACTACACTCAACATATGTCGTTGGGCACACTTTGACATCATCAAACGCAGTCCTGAAACATGGGTTGTTATAAAGGTAATGATTGGGTGGCTTTGACACATGGGGCTTTTGAGGGGTGAGTGATATATATGGGATTTGTCCCTCCTGAGGGAGTTTGATATCCAAGGCCACTTGATGAGTAGGATTGAGATAGGCGTGCGCACTCATATGTGAATCAGTATGTGATATTGATGTCATACATATCTCGTTCAATCTACCCTGAGATCAAGAAAGTGAATGAACATTGACAGGATGACTATTCCATGCCTTGAGTTCAATCGGGATATCAGTGACAAAGGAATTATACATTCGCTGTAACACCATTCACTGATTGTAGGATTGAAAGTTGTTCTGCAACTTTCTACTTTCACTTGGGTAGCACTGATGTGTGACTAGGCACCGCTCTTTGCTTGTGAAGTCATAAGTGTTATGGACTTTCACTGCCAACGTGAAATGGACCTGCAGGGTCACACACATAGGATTTAACCTGGAAGAGGAGTTTTGTCCATAAGAAATGTTTAGATTGATTACTAAAGGAGTTTAGTAGTTCAATTAAACACTCAATCAATTGATAGCTCAATATCATATTGTTCAAGGTGTTAGACACATTGATTGGAGTATCAGATTGATTGAAATCACAATTGACTAATTCTGCACAACATGTACTCCCAACCGATCGGCTCATGTGATGAACCGGTCGGGTGAGGTTGTTGAACCGGTCGGATCAAGTCCAGGGTGAACCGATTGCTTCTAATGTTGAAACGATCAATTCAACTGGTGCAACCGAGCAATTTGGGAAAATAGGTTTGGTGAGAATTTTCCTTTCGTTTCAATTTCCCAATTTGATTGGGAATAGGATTGGTATTCAATACCAATTAGGAACAAAACAAGGAAAGTCAATCGGGAACCGACCAGGAACACCAACCGACCGGTTCACTGATGAACCGACCAGTTGAGGTGTCCCAACCGATCGGTTGGTGCTCCAACCGACCGGTTCAGGTCCCCAACCGACCGGTTCACTTGTGAACCGATCGGTTCAGGTTGCGAGTTGGTTGCTTTTGTGGAAAATCTTGAACCCTTTTGTTGGGTTTTTGGGGAGACAGAGAAGGCAGCGGAAACAAAAATTTCCTCCCCAAACCCATACCTAGGAAACGCGTCAACGTCTATATATTAGGAAAGGATGGTTTGTGGAATCATACCTTGTCCCGAGGCTTGCTCGGTGACAATACCTCGCGCAATGTGCGGTCTTCAACTCTGGTCTTGGACGGCGTCTGTGCATCTCCTGGTCACACCGGGACTGACGACTCCTCCTCCTACCGGACTGTCAGATGACAGTTGTCCTCCTGAGCGGCAGTGTCCTCCCGCCTCTGTAGTAGTCCACATGGACCACCTGGAACTCCACACTCCTTGTCCCATAAGGAAGTGGAAGGAGTCGCACCCTCCTGTTGACGTACTAGTCGCCAACACACTCTCCTACCTCCAGTTGCAACTGCAGTTATCTTTCCCTTGTTGCACCTCCCTTTGTGGGAAGCACTTGCTCGGGCTCTCTCTCGGTTACCAAAACCAGAGAGAATGACAACTTTGCAGAGCAACTGATTGCACTGAGATGTTGTCTGAGAAGCCCCCCACTACCCCTATATATACAGGAGGGTCATGGGATAGGGTTCTCTATCTCGGGAAATACAGGACTAAATGCAAGAGTAGAAGGGTTCAAGATTTTCCACAAAAGCAACCAACTCACAACCTGAACCGGGCGTTTCATGACTGAAACGGTCGTCTGGACCATCCAACCGATCGGTTGGACCTCCATCCGATCGTTTGGACCCTTGAGCCGATCGGTTGGACCCTCCAGTCGATCGGTTCAAGATCCTGGTTCAACTCAAATTGACTTTCCTTGTTTTGTTCCTAATTGGTATCGAATACCAATCTTATTCCCAATCACATTGGGCAATTGAAACGAAAGGAAAATTCTCACTGACCTGACTTTCCCAAGTTGATCGATTGTACCAGTTGAACCGATCGGTTCAACACTTGAACCGCTCATTTCATTCTGTACATGAGCCGATCGGTTCAACACTTGAGCCGACCGGTTCAACAACCTCATCCGACCGGTTCAACACTTGAGCCGATCGGTTGGGAGTGCAGGTTGTGCAGAATCAGTCAATTGCAATTTCAATCAATCTGATACTCCAATCAATGCGTCCAACACCTTGAACAATATGATATTGAGCTATCGATTAATTGAGTGTTTAATTGAACTACTAAACTCCTTTAGTAATCAATCTAAACATTGCTTGTGGATAAAACTCCTCTTCCAGGTTAAATCCTGTGTGTGACCCTGCAGGTCCATTTCACGTTGACAGTGAAAGTCCATAACACTTATGACTTCACAAGCAAAGAGTGGTGTCTAGTCACACATCATTGCTACCCAAGTGAAAGTAGAAAGTTGGAGAACAACTTTCATCCTACAATCCGTGAATGGTATTACAGTGAATGTATAATTCCTTTGTCACTGATATCCCGAATGAACTCAAGGCATGGAACAGTCATCCTGTCAACGTTCATTCACTTTCTTGATCTCAGAGTAGATTGAAGGAGATATGTATGACATCAATATCACATACTGATTCAAACATGCGTGCGCACGCCTATCTCAATCCTACTCATCAAGTGGCCTTGGATATCAAACTCCCTCAGGAGGGACAAATCCCATATCTATCACTCACCCCTCAAAAGCCCCATGTGTCAATGCCACCCAATCATCACCTTTATAACAACCCATGTTTCAGGACTGAGTTTGATGATGTCAAAGTGTGCCCAATGACATGTGTTGAGTGTAGTGATTTTAGGTCAAAGAATCACACTCACCACCATCACTGTGAGTACTGACTGTGACTACCATCTCATGGTTCCATGTGTCAAACTCACGGTGGGTCTGTCTGGTACACTTGTTCTCTAACAAGTACCTATGTGTTTGGTTTGATATCTCTATATCATGACTAATGAGATTCTGTCATCAACCAACACCACAATCTAGTATTGTGTGTCATTTCTATCTATCTACCTTCCACAATGACATCCGACTAGGGACATAACAAGAATGTACAAACTCTTAGCATCTGTATGATCTCATCGTTCAGGTCCTCAACCTGAAGGCATACATCATTGAGTACTGTCATTCTCTAGACATTCAATCTGTTCTATCACTATCTCATATGACTAAACCAGAAAGAATTGGAAGCTTGCCTTTGATGTTTATCAAATCAATCTTAATGTATCCCACCAATCATCCCATGATTGGCTCTCAGGGCATACATACCAACAGACTCCCACTTGCACTGCGAGCCAATCACTCTTGAATCATATTCATAGTGATATTCAAACATGTCCCACATGTTACTGTGCTCTAGTGCCAACATAGTGAGTAATGGCAACACATTGCCAAAGTCAGTATAAATTGCATGTCTCTCATCTCTTCGTTGTACGTCGCACGTATGAGATGGAGTTGTCGTAATATGCGATCTAGTATTCCATTACTAACCTTTAGCCACATTGCATGATCAAGGATTCCAGACTTGTCATCAATGAGTGGAATATAAGTTCATCTTATGAACTTTCAGATCCATATAGTATCCACTACTGTTCACTAACACACATATACTCGGCATTTCCCTTTTAAACGATTTTATTGGAACAATTCCAATTATCAACAAACTTTCACTTTTATACATCCTATGTATATTTTGCGATTAATTTTTTGTCCTTTCGGAAGTTCACATCAATGTAACTCTTTACATCGAACTCTTCCTTATCTCCATAGAACTAGTACTTCCCAAGTACTTATCAAGTTCTTATGGTATTCCAGTATCCCTTACTGGAATAAGATAGACATCCACTCGTCATGTCCTACATACGAGTTATCAGGATGAGCACATCATTTGCCATGTCCTACATACAAGATGATGAATGCATTTTATTCTTTCCATGTCATACATGCAAGACAATGGGATGATTACATACATGATAGATCCATATCTATTCTTAGTGTTCCCATTCTTCATAAGAATTTGGACACTTGGACTTGGGATACTAATATCCATATAACATGGACAAGTTTTCTCCCACTGAATCTGTGCATATTGAACCCTTCAGTACAGATTGCCAATGTATGTTTTCTCTTTCCAGGTCAAGAGATTTTTCGAGAACTATCTCTATAGATCTCTATTCCTATCATATAGGAAACATCTCTATCTTCCTTAAAGATAATTTCCACTTTTGGATTTCCATTTTAGAACATTTCCATTTCACATCAACATGTGGAATGTGAATACGCTCCCACTAAATCACAGATCCCTTCTTTCTCTTTGACATATCAGTCAAACCCTTTGACTATATCATCAAAGTAAAGATCCAATTTTGAGTTTCTTGTACTCAATCAATCATATTGATTAGTCCATTGTAACTTTTAGACTTCATTTGCATTAGTGGATTCATAAACCTTATAGGTTGTGTCACGTACACATCCTGGTTTTATTCCTCATAGGAATGCAGTTTTAGTATCCATATGCCAAATGTCTTAGTCATTAAGTTGCAATTAACAAGCATCATCCTTCTTAAAATGTTATCCATGTGTCTTAACACTTAATATTTATTTGTACTTATGGATATGATCCAATGGGTGCTACCATCAAGGTCATACCTTATGGCTCACATGGAAGTCATTTAGGATGTGATGGTTTTTATACCATAACTCAAAATTTGATTCCTCATATTCATCTAGATAGTTGACTCATCATATGAACAACTCATCACATAGATAATTGAGGTGTATCTGTCAAGGATATACGAACTCACAACTCATTGTGATTCTTAATGTCCTTTATTAGTGTGGGGTATTCTTTTATTAAGAAGAATTCAGTTATTTTGATAATCATTCTCTAACTCCTTAGAGTATGATTCCTTCTTGATTTAGACATCACCATGCCTTAATCATGAGTTCACTATGATACACTATCATAATCACTCATAAGGATCTCAAACATTTGGTCCAAGTATTTCATTCATTGATCTCATCAAGAATTAATACTTTACCAAATTTGTACTTCATCTATGATAATCTTGAACACTTCAAGATATTCATATTGGTATTTCTCTAAACACCATTTGAAGTATTAGCATTTGTTCCAATAGGTATGTAAATACATCACATGTATTATACCTAATAGGATAATCACTCTCTCACTATATTAGTGAAGATTGATTAATCATGTCCAAGATATTCATGTCTCTTACTGGTTCTCTAACCAAAAGAGTCCAGATTTATCCATCATATGGAAACTAGAAATGAATTTCTCATGATTGATGCTAATTAGATTGTTTGAGTTATCTATAACTTTCAGGTATCATTTTATCTTATGCATATCAAATTCCACAAGATAAGCAAGGCATTGCCACAAAGATCATATCTTTTAAGATTGAAAACTCAACTTTATTAATTGCCATCATTGTCATACAATATGCAAAAATAAAGTGTTTCTATCTATTGGAAAATATGAAATAGCAGTTCATAACTGTATTACATGCCTTGTAGGATGCAAATAAACTAAAGTACTCCAATCTATGTAGCAACACTTGCCCCAATAATGAGTGATTTACACTTTACATCTTGGTATCATATACCTCAAAAAGTGTTACAAGTTTACTTTCATGACACCTTCAAGTAGAGGCTTCAGTCACCTCCTAATTCTTTTGTTCTTCCAGATAGAGAGGATAATTCCTTTTCCAATGTCCCAGCTTTTGACAATGGTGGCAATTTCCTTTCTTGGTCACGCCTCCCTTGGCCTCGAGAGCTGAAGATGACTTGGGCTCCTGGCTAGCATCAGAACCTTTCTTAGCTTTGCCCTTGCCCTTGCGCTTGGACTTGCCTTTCTTGCTCGTGATCACCATCACAGACTTAGGCTTGTCCTTCTTCATCTGTAACTCGACTGTCCTCAACATGCCCAACAACTCTGACAGTGGCCTATCAAAGTTGTTCATGTTGTAGTTCATCACAAACTCACTATAAGATTCTGGCAACGATTGCAGTATCACGTCAGTAGACAACTCTTGGCTTTGTGGAAATCCCAGTCTCTGCAAGTTCTCCACATACCCAATCATCTTGAGTGTGTGAGGACCAACTGGATCTCCTTCTGTCATGACGCACTTGAACAGTGCCCTAGAAACATTGTATCTATCTTGCTGTGCCTGATCTTCATACATGTTTCTGAGATGCTGAATCATCTCAATGACACCCATGTTCTCATGTTGCCTTTGCAACTCATGGTTCATTGAACATAGCATCAATCACTTTGCATCAATGGCATCATCAGAATGCTTCTTGTAAGCATCCCTTTCTGTCCTTGGTGCATTAGGAGCGGGTTCCTCTGGAATTGGAGTATCCAGGACATAGAGCTTACACTCTTGAGTGAGAACAATTTTCAATGTCTGATACCAGTCGTGGAAGTTTGTCCCATTTAGCTTGTCCTTGTCAAGGACCGATCGCAAAGAAAAGTTGTTGTTGTTTCTTACCATTTGTACTACAAAAGGAAAATATGCAATTTTAGTCCAAAAACTCATTTTTGACTTATTTGATTGATTTGAAAATTTAACGATATAATTAGGCCTTTAATTAATTATCGCTCCCACTATTTTAGTTCAAATTGATAGCCCTCACCATCAATTCGGAAGATTGCAGCGTACAACCTTCTAGTGGGCAAGATCCTGAAATCCTCTAAGTCATGAGTCAGCTTTGGCTGATCACCCACAACTTAGATCTCTCAGGTAGGCAACTCTTGCCAATTGCATCATATGCAACTCTTGATAAGATGTCATATACAACTCCTTGCAATGATCATCTCCATGCCTCAAAGCGCTAGATCCTATCTAGGTCACCTTGTTAAGTCTGACCCAAAGCAAACACGACAAATATGCACCCTACTTTGGCAGACCCACACATTCATCCTCCACGCTTCCACGAGATATACGGTGCACCACGCTTTGGCGTGCCCACACTTGGTCGATCAAGCTTTTCACGTGTGTCGCATTTGGAAGGCATCTAAAACTTAATATTTTAATGAGGTATTTGGTTTTTATACATATACATATCCAATCACCACAATACATAGTAGGTATCATATACATGCTATATCCCACAAAAACATGCAAAACGATAAAAGCGATGATTATGGCCATCCTAATGTGATTCCTCGAGCCAAGAGGAATCACGGTCATCTAGGTCTACATCACATGCAACCTGTATAAGATGAAATCTATGCCTTTGCCTTCCGAGTTGATCAACTCATCTCATGAATGATCTGCTCTCTCTGGCTGGTCGTCTGGGTGCCACCATCCGATCAGTTGTCTCCTCCAACCGATCGGTTCGCCTGGTCGTCATGCATCTCTTCATGGCCACCACCTGCTCGTCTCGCTCCTCAAACCGGTCATCAACCGATCGGTTCACTCCTGGAACCGACCGTCTGGAACGTCAACCGATCGTTTCACGCCTTGAACCGATCGTTTCAGCTATCGTCTTGATGTCCGCCAGTCTTCGACATAACAAGAAATAAAATCTATCCTAATTATACATTTCTTAAAAGGGAAACCCCGAGTTACATTCGGGGGAAGCAAAGGTAGGAAAGAATCTCAAATTATTTCGAGTTACATTAGGAATAGGATAAAGGGAAGATCGGTGTGCTTGCAAGCAACCACAAACAACCACACACAGATAGGGGTTTATAGGCCATAATCATTCTACACATCCACCACCAAACTCGTTTAAGGGCGACGTGTATCAAGTGCATTAATAATACATATCATATATGTAATTGGGATTTGTGGATTTAGGATTGGACATGCATAAAGCTAATATTATTCGCATCATATGCAATAAATAAAGGCAACAAACCAAAATCGATCATATCGATATTCCTAAAATATAGAGCAGTTGACGTGGCTCTGATACCACTATTGGGTTTTTGGGGAGACAGAGAAGGCAGTGGAAACAAAATATTTCTCCCCAAACCCATACCGAGGAAACGCGTCAACGTCTATATATTAGGAAAGGATGGTTTGTGGAATCATACCTTGTCCTGAGGCTTGCTCGGCGACAATACCTCACGTAATGCACGGTCTTCAACTCCGGTCTTGGACGGCGTCTGTGCAGCTCCTGGTCGCAATGGGACTGACGACTCCTCCTCCTACCGGACTATCGGATGACATTTGTCCTCCTAAGCAGCAGTGTCCTCCCGCCTCTGTAGTAGTCCACATGGACCACCTAGAACTCCACACTCCTTGTCCCACAAGGAAGTGGAAGGAGTCGCACCCTCCTATTGACGAACTAGTCGCCAACACACTCTCCTGCCTCCAGTTGCAACTACAGTTGTCATTCCCTTGATGCACCTCCCTTTGTGGGAAGCACTTGCTCGGGCTCTCTCTCAGTTACCAAAACCAGAGAGAACGACAACTTTGCAGAGCAACTGATTGCACTGAGCTGTTGTCTGAGAAGCCCTCCGCTACCCCTATATATATATGAGGGTCATGGGACAAGGTTCTCTATCCCGGGCAATACGGGACTAAACGCAGGAGTAGAAGGGTTCGAGATTTTCCACAAAAGAAACCAACTCGCAACCTGAACCGGGCATTTCATGACTGAAACGGTCGTTTGGACCATCCAGCCGATCGATTGGACCTCCAATCGATCGTTTGGACCCTTGAGCCGATCGGTTAGACCCTCTAGTCAATCGGTTCAAAATCCTGGTTCAACTCAAATTGACTTTCCTTGTTTCGTTCCTAATTGGTATCGAATACCAATCTTATTCCCAATCAAATTGGGCAATTGAAACAAAAGGAAAATTCTCACCGACCTGACTTTCCCAAGTTGCTCAGTTGTACCAGTTGAACTGATCTGTTCAACACTTGAACCGCTCGTTTCATTCTGTACATGAGCCGATCGGTTCAACACTTGAGCCGACCGGTTCAGCAACCTCAGCCGACCGGTTCAACACTTGAGTCGATCGGTTGGGAGTGCAGGTTGTGTAGAATCAGTCAATTGCGATTTCTATCAATCTGATACTCCAAATCAATGCGTCCAACACCTTGAACAATATGATATTGAGTTATCGATTAATTGAGTGTTTAATTGAACTACTAAACTCCTTTAGTAATCAATCTAAACATTGCTTGTGGACAAAACTCCTCTTCCAGGTATGTGTGTGACCCTGCAGGTCCATTTCACGTTTGCAGTGAAAGTCCATAACACTTATGACTTCACAAGCAAAGAGCGGTGCCTAGTCACACATCATTGCTACCCAAGTGAAAGTAGAAAGTTGGAGAACAACTTTCATCCTACAATCCGTGAATGGTGTTACAGTGAATGTATAATTCCTTTTTCACTGATATCCCGAATGAACTCAAGGCATGGAACAGTCATCCTATCAACGTTCATTCACTTTCTTGATCTCAGAGTAGATTGAAGGAGATATGTATGACATCAATAACACATACTGATTCACACATGCGTGCGCACGCCTATCTCAATCCTACTCATCAAGTGGCCTTGGATATCAAACTCCCTCAAGAGGGACAAATCCCATATCTATCACTCACCCCTCAAAAGCCCCATGTGTCAAAGCCACCCAATCATCACCTTTATAACAACCCATATTTCAGGACTGCGTTTGATGATGTCAAAGTGTGCCCAACGACATGTGTTGAGTGTAGTGATTTCAGGTCAAAGAATCACACTCACCACCATCACTGTGAGTACTGACTGTGACTACCATCTCATGGTTCCATGTGTCAAACTCGCGGTTGGTCTATCTGGTACACTTGTTCTCTAACAAGTACCTATGTGTTTGGTTTGATATCTCTATATCATGACTAACGAGATTCTATCATCAACCAACACCACAATCTAGTCTTGTGTGTCATTGCTGTCTATATACCTTCCACAATGACATCCGACTAGGGACATAACAAGAATGTACAAACTCTTAGCATCTGTATGATCTCATCGTTCAGGTCCTCAACCTGAAGGCATACGTCATTGAGTACTGTCATTCTCTAGGCATTCAATCTGTTCTATCACTATCTCATATGACTGAACCAGAAATAATTGGAAGCTTGCCTTTGATGTTTATCAAATCAATCTTAATGTATCCCACCAATCATCCCATGATTGGCTCTCAGGGCATACATATCAACACCTTCTACTCTTGCTTTTAGTCCCGCATTGCTCGGGATGGAGAACCTTGTCCCATGACCGTCCTATATATAGGGGTATTGGGGGCCTCTCAAAGTACAACTTAGTGCAATCAGTTGCTCTGCAAAGTTGTCGTTCTCTCTGGTTTTGGTAACCGAGAGAGAGCCCGAGCGTGTGCTTCCCGCAAAGGGAGGTGCAGTAAGGGAAGGACAACTGCAGTTGCAACTGGCAACAGGAGAGTGTGTTGGTGACTAGTACGTCAACAGGAGGGTGTGACTCCTTCCACTTCCTTGTGGGACAAGGAGTGTGGAGTTACAGGTGGTCCGTGTGGACTACTTCAGAGGTGGGAGGATTCTACCGCTCAGGAGAACAACTGTCATTCGACAGTCCGGTGTGATCAGGAGTCATCAGTCCCGGTGTGACCAGGAGCTGCACAAACACCGTCAAAGACTGGATTTGAAGATTGCGCAAGGCGCGAGGTATTGTCGCTGAGCAAGCCTCTGGACAAGGTATGATTCCACAAATCATCCTTTCCTATTATATATACGTTGACATGTTTCCTTGTTCTGGGTTTGGGGAAGAAAATTTTTGTTTCCACTTCCTTCTCTGCCTCCTCAAAAACCCAATAGAATCATCCTCTAAAAATAGAAAATAACCTGAAACCTTGGAAGTACCTGATCCGGATGCCGCAGCCAAGGAAAGATGGGAGGAACAAAAGAAAATCCTTCTAGACTTTATGGAAACCCTTGCCACAAAAGGAACCCCTGAACCTAGCTCCTCTAGGAAAAAGGAGCTGACGGTGATAGACTTCATTAAGCTCAACCCTGAAAGCTTTTGGGGGGAAGACCAACCCGAAGTCATGGACAAGGCTGAGGCATGGGTCCTTTCCATAGAGAATGCCTTCCGTACCCTAGAAGTACCCGAAGAAAAGAAGGTTAAATTCGCCACCCATTTTCTTAAGGGAGGGGTGAAGATCTGGTGGGAGAATTATGGTGGGAATCGGGGAGAGGAAGTAGACAACTTGGGGTGGGAAGCCTTCAAGACCCTCTTCACCGACCATTTCATGCCCATAACTGAGAGGAAGAGGAAAGAGAAGATGTACATGGAGCTTAGATAGGGCAGTCTCTCAGTGGCCGATTATACCCGGAAGTTTAGGCTTCCAGAACGCTATGCCCCTATCTGGACTGAGGACCGCCTCACTGAGCATTATGTAGACTGTCTCTCCGCAAACCTCAAAAACCTAGTTATAGCCTCGCATCCCCGAAGCATTGATGAAGCCCTAGACATGGCCCTTAAGCAGGAAAGGGAGCAGGGATTGCAGAAGCCTTCTAGCATGGGATATTTAGGATTGACCACCACTGAGGAAGAGAAGTTCAAGAAGTTCCACCCCGTCCATAATAAAGGATCAGGAAAAGGAGGAGGTTCAGGGAAGAAAGGACCGAAGAATAGCAAACTGAAGGATTATCGCAACAAATGCAAGACTTGTGGACGAGGACATGATGGGTCTTGTCCCTACACCAAGCCGGTCTGCTAAAACTGTAAGAAGGAGGGACATTTTCTTGCCAAGTGCCCCAATGTGTCTATCCTTGGCAAACCACCAGTAGGTGCTCCACCCCCTCAGGGATACCGCAATGCTAGGGTGTTCGTAGTAACAACATAAGAGGCTAGGGCAAATCCGAACTAGCTTGTCGAAGGTAACGTTAAATCTTTTTCATATATCTAATATCTTGTTCAATTCCTTCAATTATTTAAAATGTAATAATCTTGTGCAGGCATTGTTTTCTTGAATGGACATCCTATTAAAGCATTATTTGACTCTAGATCCACAAATACTTTTATCTCTCGAAATATGGCCTCAATTTTGCACTTACATATAAGGGACTTGGGATATATTCTGGATGTATCAACTCCTAGTGGAAAAATATTCACTACATTATAGAAAACTGATGTCCTCCCTCTAAAATTCAAAAATCATGATATGCCTTTTTAATTCATTCTCTTAACCATGGAAGACTTTGATATTATTCTAGGCATGGACTGGCTATACACATATCATGCTCACATTGACTATAGAAACAAGATGGTAGTTCTCTCTCAACCTCATTCCTCTCCTGTAGTGATCCCTTGGGAAAGTGGATTCTGTAATAATGTAATAATTTCCTCTCTTAAAGCTAAAAAGCTCATATCTAAAGGATGTAAAGTCTTCCTCGCATTCGTCTCAGAGACCAGTCCCGACAACAGGCCTGTAGAAAGACTGGAGGTGGTACGTGATTTCCTCGACGTATTTCTGGAGGAGCTTCCTGGTCTGCCTCTAGACAGAGACATTGAGTTCTCCATAGACCTTCTTCCTGGAACCACTCCGATTTCTAGGGCACCGTATAGGATGGCACCTGTGGAGCTTATGGAATTGAAGAAACAATTACAAGAACTACTTGATAAGGGTTTTATCCGCCCTACCGTTTCCCCTTGGGGTGCACCTGTCCTTTTTTGTTAAAAAGAAAGATGGTTCAATGTGGATGTGTATTGACTATCGCATGTTGAACCAAGCTATCATTAAAAACAAGTATCCTCTCCCTCGTACTGATGACCTCTTTGATCAACTTCGTACTGCTAAAGTTTTCTCAAAAATTGATCTTCATTCTGGCTACCATCAACTTAAGGTCAAGGATTCAGATATATCCAAGACTGCTTTTCAAACTCGTTATGGGCACTACGAATTTTTGGTGATGCCGTTCGGGTTGACCAACGCGCCTGGCGTATTCATGAACTTGATGAACAAAGTCTTCCAACCTTATCTTGATGAGTTTGTGGTCGTCTTCATTGATGATATTCTGATCTATTCTAATTCTATGGAGAAACATCGGGAGCATTTGAGGTCTGTCCTTGAGATTCTGCGAGCCCAAAAATTCTATGACAAGCTTTCTAAATGTGAATTCTGGATTGACAAAGTTATGTTTCTTGGACATGTCATTTCTGGGGGTAACATATCTGTTGATCCCGCTAAAGTATCTATTGTACTTGATTGGAAACCTCCTCGTAATCCTTCTGAAATCTGGAGTTTCTTAGGTCTGGCCGGATATTATCATCGTTTTATTCCGAATTTCTCCAAAGTGGCACTTCCTCTCACTAAGCTTACTCAGAAGGATGAGCATTTCATTTGGTCAGATGCTTGTGAGTCTAGCTTCCAAGAGCTTAAACAAAAGTTGACGTCAGCATCTGACCTTGTTCTACCCTCTGGAAATGAAGGATTTTTAATATTCACCGATGCTTCCCAACATGGTCTAGGGTGTGTCCTACAGCAGAATGGGAAAGTAGTGGCCTTCGCTTCCAGACAGCTGAAACCCAATAAGTTGAATTACCCTACGCATGATTTGGAGTTAGTTGCTATCATCCATGCTCTCAAAATATGGAGGCACTACTTGTACAGGGCAACGTTTGATATCTTCACCGACCACAAAAGCCTCAAGTATATTCTGACGCAAAAGGACTTGAATCTATGGCAACGACGATGGATCGAGTACTTGAAGGACTATGACTTCACTATTGGCTACCATCCAGGTAAGGCCAATGTAGTCATAGATGCTCTTAGTAGGAAAAGAGCCATTTGTGCATCCCTGTCCATACCCAAATGGAGGAACATGGAGGATCTAGCAAGCTGGAGACCACAATTCCTGGCTGATCGTATGCATGTCAATAACGTCTCTATTACATCTAACCTACATTCTGAACTTCTGGAGGCGTAGAAAGCTAGTCCCGAGCTTGCAGAACTCTCCTCTCTCCTGACTAAGCCTCAATCACCTGTCGGTAGGTCTTGATGGTGGTCTTCGATACAAGAACCGTATGTGAGTTCTAGAGCAGTCAGTTGAAAAGATGAAGATTCTCAGTGAGGCACATGGGTCAAAGTACACAGTCCATCCTGGCACGACGAAGATGTATAAAGACCTGCAACGTCAATTTTGGTGGAGAGGCATGAAGCGTGATATTGCTGAATTCGTGTCCAGATGATTGACATGCTAGATGATCAAGGCTGAACACCAGAGACCAGGCGGTCTACTACATCACCATGGATTTTGTGGTAGGGCTATCCAGAACCAAGAAGGGATACGATGTTGCATGGGTCGTCGTGGATCGTCTCACCAAGTCAGCTCATTTTCTACCTGTGAAGACTACTGCAAAAGTTTCCGAATTGGCCGACCTTTATATAAGAGAGATTGTACGTCTGCATGGAGTTCTGGCATCCATTGTCTTAGACCGGGACCCGAAGTTCACCTCAAAGCTATGGAAACAGGTTCAAGAAGAATTGGGCACCAAGTTGAACTTCAGTACAACTTATCATCTACAGACAGATGGACAGTTAGAACGAACAGTGCAGATTCTGGAGGATCTTCTACGAGCTTGTGTGCTTGACTGGGAAGGCTCGTGAGACCATTACCTGCCTTTAGCTGAGTTCGCCTATAATAATATCTATCAGGAATGTATTTGGATGCCACCATACGAAGCTCTCTATGGCCGACTATGCAGATCTCCATTACATTGGGACAATGTCAGAGAACACACCTTGATGAAATCCGAGGAGATGTAGCTGTATGCAGATAAAGTTGCACTGATCAGGCACAGAATGAAGCGAGCACAGGATAGGCAGAAATCGTATGCAGATGCTCACCGATAGGAATGTCAGTTCAAGGAAGGTGATCATGTCTTTCTAAAAATCCGACCTATTCGAGCTTTGGCCAAGAATAAGGGAAAGCTCAGTCCTCGTTATGTGGGACCCTTCAAGATCCTTGAAAGGGTTGGAGAATGTGCCTATCATCTTGCTTTGCCACCTCAGTATAGTGCTATGCATAATGTCTTTCATGTATCTAATATGAAGCCTTATGTCAAAGACCCTAGTCACATTTTGAATCATGAGCCTCTCGAGCTGAAAGATGATATGTCTTATGTTGAGTCACCAGTCAAAATCCTTGATTTAAAGACAAAGGAGCTTCGCAATAATTGACATATAGATATGGTGAAAGTTATCTGGAGCCACCATGATCAAACCGATGCTACATGGGAGCTCAAGTCTGAAGTTGAGTGGAAATATCCACATCTCTTCTAGGCTGCTTGAATTTTGAGGGCAAATTTCTTATAAGGAGGGGAGAATGTGACAAAGTGAGTTTTTATAATATTTTAAAAGTTTTATCATCAAATTTTTTGACTAAAATACCCTCATATACTTCCCTCACCCAATTGAACAAATATGTGTCACAAATTGCAAAAATATGCAAACCCTAGTATGTTATGATGATGTGGATTTGATCTTGGCTCAATCTCTATTTTTAGTTGACTACCTTAATTTCTTATATTTTCCCTTTTGACATCTATAGATATGAGTGCATGCATATCTATGAATGTCACTATGGAAAGTACATAGAAATTGGGGGACGTCACAAGTAATTCTAAGAAAGTAATGTTAATGAAATGATTCTACAAGGTAAATGGGAATTTACATGCAATGAGATCTTGAGAGAAAGGAGCACTTTAGTTTAGTGATCTCTTAGAAGAAACGAGCACTTTGGTGCAATGAACTCTTGGGAATAATGAGTACTTTGGTGTAATGTGCTCTTTGGAGAAATGATAACTTTGGTGCAATGATCTTTTTGGAGCAATGAGTAGTTTGGTGCAATGTTATGTGGAGAAATCACCTTAATTAACTCAGTGAGTAATAAGATTTTGTAATGACAAAGGTATGTGAAAAAAAATTTACATGGTAGATGGGTAAGGTAAGGTTTAGCAGTACACATGCATGTCAATTTGTTTATTATGTTAGAAAGAATATAGTTATCTATGTAAAAGTTGTATCAAGAAGATATCAGTGTAGAACCTTACGAATTTATGCCAAGAGTAAAGTATTATTGTACAATATATGTTAAACCCTAAAGTGGGTTGTACTATATAAATGGATCCAAATTTTGGGGATGAAGTTTTTTAAGGTGGGTAGAATTGTAACATCCATAGAATTTCAATGTAGAATAAAAATGAGCAATAATGTTTAGTAAAATAATTTTCTATAATAATATAAAACATTAGAGAAACCCCTATGCATGATGACTCAATGTTTTATCACATGTTAATGTAACTATTCACAAACCTAGCCCTAATTACGTAATGATGGTTAGTTTCGATTAATATAAAAATTGGCCCCCAAATATATACCTAATATGATCCCCTATTTTAATGTAAGTATTTAATATGATATTATGGCTTCTCTCAAATTTTGGTAGTGTAAATCATTCTTAATAATTATCAATGCATTGATTACCCTAATCACCTTATATTTTAAATCACATAATATGTTAGCTCAAACCTAAAATCTAACTGGATATTTGAATTTCTCATGTTTGATTTTGCCAACAAACCAAGTTCAATTAGAAATGGATAATCCTACCAATGTGAATTAGTGTTAAGAAGAAAGGGTGAATATGTTCATACATATTAGTCTAATCAATTTCTCAATTCATCAAATTAATCGTAATCTACCTAGACCGCAGTCAGTTCACCTAGGTTAAGGTGTAACACACCTGTTAGCCAAACCCTTGTCTATGGACCATAGAAATCTGATAAAAAGCCAAGATTGTGTCTTCTAGCTCCTACATTTCTCACACTAAGGAGTTGCAACCATCAATTTACTCCATCAATCCACTCTCTTTTTACACTTCATGACTTCCTAGTTTCTCACCACCAATTACTTCACGAAGTCTTCTCAATTCTAGAGAGCCTCCACTAAAACCCTACCTCTCCTCCTGGCAAAAATGTCCAATTCCCCTTTCTATTTTATTGGCACAGTCACCACCCCTATGCAACCATGTTGCATCACACCACCTCCAATCTATTTTGAAAGATTCCCAAGACTTCATTTTTCCTTTCCAATTGCTTCTAAATCCAGTCGAGTAGATTCATCGCCATAAACCTTCACCCAAGTCAACTACAAGCTAGTCTTAATGACTCCAACCATATATCTATTCAATTAAATTCACAATAAGCTTCCCTTACTCACTCCCTCCATCTATGTTATGTACGAGAACTCTAAGTATTGGTCTAGATACTCCCTCAACCTAAGTTCTTAGATTTGTGACAACATGGTTTGTTGGACGTCTCCAGTAATGCTTTTCTTGCGAAGCAATTCTCAAATAAACCACGGGGTCTAGCCATAGATTTTTTTATTTTATTTTTCATTTTTTACATTATAATCAAACCCCAATTTTGAGCTCCAAGGCCCTATTTCTTGCTTATTGCAATAACAATTTAGAATGTTGAGGATCCTTGCACCCTGGGGAGTTGTATTTGACTGCATTTTCTCCTTGAGGACTCTATGGATGCATTTATTTTCAATTTTTTTCCCTTATCTCTCAATTTGTTGTCTATCTAGCTTGTTGGCCATGGATAAAGAAGGTTATCAGGGCTCCACCCACCTTACTATCAGTATTTGGGGTCTTTCAGCTTAGAAGATCCTATATAAGGCATCATTTATGTTTCCCCAGTCATGATATTCCCCATATCTCCACCTTTGATCAAAAATCCTAAAGCTTTAGGAGAGCTAGTCACAAGACATTACTGAAGGATATTGTTGTACCCTTGGCATGTTTATATATTTTTGTTATGTTTATGAGGGAAAATTTTCACTTTGTTTCTTTGATTGTGATATTAACCGCACACTTATTAAATGTATGTTTTACTATGGTGAAACTATCACATACACATGCTTTAGGGTTTGACGCAAGGGCGTATTAGTCTTTGTCAGCCAAACTCCTTTTGTTTAGAAAATATTTTACAAATGGCTTTTGTAAAATTTTCCTCACTTATGATTTTTCTGATTCTTTTCATCTTAGATAATTCATAAGAATTTCTATGGGGATTAGATGATGATAACCTATACATGAAATTTGATCAATTTGCAAGCCTATCAAATGGTCCAGGTTTCAGATTGGTATTCCCAACCTACGTTGCATGTTTTCTTAAGCTTTAAAAGCATAGAAGCAAATATGATAGTTAATTCACTCATATGTTGGACATGATGTTTAGAGTCATGCTCAGGATTCTAGCTATATTGGTATTCCTCCTCAAGATAAGATGAGTGGGCCATGCACACTGAGTATTAATCTAGGGCTCTGGTTTTATATTATTCAACTATTTATTCATAATGCATCATATGTAGTACAAGTATATCAATACTCAATAATTCTTATGGAAAATGATGTTTATGCAAATAATTCATATTTTCTACTTTTGGTGTTTATGTTTTTTATTTGAACATTATGTATTACTGTCATGTTAAAAAATCATGAAATTAGGATAATCATGTTTAATGAATTAAAAAATCATGTTATGTCAATATTGTACTTTCAATCATGTTTAAGTGAGCCATAACCGACCTTATGAGCTCTATTAGAGCATTATGTGAGCCTTAATAGGAATTATGTGAGCCTTAACAATAGGACTGTGGGTGCATTTAGGAGAGTAATTACATTACTTTATGAGAACATATATTTTTGAGGTAATCATGCCAATTTACTTAAATTTCCAAGTAATCATGTTAACTAATTATGTTTCAAGTTATTTTCAGGTCACTTCAAGTATATGTTATTTTCATTTTATAACTACTAAGTTCCACTAACATGTTTTATGTTGTTTTTCGTGGTTGGGGCCAACATGTCTGCAGGTGAAGAGAAGTAGAACAAGACATCAAATCAATGACCATGAGGATCAACTAAGAGAATAGAAGTGCCCCTAGTGGGGCTCCTTTATCCATATAAGTTCCGTGTCATATATAAAGCTACTTTTAATGTTTAGATTTTTATACGACATCCTTATGTTGTATTGAATTTCCCTTTATTGTAAACTTGTTGAGAATGAGAATGGAAATTATGTCCTATGATGGTTAAGCTTCAATTACTTCTTATTGTATGATATTCAATGTGTGTAACACCCAATCAATATTATGAGTTAGGAATTGACGCTTCCACTCATGTGAATGTGTAGAAATTTGTGGTGTTATACACATGTCTAAGCTTTAGTTTTGGTTTTATTTTAGGTATCTTTCTCTTGTGGAGTTGGGCATCACACACTAGCTGCCCCTACAAGACCCATTGGAAAACTCTTTAGAGAGTGTTGAGGTACATGAAAGTAACTAGTTCACTTGGGTTGCATTATGGAAACTATCCTTCTTTAGTTGAAGGAAATACTAATGCAAGATGGTTTTCCATGAAAACAGGGAGAAATGGTGTATCATGATATCTATTTTTGTATAAAGGAGATGATGATGCCTGGAGGTCTGAGAAACAAACCATATTGTCTCAATCCACCTTTGAGATTGAGTTGTGTGCTTTAGATGAAACTATTGAAATTTGAATGGCTACATGGACTTATATGTCTAGTTTACCTATGGTAAAATAAGTTGCTTCTTGTGATTTCCATTCACTATGATAGCGCAAAAACTACAGCCAAGACAAGGAGTTTCAAGTACATTAAAGAGAAACATAGACACATCCAAGTCAGACTTTAGTTTGTAAGGGATCTAATGCTTAATGGGGTTGTGGTTGCAGACTACATAGCTAAAAAAAATTACAGTCAATCCTTTGACTGGAGATTTTATCTTGGCCTTAGTTGGGGATGGGACTTAAACCCCTTATTATTTGTAGATAGTAGCAACCCAACCCAAATAAGTGGAGATCTCAAAAATCAAGGTCAATATTGTAACTAACAGTCGTGTGAATTGGTTGACATTATGTATTTACTTAATGTATTTAAAATATGAGTGTCTATCCCATGAAAACATGTTAATGTCATGACTATAAATTATTGATACAATAGTCTCTAAATGGTGTTGAGTCCTTATACATGATGTGAGCAGTACATCCTTGAAAACTCCAAGTAAGTGATTAATATTGTGTAGGCAGCAATAGGAGAATTGGGTTGTTCCCTAATATCAATCATGATTCTTGATTTGGATGCATAGCTAATAATGCATCATTTTTCTATGGTCATTGTCTTTATTGTGTTGTTACCAACTGATGTTGTTTTACCCAAGGTTCAGGTTTAAGACATTAGTTCACCTAGTTCATGTAGGAGTCTATGCTGGATAGCTCATGCATGTTTCAAGGTGAAAGGCACATGTTGAAAGCATGATGTGGAAGATTGAGTGGCAGAGCACACCACACATTGGACTTTGTAGAGAATTGATAGCTATATATATTTGGTTAATTTAGTTTGCATGGGCTAAGCCCAATTTAAGTGTAGAAAGTACATACGAAATGTGGAGGAAAAAGTAGTTTTAGTCTTTTGTGTCAATGGGAAGAAGGTTTAGTCCTCCATTCCCGACTTTTGAAGATTTAGTGCTCCTTGTATCTAGGAATGTATGTTACACTAGTGTCTAAAAGCTTTAGGGGAGGGTATGCACACCCTTGTGGTAGGTTTGGTAACCACACACATGCATACAAGTACATATTCCATGTAATGCCACACAACTGCTCACTACACCACATCGGGCAAGGTTGGATAGGGGCACATGAATGTTGCTTGTTGGTATAGGTCATGGGTCATGGGATTTGTCTTTCATGGGATGTCATTTGTTGTATAAGAGGATAAATACTTAATTAATTGGTTCATTCTGAATAGCAAGTAATTTCTCATATTGCCTTTATGGGTACAAAGTTGGTCATGCGATTGTGTTAAAATGGGTATATGACTAGTGTTGGAAGTGATATAAATAAGGCCTTGACATTGGAATGAACACAACTCAAAGAATTTGTTGTTTTTATTTGAATCCCTAATATGTTTCCTTCATAACTACCACTTCCTGTGCAAAATATCTTAAGGATTCCTCATCTCCTATGCAAGAGAAAACTTCTCATTCCCCACTCTCCCTCTTGACATAGTCTATTGGATGGTGGTACTAAATGACCATTAAGATGCACCAGTGATGTCACTTCATGTCATCTATGTGCGAGTGAGATGGTTCTCTATTTAGGTTCATGATCGTATCAAGACAGGATGAATGATGCACATCTGTAGCACACCAGAGCAATTATTTTAAAGTATGTCTCTCTTTGTCAAGAGAGTGATTTGGTTTAAGCTGTCTAACTCTATTTTATTGATTCTCTTGATCTATTTACTTTTATGTTTCTTATTTGTATCTTAAACTTGGCATGAATACTTGTTCATTAAATTGAATTTTCATTCCATTGCCTATAATGACAATTTTA
Source organism: Alisma plantago-aquatica (assembly GCA_963693085.1). Lineage (NCBI taxonomy): Eukaryota > Viridiplantae > Streptophyta > Magnoliopsida > Alismatales > Alismataceae > Alisma > Alisma plantago-aquatica. The sequence goes on along the minus strand of OY856410.1, from coordinate 405,623,152 downwards.
AATCCAAAAAATCATATTTTTAACGTGATGGGTGTCAAGTTACTGATTTGTGTGTTGCAAACAAGATTTGGCAGAGTTGTGGCATCCCCTTAGATACCCAACATAGGAGGGTATACTCTATCAAAGAAGGTTATGAAGCTTCAGATGACTTGGATGATTCTGATATGGATCCTTGAAAAGTTTATTCATTCATGGGTTAAACTCCAACTCAAAGAACAAGTTAAATAAAATGAGGAACTAAAATTTTTTAGATGTATCTAGATGTGGTCTTGATGAGTTGATTGTATATGAACCATTGTGGGGCTAGGTCTCTTAATATTTATGATTTATGGTTTTTAGAATGTTTTAATTAGTTATTGGTCTACTCTGTACTTTGTTCTATGGATGAATATTTGAGGTTTAATTCATCTATTTTTCCAAATGGCCGACATTTAGGAGCTCTGATAGTTTCCTCAATTAGAGCTGAGACATACTTTTTCTTTCATTTGGTCTTCTATTTGGGGTTTATGTTTAATTTTCATAACATGTTCGGTGAGTTTGACACACTTTTAAAACCACCCTAACAGTTGCCATCCTGCCACCCACATGTCCTCTACCACTCCCTAACCACCCATCCCATCTCCTCCTATCCACCTACATTCTCTCTCCCTCATGTTCCCCCATCTCACTACTACATAAATGGCTTATAACGTCACATTCACTGTCGTCGGTTGTATGCAAAAAACCGACACCTTAAACATACAACGTCGGTTATTTTATAAAACCGACATCTATCTGTGAAGAGTGGACAGACACGGGTACCGCTTTTTATTTAGTGTCAGTTCTATATAAATAACTGACGCCTAAGATCGACCGCCAAAACCAAATTTTTCATGGGGAAAAATTTACCTCCAAAATTTAATATATGGCGTCAGTTTTTAACTTTAAAACTGACAACTAAAGTATTTTCGTGAGACAGAAATTGGGCCCAATTTAATCATCAGTTTCGCATCAGTAACTGATGTGGATGAGTTTACGCGCACTGTCCTCGCGAAAATATCGACCACATGTAGTGTCGGTTTTTATAAGGTCACCGATGGCTATTGGCTGAGTTCCAGAACATTTTTTGTTATCGGCTTATGTTTATAGGTGTCGGTTTCTTTTGTGGAAATCAACGACTATTATTGAACATAGTTGTCAGTTTTACATGAGAACCGACACGATTAGTAAATAGTTTTCGGTTTTACATGAGAACCGATGTTGATTGATAACTTAACCCCCACGAGCCTAACTGTTCCCCTTTCTCTCCTATTTCATTCCCGATTTTTCATTCTCGTCTGGCAATTCTGCTCCTCCGTCGTTGCTCTGCCGCTGCTGCTGCTCCCGCCACTGGTCTGCCGGTCCTCCACCACTGCTGCTGCTCCGCCGCCGCTACTGCTCCGCCACCGCTGCTGCTCCCGCTGCCGGTCCTCCGCCGCTGGCTTTCTCTGCCGCCGCCGACCTAAAGAAAGGTAACCCTTCTTCCGCCGTCCGCCTTTTCTCCTCCGCCTCTACCTTTCTCTGCCACCGCCGACCTGGACCTCACCCAGGCGGCGCCTAAGCAGCCCAGGCGTTCACCTAGGGTCTCAAGCACAGGTGCCTTGCCTAGTTAGGCGTCTGGGCAGATGCTTGGGCGGCGCCAGGGCACGCCTAGGATGCTGCTGGGGTTTGATCCCTGGAGATGATCATGAACCCTAGATCAACCTATACAAAGGATGCCCAAAACATGCACTGATTTCACCTAGTCACCCCAAAAGCCATTGAAAAATATTCTGATTGTGTTTATTTATGTACTGATTTCACCAAGCTAGTGGAATTACTGATTGTGTTTATTTATGTACTGGTTTTTTTATGATTTATTATTGTCTACTATTTTTTATTTAGTTATCTACTCATTTGAATTTATTTGTGTACTGCTTTTGAAATTATATAATCATCTAGTGATGTAACTTTATCACAGGCTCATTATGAACCATTAGATCTAGATCTTAGGGTATCTCTACCGTCCTAACTATGAAATTGGTAACTTGTTTCCTTTTTGAGTATATTGACAATGTTAATCACCTAACTTGAAGAACTAGGATATGAATGATGAAACTAGGATTGTAGGTATAAGAATGACAGCACATGTATTTGTTGTCCTAGAAACCCATCCAAGATTTACTCATTAGGAGTAAATCTTGGATAGTCCCCGGTTTGGGACTGTTCTTGAACACCTAATCTCACTTATTATGTAAGTGTATAATGTGTATTGGGTTTTTGAGAAAATTTTGGTAGCATTTCCCCATTTGTTCTCTAAGTACATATGTACTTAGAGAACAGCAGGGAAATGCTGCTAAAATTTTCTCGAAAACCCAATACACATTATACACTTACTAGTGAGATTAGGTGTTCAAGAATGGGATAGGTGGTACACATTTATTATATATAAGAATGACAACACATGTATTTTTTGGCCTAAAGTTTTAACCATGCAAAAACTCTAATCTGTTAACCCTAGACCCTAATCTTGTTGTAATATATACTTGTTTTCTCTTTGATCATAGAATGGATAGATCATGGATGTCCATTCACAATCGCTGCACCCCAGAGTTTATTTCTGGTCTTGACCAGTTTATTAGATTTGCTGAGGAACATAGGAAACAACCTGGAGATAGGTTCTACTGTCCATGTAGGCATTGCGGTAACAACTTGAAAGTCAGCACTGGTGACGAAATCAAAAGTCATGTCATGTGCGACGGGATTATACAAGGCTATACATAATGGCATTGGCATGGAGAGATTTCAAACCCAAAATTAGTGGATGTCGATAGCAGTTCTTGTGTGGAAGAAGAAATTTCCTACGATGACATAGATGTGAATGAACCAGTTCCAGTAGACATCGTTGATGTGATGCTGGATAGTTGTGGGGTAGAGCACACCGATCCACCTCCCATTTTTAGAAACATTGTGCATGATGTTGAGATATCATTATACATAGGTTGTACTAAGTTTACAAAGCTTAGCGTTGTGTTGAGATTGTATAAGCTGAAAGCTAACAATAGATGGAGTGACTAAAGCTTCACGTCATTGTTGTCTTTGTTGAAAGAAATGCTTCCTGAAGGAAACGAGCTGCCAATCTCAACATACCAGGTAAAGAAATTGTTGTGCCCAATGGGAATGGATGCCAAGAAGATACACGCATGCCCAAATGATTGGGTATTATTTCAAAAGGACTATGTGGATTTGAAAGATTGTCCAAAATGTGGTGCGTCACAGTATAAATTGACGACTTCGGGGGAGTCCAAAACTGGTTCTCCTGCCAAGGTGATGTGGTATCTACCTATAATATCACAGTTTCAACACTTGTTTACCAATCCGATAGATGCAAAGAATTTGAGGTGGCATGCATATGTTAAGAAAAATAATGATGGGATCCTATGACATGCGTCTCATTCCCCACAGTGGAAGAATATTGATCTACTGTACCTTGAATTTGGTGAAGAAGTTAGGAATCTAAGACTTGGGCATTGTACAGATGGGATGAATCTGTACAAGACATTGAGCAGCCAACATAGCACTTGGCCAGTCATGCTTGTTATATACAATCTTCGTCCCTGACTGTGTATGAAAAATAAGTATGTAATGTTTTCGTTGTTGATATCGGGCCCTAAACGACTTGGAAATGACATCGATGTTTATCTTGAACCTCTGATTGATGACTTAAAGAAACTCTGGGGTGAAGGTGTGATGACCTATGATGCTTCACGAAGAGAGACATTTCGTTTGCATGTTATGTTGTTTTGCACTATTAATGACTTTCCAGCATATGGGAATTTGTCTGGATATAGTGTCAAAGGAGCTAAAGTGTGTCCTATCTGTAAAGAGAACACTTATTCAACAAGACTAAAACATGGTGGTAAGACTGTATATATCATTCATCGAAGGTTTCTTACAAAATTCCATCCGTATCGTAGGAAGCGCAAAGCATTCAATGGATTGAATGAGGAATGGAGTGCACCTAAACCTATACCAGGGAAGGTTGTTAATGAAAGAGTAAAAGACTTTGTCAATGAATTTGGTAAGAGATCACAATGTACTATGGCCACATGGAGTGACAAATCTTTATTCAAGAAGAAGTCAATATTTTGGGATCTTCCTTATTGGAGTTCTTTGTCATTCAGGCATTGTATCGATGTCATGCACGTTGAGAAAAATGTCTGTGATAGTGTCATTGGTACTTTGTTGAATATACCAGGTAAGACTAAAGATGGGATAAAATTCAGACTGAACCTACGTGAAATGGGAATAAGGTCAGAATTAACAGAATTTCATGAAATGGAAAATCGGAGAACATACTTACCTCCCGCTTGTTACACATTGTCTAGAAAGGAGAAGAAAGCTTTTGTGAATGTTTGGTAAATGTTAAGGTGTCACAGGGTTACTCATCCAACATCCGTAGATTGGTATCAATGAAAGATATGAAGTTGATAGGTCTTAAATCTCATGATTGTCACACTCTAATGCAACAAATATTGCCTGTGACAATTAGATCTATATTGCCAAAGCATGTAAGGTTTGCAATCACCAGACTTTGTTTCTTTTTTAACAGTCTGTGCAGCAAAGTTATTGACCTTGATACTCTCAATAAATTGCAAAGAGAAGTGGTTGTTACCCTATGTCAGCTTGAGATGTATTTTCCTCCGTCGTTCTTTAATATCATGGTACATCTTGTTGTCCACTTGACTAGGGAAGTGAAAATGTTGGTACCGGTTTTCTTGCATTGGATGTATCCCTTTGAACGATACATGAGCATTTTTAAAAGTGATGTTCGAAACCGTTATCGGCCTGAAGGGAGTATTATTGAGGGTTATGTGGCGAGAGAGGTTATGGATTTTTGCAATGACTTTCTTAGTGGTAATGACACTCCTGATAATGACAAGAATATTGACGAGCAATTTGGCAATTAGATCTATATTGCTGAAGCATGTAAGGTTTGCAATCACCAGACTTTGTTTCTTTTTTAACAGTATGTGCAGCAAAGTTATTGACATTGATACTCTCAATAAATTGCAAAGAGAAGTGGTTGTTACCCTCTGTAATCTTGAGATGTATTTTCCTCCGTCGTTCTTTGATATCAAGGTACATCTTGTTGTCCACTTGACTAGGGAAGTGAAAATGTTGGGACCAGTTTTCTTGCATTGGATGTATCCCTTTGAATGATACATGAGCGTTTTTAAAAGTGATGTTCGAAACCGTTATCGGCCTGAAGGGAGTATTATTGAGGGTTATGTGGTGAGAGAGGTTATGGATTTTTTTAATGACTTTCTCAGTGGTAATGACACTCCTGATAATGACAAGAATATTGACGAGCAATTTGGAAAAGGAATTTTGGGATCACGTGTGAAAGTAATCAGCCGCGAGCAGTTGGAACAAGGTCACTTGTATATTTTACACAACATGGACGAAGTGAACGTTTATATCGAGGAACATACCAATTTCATCAAGAGACAATATCCTCGAGCCAATATAATGTGGCTTGCTAGAGATCATAACAAGACATTTATTAAGTGGTTTGAAGATAAAGTCTTACATCAACTATCTCAAACACTAGATGATATTACTGAAACTATCAAATGCCTCGCCTTTAAACCAAAATTGATTGTTATGTCTTATGAAGGGTATGACATTAATGGATTCACATATTACACAAAGCGCCAAGATGATAAGAGTGTCGTCCAAAATAGTGGGGTCATCCATCAAGCATCGACTATGTTTTTTGCAAGTGCAAAGGATAAGATTCCACATGAAGCTAAAATGTCATATTACGGTGTCATTGAAGACATATGGGAGTTTGACTACATAGATTTCAGAATTCCGCTCTTCAAATGTAATTGGGTTGATAACACCAAAGGAGTTATAGTGGATGAATTGGGTTTCACTTTAGTGAACTTTGAAAAGATTGGTGAGAAGGGTGAACCATTCATATTGGCATCACAGGCGAAACAAGTATTTTATATCGATGATCCTGCAAATGATAAATGGTCAGTTGTTCTTCATGGTAAAAGATAGTTCATTGAAGATCCTATAGATGAAGAACAGTACTATGATAAGTATGATGACTCCAGTCCATTCTCAGTTGGGTTGCCAACACCAGCAAATATTGAAGCTAATGATGACTTGTATGTGCGCGGAGATCACAATGAAGGATTGTTAATTGATAAAAAATCACAATATTAGAGACATGTTTATATTTTTTATATGTTTTATTTTTATGAATGTGAACTTTACAATGTGAATGTGAACTTTACAATGTGAATTTTACAATGTGAATTACTTAATTTATAATGTGAACTTTACAATGTGAATTACTTTACAATGTGAATGTGAACTTTACAATGTGAGCTTTGAAATTTGAATTACTTTACAATGTGAACTTTACAATGTGAATGTGAATTTTCAGATGGCTGAGCATTCTCCTGATGACCGTGCTGATGATTACCGTGAGGGTGAGGACATCAATGCGCCGCCTCACAATGTAAGTTTTAAAAATATATCATATATTTATATCTATATGTCCATTTATAGTTATATCTTGTAAATGTGTTTATTTTGTCAAATTTTAGGTTGATGATGTACATGTACCATCTGAAGCACTTGAGGCACTTGATCAGAAGCACCAAAAAGTTGACAAGAGAAGGGGCATCACTATGATGAAGAAGTTAATAGCGCAAAAGGGCAATGGACCCAAACTTGTTGTGGATTTTGATAATGCAGGAAATGCATCTGGTGTGAATCGCAATTCGTTTGTTTCATATATTGGGTATGTTACTCGTAGCCATTGCAGTTGTAAGATAGATTCTTGGCATAAAGTTCCTAAGGAGAAGAAAGACGTAATATGGAAGGATTTATGCATGAGTTATTATTAATTTGCAATTCTATTTTTTAGATTACTAATTTTTTGGGTACTAGTTAATAGCAATTCTATTTTGCAGAGTATATTTGAATTGGATGAAAAGCTGCATTGTAAATGTGTGATGCAATGTTGTAGGAGAGTCCTAAGGAACTATAGGACAAATCTCACACGAGAATACATAAAAGAAGGTGACAAGAGGAAGAAGACATCCACTGAACAGTGGAACTTCCTGGACAAAGAAGAATGGGACGCGTTTGTTGCTTCAAGACAAACTGATGAATTCAAGGTATTAGGCGTCAGTCCCAATCTCATTAATATATGTTATATTCACCTATTCAATATTAACATTTAGTGTTACTAACCAAATCATTAATGTGCATACTAACTAGGCCCTCGGTGAGGCACAAAAATCAAGGCGTGCACTGAATGTGCATGACCACACAATGGGTCTAAAGGGGTATGTAGGCATTCGCCAAAGACTACAGTCTGAGGCTACTGCTCAGTCTACTGCTACTCAGGAGTCCTCTACTATAGGTAGCACACCTCTGCCTCGCCATGATGTCTGGATAGCTGGGAGGCAAAATAAGAAGGGAGAAATAAGGAAGCCCGCAACTGCTGAGGCGGCTGCAAAAATGGTAAAATACAACTCTTACAGCAATCGTTCGAATATTGATTATTTGTGGTGTTTACTTAATTACAAATTTTTGTTTTGGCGATTAGCAGGAGCTGCACGAGCTGAGGAAACAAGGCAAGTTCATCCCTGAGGGCACAAGGGATGAATTGACAGTTGCTCTGGGTAACCCAGAGCATCCAGGACGTGTTAGGGCTACAGGCGCTGGTGTGGGCATCAAAGCTTTTTTTGGGCCATCCCAGCACAAACATGTCCCAAAAGCGGGACTTTCACAAGAAGAGGTAACATATTCTTTCTTTATAATGTTACTGTAAAAGAGAATTCAATAATTAGAAGCTAATGTTTCTTTTATCCATGCATAGGTAGATAAGCTAGTTGATAGGAAACTCGAAGAAGCACTGAAAAAGTGGAACGCATCTCAGAGTGCCACTCAGCAGACAGTACCTATTATGGCATCCCGCTCTACTCCTACTGCAGAGGTTGGGAGTAATCTTGTAGACCCACCACCTAGAACGTCCGATGTAAGTATTTTTATGACATAGTAACCAGTTTTTTAATTCAAGATGATATGTATATATGAAATTGTAGTCGTTTCAAAAAAAGATGATATGTATATATGTATATAACATTCTTTACACAAAAATTTGTAGGGGTTGAAGCCATGCCATCTAAAAAGTAAATAATATGTCGATGCAGAGGCGTCGGCTTACCCATCCCTACCAGGGAAAATGTTTCATGGGTCTCCATTACCAGCTGGTTGGATTTGTGTGAGCCCAGTACATATATTCTCCAAGTGGATGGATCTTCCATTGCCATATGCCCACCTAGATTATGAAACGCTTGGTGAGGCAGAAGGCGGAGTGATATTGTGGCTAAAAGCGGATGTCCTCTTTACTGAAATCGTATGGTAAATTTACATTATGTTAAATTGTTAGTGTGTGTATATGATGTCAGTTGACCTGAAATTATATATATATAAAGGTTAAAAAGAAGACACCCACAGCATCTAGGCCTCCACTTCCACAGGACCAACTTGTCCCGTTAGGTCCTAACTGTAGGGGTATGGCAATATGATTAGGCGAACATGATATAAATTGCCCTATAACTATTTCTATAGATTCAGATGTTGCAGGTCAATCATACGAAAGTAAACTATTTATACAATATATTTTGGAGTTGTTTCGATATGATTGGCTAAATACATCTGTGATAGAGGTATGGATAAGGTGAGATCTTCTTTATACATCCATATACCTTGTGTAGGATCTGGTGATCTAGTTTCTTATTTATTAATGCATGCATAATTAATAAATATTTTGCAGCTACTTAGATAAGATATGTGCAGATTTTGCATTCGAACATGTAGGATTTTTTATTCCATCTTTGATTAGTCTAGTAGCTAAAGACCCTCCGTCAGTTCAACAATACTGCTGTGTGGCTTTTACAAATTTTTCTCAAAATAAGAAGACGGTGATAATAGATCCATTCAATGTAGAGTAAGTTTACTTTGCTTATTATAATTTGGACTTAAGAAAATTACATTTTTATTGTGGATTTTGAGTTATTAATTTTTAACCTTTTTACCTCTAGTGGTATGCATTGGGAGTTACTAGTTATTGTCCCCGAGACGTTCACTGTCTATTATCTAGATCCTAAGGGGAGTAAATTGAATACAAAATATGGACACACAATGAAAATGGCATTATTCCGGTGAGAAATATTTCATTTTCATATCCGTTAACATATGTTATTACATGACTATTTAATTATGCAATGTACTGTGTTACATTAACATGTAGGGGTTTAGATGAGTTCAAAAAGGTTGGAGGAAAGGTCCCCACAAAAAAGAACCAGCCAATAATTTGGAAGAACGTGAACGTAAGTTCCCGATAGTAATATATGTATATATTATTTATGTGAACAGTGCTTAATTAGTTGTATTTTTTAATATTTTGTATGTTTGAATTTATAGTGTGCTACACAAGACAACGGATGGGCATGTGCATACTATGTGATGTGATTTATGCACATGATTATCAAATATGCTGCAGTGGACATTGATACTATTGCTGAGGTATTATATAGTCTCATTAGATAATATGAATTATATCAATCTTATTTATAGCTCATTAATTATATATATATACATCATTCTCTTTACAGGTGTTTAAAACTAACCACACTACAGGAAAGGCCTTACCAGATGTACATGCTCCCTATACGACGGGAGAATTAAATGAAATAAGAGAAGAATGGGCAACATCCATACAAGTAGTGGGGGTTTTAAAATATAATTGGGATGTGGATAGCGAATAATGACTAAAGAATGATATTTTGTAAATGAATTTCTGAATTATAATATATGTGTGAATGTTTCTACATGTCTGGATGTTTCTACATGTGTCTGAGTGAAAATGAATGAAACTGTTGGTTGCTATATGAATGTTTCTACATGTGTGAATGTGAAAATGAATGGAACTACAGATTGCTAGCTACATAAATGTTTCTAAATGTGTGAAAATCAAATGGAACTGCAGGTTGCATTGCTAAATGTGTGAATATTTTTGTTGTTAATTTTGCAGGTTTGTGGCCTGTTGTTGGCTGATATCAATGGATGTCGTAAAACCTGCAGTTCATAATTGAACTGTAGGTTTCTCATCCTGCGACCAGCCACAGCAGGTCTGCAGACTGATAGAAAAAAAAACAATAGGCGTCGGTTATTTGTATAAAACTGACACACATAGTTACAGTGTCGGTTGTCCTACTCGTAACCGGCGTCTATTTCATGTGGCTCAAAGGTATATGGCGTCGGTTTCTTATCTAATAACCGACGCTGATAGTGCCCAAGATGGCGCCCTTTCTGTGGCGCGAAGGTATATGGCATCGGTTTCTTATCTAATAACTGACGCCTATAGTCCCCTGCTGGCGTGTTTTCGGTGGCGCACGAAGGGTTTTGGTGTCGGTTTTTGAACCAACGCGTAACGGTTGGGCTTTTAGCGTCGCCCACATAGGTGTCGCTTAGAAACCGACACTAAAGGCCTTAAATAACCGACACTAAAGGTCGGTTATGTACTAGTGTCTCTTCCTTTCTCCCTCTGTCTCTCTCACTCTCTCTCTCTCTATGAGGAGGAAAAAAATGATAGTAGAGGAGGAAATTAATGAGAGGAGATCATAGAAGTGGTGAGGTAAGTATTGGGGAGGAGGGAAGTAATGAGGGATGAGGAGAGAAGTAATGAGGGATGAGGAGAGAAGTAATGAGGGATGAGGAGAGAAGTAATGAGGGGAGAGGAGGAAGTATGGGGAATAACAAATATAGAGGAGGAAATTAATGAGGTAGAGGAGAGAAGTACACATGGAGAGAGATAAGTGACGAGGGAAGTAGTAGGAGACAAGGGAAGTAATAAAAAAGAAGTGCAAAATTATTAAAAAGTGAGGAACTAGTGGGAAAAATTAAGGTGCCAATGGGCATAAAGGAGGTAGAAATAGAAAAAAAATGATACCTCTAGTTTTTGTTGTATGTCACCTCTTTTTCCTCAATTAGAGCATCCTTTTGGTGATTTAGTGTCTTTATTTGTCCCTTTTGTTCATCCTTTTCCTACATGAGCATCGTGTTTCTTCCATTAGCACCTCATTTATCCATTTTGTGTACCTCTATTCTTGGTTTATGCCTTTTTTATTCTTTGTATGTGCCTCTTTTCCCCACTCCATGCTTGCTTTTCTTCTTTGTACGCCATCTTTTCTTGTATTTGCATCTCCTATTCTCCACTCTATGTATCTTTTTCTTTTATTTTTGCCCCCTTTTTCCCAATTTGATTTTCTTCTCTTTGTGCCTCCTTTTATTCCCCTCTATGCCTCCTTTTATGCCCTTCATGCCTCCTTCTCCCCAATCAACACATCTTTTTCTTCTCTTTGTGTTTCTTTCATTTATCATTAGGTGTTCTTTTTTTTACCATTGTTGATTCTTCTTTTTTCCATTGGTGCCTCTTTCTCCACTCTATGGCATATTATTTTGATGATTTTACGAACTTCTATATGCAATGTGTAAAGAAGAGAAATCACCTCCTTACTAAAAATTTGAACATTAAAACATCCATCCCAAACATACTCATAGGTATCTTGGAATAGGTGCAAAAATTCTCAAATATTTATATATAATGGTAATCAAAAGACCAAAGTATAGCAGTGGAATAAAAACTTGACTATAATCAATTATTAAAACAAACGGTTACAAACTTACATCACAAGGATCCATGTAGAGGAAATCTAAACCACCTCAAGATTGTCTCCAAGCTTTAACTTCACAATCTAAGTCCAGGTCCACATGTCAAGCCATCCATGTCCTTTACCTAGGGTTGGAAGCATACCCCAGCAAAAGAGAAACAACAGGAGACATCAGCAAAGGCTGGTATGTGCATACTAAAAGAAATTTGAGCAATTTATTAAGAATAAGAGACATCAAAATAAAAGGCTTCCCATGCAAGAGATAAGGACTACCCAATCAGGCATAAAAGAAAAGAATCATCATCATCATAAAAGAAGATACTTGCCATAAAACAATACAATAAAGATTGTGCCACATAAGCACATATAAAGATTTGGGCCCATAACCCATCAAGATTTTTGGGCACATAACCCATCATCAATTTGGGCACATAACCCATCATAAACATTATCAACCTGCATGCATGTGAGATGAACATAGCCCTAGAACAATATAAATAACAATTGGCGGCCAACCCTCATAAAGTTGAAACCTGATAAAGAATGGCACATAACCAAACTCCCAAGTATATAAGATTGGGCCAACCCTCATAAAGTTGAAACATGGGTATGGGGCACATAACATCCATCCCAAAAGCATAAAGGGCACATAACCCCAAAACCAATACAATTATACTACTCTAGTGCTACTGAATTACATAGCATGTTTAATGTAGAGGCAAGTAGAAAAGTATAGTCAGATTATACAAACTAGTCACCACAAAAGTGACCAATATATACATCCACCTCATAAGTGGGAAAAAGATATCACATAAACATCTACATCATAGTGGGAATATCCAATCATGCACCGAGGCAACAAGATCAAAGTCAAGAGAATATCCAAGATTACCACAAATAAGATAGTTCACAAGAACCATGATTTCAAAAGAAAAGATATGGTGTAAAGGCTAATTGTCCATGGGTTCAAGAGAAAGAATAAACATAGGTTGATTGCTCAAAAGGATAATCAAGGATGCAAACATACCTCAACTTTAGAGTCAAATGATCCAAAGTCTAACTAGGTTCAAGCCTAAGCATCCAAAGAACCTATGATGCATATATGTGGAATTAGGGTTAGGTTTCCATTAATTATTCAAAACCATAAAAATTGCCTTTTTCATATTAGTTAATTAGGTTATGAAAACCATTCCACTTATTAGATTAGGTTATTAGAATTCCAAAACATATTTTATTATATTTTTCTGACTTATAAATATTTAGTTATGAATTATACAAATTATTACCTTACTTAATTAGATCCATTAAAAGCAACTCTTTATACCGTTAGATTCAGGTGACAAAACCAACAACATTAGAAAGCTTACATTTTTCTAAATCCAACGAGTATTTTTTTCATATTTTTTTTATCATTAATTAATTAGTTATGAATTTTACAGAACTGACCAACTAGGAAATTACAAATAAGCAAATTGATAAAAAAAGCAAGAGAGAGGGGGAGAGGATGGGATGCTGGGTTGGCCCAATACACACTAGCCAACTCGGTCGATCCCACAACAACCTCATCTACCCGCCTCGGCGCGGCTAGAAGAGCAACATGGTCAAAATACAAAACTACCCTCGGGTCAGAAAAATAGAAAGGAAACACGGGTGGGGGCAAAACGGTCAAACCAAAACATCGGTTCTTCTTCCTCCACACTCGCAAAGAACCTCTTCCAGGCATTGCCATTGGGGCTCCCTCAAGACGGGAACCATCCGATTTGAAACAGAGAAGCCCTTGGAATTGAAGGTTAGACCTTCAGTAATTCAACTCGAAGGTAAAGAAGGCGAAAAACACCCAGCTGAACACCCATACACCCGACATTGCATCCAAGAGCAGAGAAGGAGAAAATTAGGGAAAACCACCTCACCTCCTAGAAGGTCCAATTAATAGAAGAAAAGCTTTACTAGGTCACCCAGATGATCACGCCGTCGTCTCCGGTGGCCCTGAGGGTACCGAACATCGGGACAACAACCGAGAGCAGGTAGAAAGCAGTCGGAGTAGGGAAGCTGTGCGTAGAACCTATAGAAGTTGATCCATTGGGTGATAAACACACGTGGGACCTCAACAAAGGTCAGGAACTCAATCCCCAAAGAATCAAAGACCTCACGCGCGAAGGAGAACTAAAAAGGGAGAAAAATAGGGGAACATCAAGTGGCACTTAAGGTTAGAGAACAAGGGGTATATATACCCCATAAAACTTGGGATCAAAACAACCAGAGTCAAACGAAAAAGGAAACAGTGAAGAAATTTTGAAAAATAATCGAGAATCGCGGAAGATATACGCGATGGAAATCAATGATACTATTCACGGAAGAATCGATCTCCTACCCAAGGTAGGAGACGATCTGTCATTCGTTAGATCAAAATTCGATGGTAGTGAAAGAAGCGCGTATAAGTGAAATTTGGAAATCAGGAAACCAGCGTGACTAAATACTAATTTCGAATCTGATATTAATAAAGTGTGAATGCATTATATCTTTATTCTCACTCTCTTGATTTGGGGGTTCAAACATTATCCAAATTAAGTGGAATTTTGCATAGAGGCCAATTAAGGCATGTAGATTCTAAGTATGCATGTAGTTTTGCCTTTTGAAAACTTTTTATGAATTTATTATTCAAAACTTACTTTCTCTTTCTTCATGCATTAATGACATTAAGATTATCCAAATTAGGTGAAACTTCATCCAAAAGTTAACTTAAGTGTGTTGAACATGAATTTGCCTTTATTTCCAACATTTGGTGTCATGAATTACATTTATTGAGCATTAATGCATTTTATCAACTTTCTCTCTCCAAAACTTACCTTAATATTCAAGGTTGTCCAAATTAGATGAAAATTGACATGAGCTTATTTTGATGTGTAGATTACGAATTTGAAGTTTATTCTTTATTTTGAGGCTTTATTACATGAGTTATGTCATTAGGCCCATTAGAGGCCCATTAGATCAATTACTTATTCAATTAAGTTATGTATGTTCATATTACCTCTAAATGAATTATATGACATATTAAATTACATTAAGGTGATACATTCATGCATTACATTATTGGGAACATTCTCTTAAGCTTAACCCCAACCTTGTTTGGCTAAGTCCAAATAGGTCAAACTTCCAGGGTAGGGTCCAAGATCTGGTATGTTACACAATGTCCCTCCTTCCGCTTGTTCACCTATTATATTTACTATATGTGCATACTATCTTCACTTCAATACGTGCATGTAAGGAGTGGGACCTGATAGGGATCACTCTCTTGCTATATCAAATTAAAGGAAACATCCCATATCCCTAATAACATAAAAATAATAAAAATTATAACTAATTCTTGGTAAATTAGATGAAGACAACTTATATATGAAACTTTATCAGAAAAGTATGTAGATTGCAATGAAAATAGTTTTAGAGCTTGAATATGATCATAATTTGAAAATTAACTAAATTTTATATCTTTAATGCTTTTATGACTAAGAGACCCTAATTTGATTTTTTATGAAATTGGGAAGAGTATAATGGATGTTCTATGAGAATATTAACCTGTTGTTAATAAAAAGGATGTTTTAAGACAAAATAGATGATCCATACATTTAATAGGCTAATTTAGGGTTTCATATGTATAGTGTGCATTAATGAAATTAGACACCCTAATCTAGGTGTTAATGGTTTTTAAAGAGTTATATTTGAGATCCTTTGTACAAGATGATATTAGGTTGATTCTAAGATAAATTGATAATAAAGGGGCTTTAATATGAATAAGTTGAGTAATTAGGGTTTTGAACCTATAATTGTTGTTTTAGGGTTTTGTGGACATAAAAGAGGAAAGTTGTAAATAGATCTAAAAAGAACCCTTTTGAAATCCTAATTCAGATTAGAACCCTAGAAAGTAATTCCAAGTCAATAAAGTAAGTCCTTGATGAGTATGTAGTAAATAAGTTGTACATGCTTTTTAGGATTCTGTTCTTGTGTGTGATTGGCTTGATTGCTTGCTTGGATTACTTGATTGGATTGGAATGTGCTTATTTCTTATGAGATCTCCTAATTAGGTATGTGGTTATTTATGAGTACACACTTTAGTTTCCTAGCATTTTCTGATGTTTTATAGATTGCATGGAAATACACTACTTGGATGATTTTATTTCTGCAATCTTTAAAGTGAATATGATTATCACAATTTATATATATATATATAT
Organism: Alisma plantago-aquatica; assembly: GCA_963693085.1. Taxonomy (NCBI): domain Eukaryota; kingdom Viridiplantae; phylum Streptophyta; class Magnoliopsida; order Alismatales; family Alismataceae; genus Alisma; species Alisma plantago-aquatica. The sequence goes on along the minus strand of OY856410.1, from coordinate 405,607,161 downwards.
ATATGACTTGCCCGAACCTACATACCATATCTGGATGTAAGATGACAGACCAAGCCCTGGAGGGAAGGTCAGAGGTGGTCAAGCCCCATAGAGAAGACCATCGGGCACCCAGAGAGGTGACCCCAAGTACCAAGCTCAAGATGGAGAAGGTTGCTTTAAGTCCCTTGCAAGGACTAAACCCTAAGAGATGGTATCCCCGAGTAAGAGTAAATGCGGTTGGGAAGTCATATTGAAAAATGTAATCTTGCATTGCTAACAAATATTTGATGTGATTAGTTTGTTAGACATATGTGCAATATTTGGGTTGTCACCACATAGCGGTATATTCATTTATATTGACCGACATTTTGTTTGTCAACATTTTAAGAATATCTAAAATTAGATAAATAATAAAGTGGAACTTGTGAAGAATAAAATTAATATTAAAGGAGAATTTAATTAAATAGAACTTTGTCTAGGTAGAGGTCCTAGATTCCTATTTCTGAAAGGTATGTGAAAAGTAAAAAAAATTATCATTCTTTTAAGCTTACTCTTTGGTAGAATTTAATAATTATTTTTGATTATTTGCAAAACCATTTATGTTGTCTTGGGATAGTGGCTATGACTTCTTGGTCTTCCTTAATTAGGGGTTACTGGGAAGCGATGTCATTACAATTGGTATCAGATCAAGGTTTTCCATTTAATCTCTAACAATTATTAAATTTTACAAACTCTTTAGAACCCAAGGGAGTTATTATAGGATTTTGCAATGATGGAGGTGTCTAGAAAAGGATCACAATCTGGGGGCTGGAAAGATTTTCCTCCTCCCCACTATTCAGTCTACGAGGACTCTCAGATTATGTGTGACTGTCTGGCCAAAATTGGAGGATTTGACTTGAAATAAGATACCTCTAGGTCTTCTCTCATATGTATTTGTCCCTTCTCTACTCTATTCATTGAATACCTTTAATAGATTAGTGTTTCTGTCTCTCTCCACCACCCTCCTGAGTTCAGGGTAAGTATAATAAGGATTAAGGAATAATAAAATAATAAAAAGCATGTAAGAAAGATGTCATGGACATAAGTTTTGATAATTAGAAACTCAGACTAAGTTTAGCTACATGCTTGGGTTGCACTTCATGTATTACCGTGCCATCAATAGAGCTTTGAGGTTAGACCTTCTCATAGGATGAGGAGGAGAGGGTTAGCCTTGGAGGAAGAGGAAGAGACCTGGCGCATCATTTGAGGACAATGCTCAAAACCTTAAGCAGTGGATAGAGAAAGAGAGGACATGATGAGTTGGATATCATAGTTGACCATGCATGGACGTACGTGGGTTAGACATGCATGTTGGACATAGAGGTTTTGAGTACCCATGAGAAACGTAGACTATGAGTGGTCAGTTGACCCCTAGTGACCCGACCTTGGGTGGTTCGTGCCTATTAAGGGTGGGGGATAGCTCCCTCATTGAGAAGGTTAGTGGTGACCATATAGGAACCCTAACATATATATATGACTAGAAAGATGTATGTACCTGCTAGAAGAGAGTGGCAGCAAGGCTAGTAGTAGGTTTTAGACCTAAGCAAGAAGGGTTATTCCTGATAGTTTATGAGATGAGCATGCAGAGTTTTAGATGATCTTGACAGAACATAAGTTTTGATAGTATGTTTCACCCATGTGGGGATAGACGTGTATCCTTAAGAGCTTGACCCACCTTCTAGGAGAAAACCTCCAGTAGTAAGACCAGTTTTAGGGGTAGCCCTAGAGAGAGGGAGAGACCCCGATGAAGAAGGTTGGAAACCTTGACTCCGAGACATGAGGAACCATGAGAAGTTTGGTATGATATGGCCTAGAACATACGACCCTGAGTAGATATATGTGGTTCCCTCATGCACGATCTTTGGAGGCTCATAGTACCTTGGATGCCTTTAGAAGAACCAAACCCTGGAAGAGAGAAAGAGGCTTCCTGACCAAACATATGGATGATGTGAGAGCCTTCCTTTTGGGTGTAGGAGAGAGTTCCAAAGACCCTAAAGAGGTGTGGTATGGTAGCAAGTTTTAAGGGCTCACAGCCAGTTGGTTGTCCTGGTGTAGGACTCTAAAGGTTGTTTATGTGGAAGAGTGTTAGGATGTATAGGCCCTATCTGGTATATACATTGTTGAACAGATGAGCATGCAGTTAGATAGCTGATGCATAAGAGGTGCACCTGGGATTCCTAAACCTAAGAGGGGAAGTAGTAGTACCTGGTGCACATGATGCTCACGAGGCTGATTGAGTTCTTAGGAATTAAGCTTGGCACCCCTTCCCATGTACTAGAAGGAAAGCCCACTCCAAATGAGATATGTGTTTGATGAAACCCTCACATAGATTGGTGAGATGCATCTATGAGATCGGTCTGACCTTGAGTAATGATGAAAAAGTATGACGTACCAAGGAACTTAGAATGGTTTAGTAGAATGTCTTCTTTCTAGCTACATGCATAAGTATCATGATAGGAGCTATGAATATACATGATGATGCAAACCTTGGATGCAAGGACATTTAGTGACCTCTACTACTATCAAGTAGTAGTTTTCTCCTATCTTGGGAAGGACCCTACATGTAGGAGTGAGCACCAACTCGTGGTTAGGTTTGAGGTAACCTTAAGAGGATACTTATAAGAGCTTAATGAGATAAGTGTAAGAGCATGAGCATGAATCTATAGACCCACGTGTGACCATCTCTAAGGGGCATGATAATATGTTGCTATGGAGGTAACCTGCAGTATGGGGCCAGACCGAGATAGGCAAGTTGCCATGTTTCCCATGAAGTGGTGAAAGGTTATCTATGAGTGCCCAAAGAAATGATGGATTTTTGGGTGAGAATTCCAAGGATGAGATGTGCTTGAGTATCAACAAAGTAGCTATGAACTATGATAGAATCCTAAGTCAATACTAAGGCCAAGTAGGGAGAAGACTGATGGGAGTAGGAGTTGTCTATTCCCTGAATGCATAAGACCATAGGGTCAGGAGGTAACAGTCACCTTTACCCGAGACCCATGGGTTAGGAGGTTGGCCACCTTCATGAGTTCATGAGGCCTACGGGGTAAAAGTGAGAGGCACTCCTTAGATGCATAAGGGTCAGATCACCCTAATAGTATCGGCACCCTAGAGACCGTGAGGGAATGAATAAGGATTAAACATAAGAGTGATGTTAAGACCCATAGGTGATGAGAAAAGTCTTCTCATAGACACAGAAGTGAGATGTTCATAGGGTAGAGTCATGAGAAGTAAGTTTCAACTTAAATTGGAAAGTGTAATGGAAATGTGTGATGCACCGTCTCTACTCTTAGAATGGGATGAACTCTATATTTGGACTGTAGCCAAATGCTTATTTCATCTTGTTATGGGTGTGAGAGATAGGACAAAATGCATGCCATATACTAAAGACAGAGGTGATATGAGTTGAAACCCTTCTATGATGTTTGAGGATTGAAGGAAGTTTCACACCTTTTTGAGAGTATTTTGGATGGATGGTATGAAAGAATAGATGAACTAAGGTAACCATCATATGAGAATGTACTTGTCAAGAACAGTTTGGATCCTAAGAGTTGTAGTTTGGGTTTGGTAACTGAGATGATGAATGCTAGAGCTTTAAGTTTTCTTGATGTAGATAGATCTAAACCTGAGACAAGGATGATGAGTGGAGTATACAAAGGTTTATGCGTCCACCATCACCTAGCACATAAGGAAATTAATGTGGTAACATATACTCTTAGCCGAGATACAACTCAGGTGTATAGTTTTCGTGTCTAGCCGATAGAGAGAGATGAAAGAGGTTGCTAGGTGGACCCTACAACCATTAGAAGACTAGACCTATGTGGCTAACACCTTGATACAACCAGACATGTTGGTCTAGTTAGTGGTTACCTAGTTGGCCAGCCTAGATCTTGACGAGATAAAGGGATTGTTATAAAAACCTCAGATACACCTCTCAAGAAAAGTAGGTGGTGAAATCCACTATGAGAGTGTTTTGGGGTTTCTGAGTATCCGCCCTTGAGGAATCATGTCATATAAGAAGCTCATGATTTTAAGTACATTGTACATCGTGGTACTACCAAGACGGTTAAGTTTTACAGTGGTACCTTGAATACCTAGATGAAGAAGAAGATATAGAGTTGCATGTGGCTAGTTGCCATACATGCCAGAGGGTGAAGGCCGAACACCAGTAACCTAGTGAGTTTCTACAGATAATGAGGAGTCCTCAAGGGGGAATGGGGGCAAATCACCATGGACATTGTGGTGGGTCTCCCCTAGACTAAGAGAGGTCATAATGCAATATGGGTTATGGTAGATCATCTTACCAAGTCGACACATTCCAGTGTGACAGATCTACTTGAATCATATATTTATGAGAGAGAGATGGTTTGACTGCACCGTGATCTGAGTTTGAATATTCTTGAGCATGGCCTTAAGTTCACTTCCATATTGTGAATGTAGGTGCATGAAGAACTCAATACTAGTTTGAAGTTTAGCACAACATATCACCCCCTGACAGATGGACAGTCAAGAAAGTATGATCCAGACTTTAAAAGGTCTGATGAGAGCATAAGTTCTCATTTGGGGTGATTCATGGAAGTAGTACCTGCCCTAGCAGAGTTTGCTTGTTATGACAGCCATGAAAGCCAGTATCAGGATGTATGAAGCTCTGTAAGGGAGGTCATGTCGGTCACCGCTTCACTAGGGTGATGTTGGTGAGAGGACCTTGTGAGGGTCAGATCAACCACAGTGTATGCAGATGAAGTCGCTTTGATCGAGAAATGGCTGAGAAAGCCCAGGTTCGATAGGAGTCACATGTTGATGTAGAGTAGACTGACATGTAGTTCATTGTGGGCAAGCATGCATTATGAAAATCTGATCCCTCTGAGCTATAGCTAAGAAAGCTGAGTCCCCAATACATGGGTCCATTTGAGATGGATTGGTGGAGTTTCTTATGTTTAGCCACACCCGTCAGGATAACATGATGTATGATGTGTTCCATGTGTCCGATCTTGAACACTATGTGATGTACTCGAGCCATGTGTTGAGCATTGAAACTATTGAGCTTTAAGGGAGGCTGACATACCCTGAGTCACCTGTGAGGATTCTAGATACCAATGTGAAAGAACTCAAATGTAAGAATATAAGATGATAAAGGTTCTTTAGAAGCATAATGGAGAGGATGAAGCCACATGGGAGCTGATGATAGACATGGAAAAATCTTATCCTAAATTGTTTGTATGTTTGGTGGAATTTTGAGGGCAAAATTCCTATAAGAGGGGAAGGATGTTACAACCCCAATGTTGGGCTTGTATGGTTTGAAATGTAATTTCTCCAATAAAGATGTATGATTATGACAATTGTGTGATTTAAGTTCTTTGTGTGTATTTTTTTACTAAATGTCATTTGCTTGAATGTCTGCATGGGTCTTGTTGAATAATAAGCCCAATATAGTTAAAAGAGAATAATGAGGAAAAGGGAATCTAATAATAAGTGAAATTTAGATAATGTTAAGAATAATGTGGAATTCTCTAGAAGTCTAAGAGTTTATTCATAATGGAGTGGATTTCGAATCCATATGATTTCTTGTGATATAAGGAATCCAAATAAGGAAGATAAAAGTAAAAGAGAGAGAAAATATGAATAAATTATGCTTTAATGTGTAATAACTTGCATGTGAGGAACCAACCTTCATCCTTTTGAGTTTGGGACTCAAATTTGGGATATGAGTATATAATTCTAATATAAGACTTTCCCTAAAATTTGAAGGAAAAAGGATAAATGAGGAGAGCGTTATGGTTTTTGCAAGATTTCCTAAAGTAAATGGATAATAGAGCAATAGCATTAAATGTCACATTTATATTAGAATTAGATTTCTATTTATATGAACTCGGACGATGCATATTGTTGGATCCGAGATCCAACGGTACAAATCTAATCCCATTCACGATGGGAGACCCAAAACCAGAGAAAAGTTCTCATGTTTTTCCTTTTCGATTTGATCACAAGAGAGGAGACGAACAGAGTTGGGATTAGTCCCAACATCTTTGGGAGATCTCCCCGAACCCATCCATACTAGGATTTGTGGGATTTCATGATGAAACCTAGGAGTCCCCAAACCCAGGGGAGGAAAGATCTTACCCTATATAGTGGGGGGTACTCTGCTGTACCAGCAACCCTACAAACCATCCTCGTGTATTCAGAAGAGACTAGCAAACTTGTTGATGTCGTCAATTGAAGATTCCACCTTGACCTTCACCGTCGTCTTAGAGCAGTTCCACTAAAACCTTGTGTGGTGTCATCCTGGTGGTGGTAAGAAGAGAGTGAGCAATTGTGGTGGAAGGCGAGTTTGGCGAGTCGAGGCGAGGCTATCTGTGCTCTTGATTCATGCGTAGAGGCACCAGGGCTCGAAGTCAACCAGTGAGTTGACCATCGACTCACTGAGGAGCAACGAGCTGAGTTGAAGATAATCCTGCATGGAATCACATGTTTTCCCCACTGGTTCTTTGTTGCAGGTAAGGGAACGCTTATCCTTTCGTTCTATTTTTGGTTTAGCACGAGCGCACATTTTCGCTGGCGAGCCGCGCTGAGTTGGCGAGGCCTGATTGGACGGCCCAACTGAGGTGGCAGGCTCCCATTAGCCAGAAAAAGATTAATTAGTAAAAATCATAACTAATTATTGATAAATCAGATGAAGACAACTTATTTATGAAAATTTATCAAAAAAATTATGTAGATTGCAATGAAAATAGTTTTAGAGCCTAAATCTGATAATAGTTTGAAAAGTACCTAAAGTTGCTATCTTTAATGCTTTTATGACTGAGAGCCTAATTTGATGTTTTATGAAATTGGGAAGAGTAATATGGATGTTCTATGAGAATATTAACCTGTTTTTAATAAGAAGGATGTTTTGAGACTAAATAGACGATCCATATGTTTAATAGGCTAATTTAGGGTTTCATATGTATAATGTGCATTAATGGGCTTAGAAACCCTAATCTAGGTGTTAATGGTTTTCAAAGAGTTATATTCGAGATCCTTTGTATAAGATGATATTAGATTGATTCTAAACCAAATTGATAATAAAGGGGCTTTAATATGAATAAGTTGAGTAATTAGGGTTTTGAACCTATAATTGTTGTTTTAGGGTTTTGTGGACATAAAAGAGGGAAGTTGTAAATAGATCTAAAAAGAACCCTAATGAAACCCTAATTCATATTAGAACCCTCGAAAGTAATTCCAAGTCAATAAAGTAAGTCCTTGATGAGTATGTAGTAAATAGGTTATACATGCCTTTTAGGATTTTGTTCTTGTGTGTGATTGACTTGATTGCTTGCTTGGATTGCCTGATTGGATTGGACTATGCTTATTTCTTATGAAATCTCCTAATCAGGTATGTGGTTATTTATGAGTACACATGATAGTTTCCTAGTTTTTTTGACGTTTTATCGATTGCATGGAAATAAACTGCTTGGATGATTTTATTTCTCCAATATTTAAAGTGAATATTATTATCACAATCTAAGTATATATATATATATATATATATATATATGACTTGCCCAAACCTACATAGCATCTCTGGATGTAAGATGAGAGATCAAGCCCCACAGGGAAGGTCAGAGGTGGTCAAGCCCCAAGGAAGACCACCGGGCACCTAGAGAGGTGACCCCAGGTACCAAGCTTAGGATGGAGAAGGTAGCCTTAAGTCCCCTAAAAGGACTAAACACTAAGAGAGGGTATCCCAGAGTATGAGTAAAAGCAGTTGGGAAGTCATATAGAAAATTGTAATCTTGCATTGCTAACAACTATTTGATGTGATTAGGTTGTTAGAATATATGTGCAATATTTTGGTTGTCACCACATACCAGTACATTCATTTAAATTGACTGACATTTTATTTGTCATCATTTTAGGAATATCTGAAATTAGACAAACAGTAAAAGTGGAACTTGTGAAGAATAAAGTTAATATTAAAGATGGATTTAGTTAGATAGAACTCTATCTGGGTAGAGGTCCCATATTCCTGTTTTTGAAAGGTATGTGAAAAGTAAATTTTTTGTCATGTTTTTAAGCTTAGTCTTTGGTAGAATTTAATAATTATTTTTTATTATTTGCAAAACCATTGATCTTATCTTGGGATAGAGGCTATGACTTCTTGATCTACCTTAATTGGGGGTTACCGAGAAGCGGGGTCATTACCTTAGTGATCATGAAGCAAAGTACTCTAAGGGCAAGCACTTCAAAGGAAAGTCTTACTCCTCCTCTACTCCTAGCTTCTATGAATGTAGTTAAAAGGGGCATTACAAGAATGATTGCCCCAAGGTGAAGAAGTCCTACCACAAGGGCAACTATAAGAAGAAGGAGGACTATAAGAAAGAAGGCAAGTACAAGAGGAAGGACAAGAAGGACAAGAAGAGCAAAGATGCAGCCCATGCCACATGGGAGGAGTCTTCTTGTAGTGATTATAACTCCAATGAGGGAGAATGCCACCTTTCACTCATGGCCTCTACTAGTAAGACATTGGTGAGGTAAGTGAGGTAAGTTAGGTAATCTTGCACGAATTATCTAAAAGAAGCTCTCATTGATATGCTTAATGCTTCCCGCTCTTCTAATTTGCAATGCAAATCTACAAAGAAGAGGTTAGGGAAGATCATAGATGATTTGTATGCTAAAATTGATTATCTTGAGCAAAGTGAAAAATTGCATCTTGGTAGTATTGATTTTTTTTTCAAGGCCAATTTCTTGATCTTGAGCTTTAATAAAATGGAGTTGAAGTAGAGAATGACACCTACCTTACGAACATCAATAGTCTTAACAAAGAGAGCCAAACCTGCCTTGATGAGCTTGTCTTAATTAAATATGAAAATGAAAATCTTGTTGCAAAACTTGATGAAAATAGACTTGCTTGTGATGCTATTAGAGATGAGAATAGAATTTATCTTGATGAGCTTATTTTCCTTAGAACTAAAATTCTATATTTTTTACTCAAGTGAATTATTTCTCATTTAAATGAGAATAGAATTTATCTTGATGAGATTATTTTCCTTAGAACTAAAAATTCTAGATTTTTTACTCAAGTGAATTATTTCTCATCTAGAATTTATTTCCAAGTAATGAGATAACTAGTATTACTATTGAGAGAGATTCCTTTCATACTAAAGCCCTCTGTTTGGAGGCTGGTGCACTTCATGATCAAGATGATCTTGCCAAATTATCTTCTACTATCGTTACTCTTAGTGATGATGATCACAAACTAAGAAATTCCTTGCATAAATTCCTTAAAGGGAAAAAGTCCCTCAATGGAGTTCTAGATCACAGTACCAAACAAGTTGGTACTAGTTGTTTGGGATTAATAGGGGGAGCTCCAAAGAGAAAAAGCAAGGGAGAAAGGGTAAGAGAAAGAGCATGGATCCTCATTTTTTCCACGGAAAGTTGTCCAGATCTAAGAACCATATGGTTTGTGTGCATCACAAGAGTGATGATCATCACTCTACCTATTGTCCTTATAGAGAGTAAGGGACCAACCCAAATATGAAACGGGTCCCCAATCTAACATTGGATCCCAAGGTTTAAATTGTGCATTGACATCTTCCTTTCTTGTAGCTAAAAGGAAAATGGATTGTTCATAGTGGTTTCTCAGAGCATATGTGTAAGGAGGCGGGATCACCCCCTTACTAAAAAAATTTGAAGAATTAACATCCATTCTAAACAAACTCAAAGGTAGGTTGGAATATGTATAAATTTTCCACATTTATTACAATGGTATGCAAAAGACCAAAGTGTAGCAGTTGACAAAAAATAACTAACAATATTCAACTTTTCATTAAAGATTACACAAGTACATCAAAATCTCCCATTAGAGTTTACAACAAGATACAACAATAAGGATCTAGATAGAGGGAAGTCTAAACTACTTCAAATCTTGTCTCCAGAGCAACATCTCCAAGTGCTAGGTCCATGCCCAAATCTATGCTCTCCTGATTCAACTCAACAGCTTGTCCCAACCTGGGTGGTTAGAAAAAACACCCGGCAAAAGGGAAAGGAAAACAAAGTATGTGTAAACAAATATGAATAGGATATCAAGGTAGAGAAAACATGTAAATAAAGGCTACTTGTCATCATAAGAGGAAGATTTCAAGAGTATGATGCTATTTTTAAATCGATGCTTGCCATAAACAAAATATAATAAAAGGTTGCATGTATGATAACTATGAATACCTTAACTAAGTAGGGTTGAGGCACCTACCAGACCTCAACCTGTAGGTGAGGGGAGAATTAATACATTTCCAGTCACCTACACATATTTTTATGGGGGAGAATAAGACATTCCCCAGGGAGAATTAATACATGCCCTATCTATGGGTGGCTGTACATAAGTACCACTACTGTAGCTAAATAGTCCATAAAATCAACATGCTAGAAAAGAAATAATGGCAAATAAAAGCATCATATCAATGAAAACATGGTAGTGGGGTACAAGACCCAAGAAAAAGAATATCATTACTGATTTTGAGGCAATTTAACCAAAGAATCATGAATAGAGGAAATAGGGTTCATATAGTGCCTCATTAGGGAATTAAGGGTTTTGTTTGCAAATATCCCAACTTAGGGTGTAAGAAAAGCACAAATATCTCTTACGGATATCAATTACTAAGTTTCACCACTTTAATTGAGTCCAAGTTCCACTTTGCCTATTTTCAATGTATTAACATGTATTAGAGTACAAAATGCACATTAATGTATAGAAACCCTAATTTTAGAACTTTTTATCAAAACATAGATTTAGATTTTGAAAATATCACCAATGAACTTATTAGGTCCTCCTGATCAAGAAAACATATTTTTATGTTAATTTTGGAGTTATGATGATTAAGATGTACTTTTATGGATTTTATGCATTAAATTCATTTTATAAAAATTACCCTTCGTCAAACAATGAAATAAGACCTTGAAAAATATTTTTATTATATAGAGATTAATTTTTTGATTCCAAAACATATTTATTTGTCAAATTTGACTAAGCGGATTAGAAGATATGGATTTTTCAATACTGACCAATAGGAAAATGTCACATCATCAAACCGATTGAGATAAGCAGAGAGAGAGAAAGAGAGAGAAAGAACACTATTTGACCCAATATCAGGGTTGAATATGCATAGGTAACCAAACTAGATCTTCTAGAGAAGGTAAAATAGCAAGAAACCAAAACCCTAGAAGAACATGGTAAATAGAGATGGAGATCATCGACTTTAAACATAGAAGCATGAGTTTTAAGCATGTAGCAAGTAATATATGAGAAGGGGATTACAAAACTCACCTCTAGGGAAGGTGGACAGGTCCAATAAGTAAGGTTCCCAAGCATATAGAGGCTGGTTTCTCCAACAAAGCTCCTATCTTGAGCAATAAGCACCTTCTCCACTTTAGAGGTAAAAAACCCTAACAAAAGAACATGGAGATGGGGTGTTTAAGGGCTCTAGGTGGGGTTTCACCATGGAAGACCAGGGTTCCAACCTAGAGGAAGGTGGAAGGAAGACTAATAGCATGAAAATAGGGAAGGAAAGGAGGATATTTACTATTTTTGGTCGAAATCACCAAGATGGAGCTTTAGAAACCCTAAATTGAGCAAATTTGGAACCCTAGGAACCTTCTTCACTAAGGTAAGCACTCTCTTTTACCTTGGTATATCACCTTCATGGACAAACAGAATGGGAATGGTTCTCTAAGCTGGGGTAAATAGAAGGAGAGGATTTCTTCTTAGATTGGGAGGTGGGAAGGGGTAGGCATGGCTTTATAAAGAAGGGGGCAAGCATGAGGTGTCTATGGGACTTTCCATGTGTCCTTAGGCTAAGGCTTCATGGCCATGCAAGAGGAAAACTCATAGAGACTTCTTGTATATCTAATGTCGGCCCTAAAATCCTATGGAGACCTCTAGGCCATTTCCACCATCTTCAAATCAAATAAATAACCCCATTGGTTGATAGCTTTTAAAGATAAGCTCATTTATAAAGAGGGTAATCCCTATAATGCCATTGGAAAGTAACACCTTCAAACCAAGGTGCAACTAGGTTCCCCATGGTTCCAAAACTTGAGAATGGTAAGGTAACATTTAAACATTATAATTCATGTGACAATTCACAAAGAAAACCTTCGAATTGGGTAAATTGCATAAAAGTCCAAAATGTGCATATAACTACATAACTTGCACAAACAACATCCAAATTGGACCAAACTTGAAACTTAATCTTGTCTCATGATTTCAAAACACCTCACAAGGTTATATTAAGGTGTATAGTACTTAATTATAGTATTTAATCTTGTTCAATACATTAAGTAAGGTTTGGGGCCTTACACTTCTAACATGGATTCATTTACCATTGTTCCACTTAAGCGGTGATTTTACATTTCAGATCCTTAAATAATATTTCACTGATGTATTTGTGTATAGACCATTCCATTGGTATAATTATTGAACAAATGTTCACCAACCACTATAAATTCCACAATTTAAGCATCAAGGCCAAAAAGGATAGAAATGATAGGAAAATTTTGGGAAAGGGCCAAAAAGAGAATATGTGACATCCTCGGATTTTCTAAAACTTAATCTGATGTGTGATGTCTAAATTGAAACCCTCACCTCAGTGAGAATACCAATTTAAACACCCCACACCAGGCTAAGAAGAAGAAAATCAAAGGAGTCAGAAGGAAAGAATCAGTAGCACATGTAAATGAACAATAATAAAACCATGCACACATGTTCACCATTCAACATATAATTACAACATGAATTGTTACAACATTTGATATTACATATTGAATAGCAAATTATACATATACATGTACTACCACTAAACTACATGATCTTAAGACAACAGGTCCACCTATACATCAGCTCGCCACACAACTCTCACTATCCTGAATCTTCAAGAGCATAACCACAACCTAAACAAAAGACTACATGTGGCACACATCAACACAATATTCAAGAATATTGTACTGAGTAAGCCTATGTGTCTTTTATATACCTCTTATCATATCTTGGCAATAAGATAAAACTAATACTTGGAAGAAATAGAAGAATATAAGAAAAGTGTATACTTGCACAAAGATATTCATTAGCAAAAGAGAACACATATATTTTAAGCACATTTCCATCATATATCCCGTACATCTGCCCCAAGGGGCTTTGATGTTTTTTTAGGCCTTATGATCTACCACCAAGTGGTTTGTGATCATTATAGAAACATCATATGATCTACCACCAAGTGGTTTGTGATCATTATGCATGCCCTCTACCACCAAGTGGTTTATGAACTATCTTATGACAGGACATCTATATTATGTTTGTAGGTGTTCATAGCCATAAGTATGGAAATTCAAGCAACATATCATACAAGACAATCATTTCAATCAATACCATATGCCAAGTCTTTACTACCATATAACACAAGCATAATGTATAATAAGCCAATTAAGAGGTAATGGCGTACCTTGATCAAGAGAAACCTAATCATCACATTCCTGATATCATCTATACCCTTATCAAACTTGATAAAGATAGGATCATATATCACCATCAGGTTCTCATCATCTTACATCTCGTATTAACCCTAATCGTGTTCATTAGAGTTTCTCTTAGTTCATAGGATATGTGTATCATTACTTATATTCTTATCTTATGATTATCTCACTAATGTCATTTTCCAGATTACATCTCATTATCAAAGTTCATCATCTGAACAATAGGTTCCATATCCTTATTTATACGTATTAACCCTAAGTTACATGTATTACTCAAATTAGGGTTTCATCACATGTATTATGGGTCATCTTCATATAACATGGATTTCGTGTATAAAACTGATCACATAATTAAAAATGAGGTTCCATATACTGATATGAGCTTACTCTGCCATTTCCAGAATTTTGTGAGCATACTTATAATTATTATGCATTAATTAGGGTTATTGACCCTAATTAGCCATATAAAGCAAATTACATGATTTCATGCATCAACATGGCCATATCTAACATCATATGCATTTAAGACATGGTTATGGACTTACTAATATTTTTCCATTATTTTATGTCATTGTTTGCTATTTATTATCCATGAACTAAGCATTACATATCTTACATGATATCACTATTATTAATCATCAAAAGCCTGATATTATTGTTCCATCTCGTTCTATGCATTTTTCTAAAAATTTTGGTACCTTATTTATAATTTTCTGATAATCGAGCTATTTAATACAAATTATGCAAGATCTGAGTATGTTGGGATATATACCTTTTGTGGCCAACTGAAGGCTGCCACATGGCTCTAGGGCTGGCGCACTACTTCATGTTGGGCCGATATGGTTTAGCACAGATTTCAGTCAGTTTAGCTCTGGTCTGACCGTCACTGCCTCCTTTCCCTACCGCCTGGAGTCTTCTCGCGATCTAAGGTTGCGCCCGCGAGCGTGGGCTTGCTTCCACCCAACGCCGTCACCATGGAGCAGAGCTCCAACGAGGGATAGGCTCTGCTATCCTCCTCCTTGGTCCATGCTTGAACCCCTGGCCGATTTACTAGACCACGATGAGGAACCCTCACCAAAGGCTCCTCTTTCTCCTCTCGCTCTGGGCTCATGCGTGAGAACTGGGTTCTCTGCTACAGCGCCGCCGTCGTAGCTCTACTCTCCGGTGAGATGTCTCGGTCGTTTCCTTGTTGCTAGCCTACCAAAACCACCACCAACAGGTTCGAGGAACTTCCCCCAACCATCTCGGCTACTTGAAGAGGTCCAATGGCTGTTGGAGCTGGGGTTCGCCTTTCACAACTATTGTTGCGGCGGTGAAAGTGGGGGGGGGGGTTCTTCTCCCTGTCTTCATGGATGGCGACCATGGCAACATGATTGGCTACAACCATATGCTTCGCTGGAATGCCTATGTGAACTTAGCATATGTTGCCCTGCCGCTTCCATTACCCGCTCTCCTCCTCAGAATCATAGAGCCATTATGGTCTCTTCATATTGGAAGTGTGGCCGCCGCCAAGGCTAGGAAACGTCAGCGAGGGAAGTAGCTGTCATCAGGCCCCCTGGTTCTAATAACGATGTTGCTGGATAGCACTGCCATGGGAAGGATCATCGGTAAGGAAACCACCATCTTCCCTTGTGAAGCTTCCTTCTCAAGCTCCTATCTTTCTCTTTAAGAAGGCGTCTTTTCTCTCAAGTCACTCTTGAGGCGAAGCTCGCATTGCTGGACTCCAAGATGACGATATCACCGCCTCCAGACACTTCTACGCCGCCGATGTGAGGCTCCCTTCTAGCAAGCTCTTCTCCTATAGAACCTAATGGGAAGCCACTCGTACCACCTGCTCCAGATGGTGGGGAAGAAGTACAGATGGGGAGGTGGATCTCCCTCGTGTCTACAACAACTGACTCAAAGCATGGGTCTTTCAAATCATGTAGTTGAGACAAATACAACTACTGCCACACACTTCACTATCATCCCACGTCTGTAGATCATGGTGAAGTGGATCCTCGCATGCCACACAGCTTAAAGACTCCAACACATTGGGAACATAGAAGGTTATTGCACATCTGTTCAAAGCTTATATCCAAAGGCTGAAGAAGGCCCCGCACCAGGCCAATCTGTGACTCACTAACGTCACCATTCGCAATCACTTAATCAACGTTATGTGTAACACAATATGATCATGCCTTAGGGCTAAAAAGATATTTAGATATTGATACATTGTACATCAAAATATAGTATATCTCCTTATATTTTTACTTAAATAACTCTATTTAGAAACATTAAAAAAAATATTATGAAACATTGATCATTGGTTTATTACCATCTCAGATACATCCAATCAAATCTTGGTCCAAAAAATTTCATTCCATCATATCCTACACACCTTAAAAGAAATTTCTTCCTCGAAATTAAGCCAAAATCCACTCCATCACATCACATTCATCTTAAAGGAATTTTCATCCTCGAAAGTAATCCAAAAAAAAAAATCCAGTCTTTCATATCATATACAACTTAAAGGAACTTTCATCCTCGAAAGTAAACCATACTCATACTTCTAGGGAAAACCTTATCTTGCCTTCATCCACATGTAGGCACTACTCTATGTGTAACATATCCGCAAAGGTTACCTAGAACCATGTATCCAAAGCACTATTGGGGGGGGGGGGGGTTACAACCATCTTGGTGCACAAACACTCCATTCAAGGTTTAGAAACTTTAGTTATGTCATTACATATCTCATATATTAGGGTTGCATCTTCATCTTTACCCACGCATTAGGGTTCCCACATCATATTACCATGTTCTAAAGGAGTTAACTAATATTAACTCCTACATCAAGGTGTCATCCACATTTATTGAGTTCAGTTGTTAGAACATGTTCAACATTAACACATGCCTTTTAGGTAGGTGTTATCTATAGTTAACCCACTTTATCCATCTAGATCATGTCAAGGTGTCATAATCATTATGTTGTGCTAACTGTCAAACTATATTTTTCATCTTTATTGAGCACTAAGATTACCACCTCATGTAACATATTACATTCATATGATATTATTTCATTGCTCATAACAAATTGATACATTTATTAGTGATTTCATCACAAGATTAACCAACAATTTCACATTATCATCATTATTCATGTATATGGTTAACCACTTATACTTTGATATCCTTCAAACCATTTCTAGGTTTCCATCATATCATGTCTATATATCACATCTCGAGATTAGATCACATCCTTACATGCATTATATCATGACTGTGCTAAACATACTTATATAAGTGGCTTATCAAACATATATCAAAACTTTATCTAGTTCAACTGAGGTTCTCCTATCCCATATCATGAGGGTGGTGTCATGCTCAATCTCTCTGAGCTAACCCAACTCTATGAGTACCTCATAAGCAAAGACTTTATCTTCCCTCTTGTAGTTTAGGGCTCTCAGATTACCTCATTGGTACTAGCAATATCTTTACAAGCTCTAGCCACATAAGAACAAACCAAAACATGATATGTGATTCTATTCATAGGTCTTCTACCCATGAAACATGCTTACCCAAAACTCTCTTATATACACCACTAGATTCCTATGTAGGAAACCACCAACCCGAGCATGAGGCTTCACAAAAACTAACATAGCTACCTCCTCCAGGGTCTTGGGCTCTCTCCCTCACCCAGATGGAAGGTTCTCATATTCATACTCACATATGCACATATAACCAGCCTCTCTCTGTCTCTAGGGTTTGGTGCTCCCAAGGACATCTAGGATTCAACAAAACTATAGGAACCATACATAAAGCAACTCAACTCAATCACTCAAGAGTAGTCTAGTTTAGGACATATCATATCACATATCTCATACTTCTCATATCGTGGAGTCTAGGTTCTCTGACCCTCTCCGTGTGGGTCTCACTCTCTCTTGAGCTAAACCCAAAACTGGTCCTAACACTAGAGGTCCTCCTTTGTAAAAGAGCTTGAGGCTCATGCTGACTCACAATTTTGTCTTAACTTAACTTATCTCATCTTATAAAAGAACACATACTTTCATCATCAAAACTTATCTCAAATCCTTAAACTAAACTTAAGTCCTCAAAGACAAACATAAATCATCTTAATCATCTTATATCATCTATTTAAGACTTACATCATATCATCAAACTTATATCATCAATTCCATCTATCATATATATCAAAAAGGCTCTAGACATCTAATCTAGAACTACTCTCTCTTCTAGACTGATGTCATTCACTTTCACTTAGGTTACATGACCACCTCCTACTCGTACATGTGTGGGGACACATTTTTGTAATAGATATACATAATAAAATATTATATAGTTTTTCTCTGTTAAAACAAGTGCCAGAGAAAACTATCACGGTTCGATCCGGTTGGAATCCAAAACCAAATCCTAAAAATGAGTATCCCACACATAGTAGAGAGTACAGTGTCATGAAAACTAGTGAAAGGGGTAAGAACATGGTGTAGACTGGTGTAGCTACCCAAAACATAGATGCATCATATGTCAAAGGTTTCTCTTCCCATGATGTACGTCATTTCCAAATAATGCAACGTTCCATACCGCTGCATTATAAGGAAAGAACGACATCCAAGGACCTGCTATACAACAAGCACCAATCTACACCTAGTTCTCGGACATCTAGGTGCTAACCTAGAGGCTAGGTCAGATCTAGTCTCTAAACGATGACTAATCTAACCCTAAAGATTATTATGTTCAAGATTTTTTAGTTTTGAGTTGCATAATGAGAAAATGTTAGGCTTTGCTATTGTTCATGCTTTGATACCACCTGTCATGTCCCCGGATTTTTTAAAGCTTAATTTGATGTGTGACGTCTAAATTGAAACCCTCACCTCAGCGAGAATCCCAATTTTAAACACCCCACACTAGGCTAAGAAGAAGAAAATCAAGGGAGTCAAAAGGAAATAACCAGTAGCACATGCACATGAACAATAATAAAACCACAACACATGTTCACCATTCAACATATAATTACAACATGAATTGTTACAACATTTGATATTACATATTGAACACAAACTATACATATACATGTACTACCACTAAACTATAGGATCTTAAGACAACAGGTCCACCTGTACATCATCTCACCACACAACTCTCACTATCCTGGATCTTCAAGAGCATAACCACAACCTAAACAAAAGATTACATGTGGTACACGTCAGCAAAATATTCAAGAATATTGTACTGAGTACGCCTACGTGTCTTTTATATACCTCTTATCATATCTTGGCAATAAGATAAAACTAATACTTGGCAAAAATAGAAGAATATAAGAAAAGCATATACTTGCATAAAGATATTCATTAGCAAAAGAGAACACATATATTTTAAGCACATTTCCATCATAGAATGTGTCAAAGTTTCAGTATGTTACAACATTGCACCCCTTAAAGAGGATTTCTTCCTCAAAATCTAAAGTGAAGTGAGAAGGGTGAGCATGCAACATCTCACAACTAAACTCCCAGGTTGAATCCATTAAACTTCCACCAAAACTTTTACCAACTTAAACTCCTTGTTTTTCAACTACTTAACTTGGGAGTTCATAATCTTCTCAAGAAACTCCACATAGGTCAGGTTCTCATGGATCACCTAAAGGTTCCACTTTTATTGTTTCTTTTTAAAAATTTTGGCTTATTAGAATTATATTCATTAGGATATCACATTATCATTATTATTCTTTTGATTATGTCATGTCATATTTACTTTGTTTCTAAAGGAGATATATTTCATTATTATGCACAAAACCAATATATTTCTTGTTTATCTCATTAGGAATTTTAGCACAACTAGAGTTATACTAAATTATCTTAATATGCATTATCATATCTGACCATTATCTTTAATAATTTGGATTTAGACTCCATTATCAATTGTATCAATTATTTTGTATGAAATAGGACACTTTATCCTATTTGTTACAATTAATCTAAATAATGTCACATTAATTACTTATATGTATATTATACTTTGTTACTTTACTATTCTTACTCACATTAATGTCATCATTAATCATTTCCTCATATTTATTCACTTCTTATTATTGATTATGAACATTTGTGTGAATCAAATACTTCTTATCCATATTGAACTCATTATATATATTTTAATGATCAAGGTGGGACATATTACATATTAATGATTTGATTCACATACTAAGTCATTAGGTGATTAATTAAGTATGTATTAGAGAACAAGGTGATATGAATTTCATATTGATGACATGATTAATCTATGATTTTTGTGTATTAAAGTATGTTATCTGATTATGACACCTAGTGACACTAATATATCATGAATGTCATTAAGGATGTATAGCTTAAGGCCATATGATTACAACTTAGGGTTTAGGTTAACATGATCATTATTCTGCACCTATACCTTCTTTAGATGCATTAAGTCTAAGGTTAGATTACAATTATCTTGCCCATCATTTCATTAGGGTTTATTGGTCCAAGACATGTTTAGCATCATGTGCACCCACTATTAGTATTGATATGTGACTTACTCATATTATGTGCATTAGATATTCATTAGGGTTCAAACATATGAACTATTCACTAGATGATCATTATATGTTCTTTTGGATACCAATAAACATGTGGTTACAATTATAACTTGTTTGGTCAAAACTAAGGATTCAAGCACACTAACTTCCTAATTAGGGAGTTAGGGTTTCTAAAGTTAGAGTAGCTTGATTTCAATATGTGACATGACTTCATCCCCTTGGAAAGGATTTCATCCTCAAAATCTAACTAGCCAAACATCATCAAACCAACTACTCTCCACCACTTAAAAGGTTTGACCTACCAAGACAAACTAATCCAGAGGTAAAAGGATGAGTCTAACTAGACCATATACAAGATCCATCATGCTTCACTGTGCACTCTGATTGCTTACTGAACACCAAACTTCAAAGTCTAGGTTCAAGGGATAACTATCCAAACATGTGGTTCTATGGGTCATAAGGTAACTATATTGGTTATCCATCCTCAAACAAGTCATTACTCCTTGGAGACTAGTTCAACATATTAGGGTCCCTAGAGATAAATCATATAGATGTCTAAGGCTACTATTGGCTAAAAGCATGCTATTTCGGACAATTCATATCAACTCAGGCCAGGCCGGTATCATATGGATTCAGAAGTCCTCGTAAACCAAGCTAGTGGTGTGGAGGAAAATCTTGCCAGCCATGAACCCTGATCCTTTCTAGATAGCTTTTCTTTCAACTTCATGTCCTAGTATCTGCCTAAATGTCAATCTAAACAATCTCAACTTACTATGGTTACTTATGCATCTTTTAGTTGTAAGTATTTTAGGAATTTATTCATCATTATTATAATGTGAAACTATAGGATCTTAAATCAACCCTTCATCATATATTGATCATCTCTAGGGAAAACATGTCACTTAAAGGTAAGGCAAGTATTCTAACTAGGGAGACAAAATTGAAATAGTCAGATTCCGACTACCATGGGCTCTGACACCATGTTGTAAGTAGGCGGGATCACCCCCTTACTAATTTTTTTTTGAAGAATTAACATCCATTCCAAAAAAAACTCAAAGGTATGTTGGAATAGTTATAAATTTTTCAAATTTATTATAATGGTATGCAAAACACCAAGTGTAGCAGCAGAGTAAAATTAACTGACTATATTCAACTTTCATAAAAGATTACACAAGTACATCAAAATCTCCCATTAGGGTTTACAACAAGATACAACAAAAAGGATCTAGATAGAGGGAAGTCTAAACTACTTCAAATCTTATCTCCAGAGCAACATCTCCAAGTGCTAGGTCCATGCCCAATTGTTTATTCTCCTGATTCAACTCAACAGCTTGACCTAACCTGGGTGGTTGGGAAAAACACCCAGCAAAAGGGAAAGGAAAACAAAGTATGTTTCAACAAATATGAATAGGATATCAAGGTAAAGAAAACATGTAAATAAAGGCTAGTTTTAATCAAAAGATGAAGATTTCAAGAGTAGGAGGCTATTTTTAAATAGATGCTTGCCATAAACAAAATATAATAAAAGGTTGTAGGTATGATAATTATGACTACCTTACCTAAGTAGGGTTGAGGCACCTACCGGACCTCAACCTATAGGTGAGGGGAGAATTAATACATTCCCAGTCACCTACACATATTTTTATGGGGGAGAATAAGACATTCCCCAGGCCGAATTAATACATGCCCTATCTATGGGTGGTTGTACATAAGTACCACTACTATAGCCAAATAGTCCATAAAGTCAACATGCTAGAAAAGAAATCATGGCAAGTAAAAGCATCATATCAATTAAAACATGGAAGTGGGGTACAAGACCCAAGAAAAAGAATATCATTACTAATATTGAGGCAATTTAATAAAAGAATCATGAATAGAGTAAATAGGGCTCATATAGTGCCTCATTAGGGAATATAGGGTTTGGTTTGCAAATATCCCAACTTAGGGTGTAAGAAATGCACATACTTCTCTTACCGATATCAATTACTAAGTTTCACTACTTTAATTGAGTCCAAAATCCACTTTGCCTATTTTCAATGTATTAACATGTATTAGAGTACAAAATACACATTAATGTATGGAAACCCTAATTTTAGAAATTTTTATCAAAACTCAGATTTAGATTTTGAAAATATCACCAATGAACTTATTAGGTCCTCCTGATCAAGAAAACATATTTTTATGTTAATTTTGGAGTTATGATGATTAAGATGTACTTTTTATGGATTTTATGCATTAAATTCATTTTACAAAAATCACTCTTCGTCAAATAATGAAATCTGACCATGAAAGTATTTTTATTAGATAGAGATTATTTTCCAATTCCAAAACATATTTATTTGTCAAATTTGGATAAGTGGATTAGAAGATATGAATTTTTCAATACTGACCAATAGGAAATTACCACATCATCAAACCGATCGAGATAAGTGGAGAGAGAGAGAGAGAAAAAAAAACACCATTTGACCCAAGATCAGGGTTGGATATGAATAGGTAACCAAACCAGATCTTCTAGAGAAGGTAAAATAACAAGAAACCAAAACCCTAGAAGAACATGGTAAATAGAGATGGAGACCATCGACTTTAAACATAGAAGCATGAGTTTTAAGAATGTAGCAAGTAATATATGAGAAGGGGATTACAAAACTCACCTATAGGGAAGGTGGACAGGTCCAATAAGTAAGGTTCCCTAGCTTATAGAGGCTGGTTTCTCCAACAAAGCTCCTATCTCGAGCAATAAGCACCTTCTCCACTTTAGAGGTGAAAAACCCTAACAAAAGAACATGGAGATGGGGTGTTTAAGGGCTCTAGGTGGGGTTTCACCATGTAAGACCAAGGTTCCAACCTATAGGAAGGTGTAAGGAAGACTAAAAGCATGCAAATTGGGAAGGAAAGGAGGATACTTTCTAGTTTTGGTCGAAATCACCAACAAGGAGCTTTAGAAACCCTAAATAGAGCAAATTTGGAACCCTAGGAGCCTTCTTCACCAAGGTAAGCACTCTCTTTTACCTTGGGATAGCACCTTCATGGACAAATAGATTGGGAATGATGATCTAATCTGGGGTAAAGAGAAGGAGAGGATTTCTTCTAAGATTGGGAGGTGGGAAGCGGTAGGCATGGCTTTATAAAGAAAGGGGCAAGCATGAGGTGTCTATGGGACTTTTTATGTGTCCTAAGGCGGAGGCTTCATGGACATGCAAGAGGATAGCTCATAGAGACTTCTTGTATATCCAAGGTCGGTCCTAAAATCCCATGGAGACTTCTAGTCCACCCCCACCATCCTCCAATTAAAGAAATAACCCCATTGGTTGATAGCTTTTAAAGATAAGCTCATTTATAAAGAGGGTAATCCCTATAATGCCCTTGGAAAGTAACACCTTCAAACCAAGGTGCAACTAGGTGCCCCATGGTTCAAAAACTCTATAATGGTAAGGGAACATCCAAATATTATAATGCATGTGACAATTTACATAGAAAACCTCTGAATTGGGTAAATTGCATAAAAGCCCTAAATGTGCATATAATTGCATAACTTGCACAAACAACATCCAAATTGGACCAAACTTGTAACTTAATCTTGTCTCATGATTTAAAAACACCTCACAAGGTTAGATTAAGGTTTTGAGTACTTAATTATGATAATTAAGCTTGTTCAATACATTAAGTAAGGTTTGGGGCCTTACACTTCTAACATGGATTTATTTACCATTGTTCCACTTAAGCGGTGATTTTACATTTTAGATCCTTAAATAAGATTTCATCAGGGTATTTGTGTATAAACCCTTAAATTGGTATGATTATTGAACAAATGTTCACCAACCACTATAAATTCCACAATTTAAGCATCAAGGCCAAAAATGATAGAAATGATAGGAAAATATTGGGAAAGTGCCAAAAAGAGAATATGTCGAAGTTTCAGTATGTTCCAATATGACAGGTGAAATCATACACTTCAATAAGTCACTAATAAGAAAGGAGGATCTATGACTTTTGAGGACAACAACAAAGGTAAAGTTATAGGTCGGGTTGATGTAGGTGATTCACTATGCATCAAGAATGTTCTTGTGGATGGCCTACATCAAAATTGAATTAGTGTCGGTCAATTATGTGATACTGACTATCTTGTTTTTTTACCTCACTAGAATGCTTGCTTCTAGATTCCCTCTCCTACAATGTTATATATAAGGGAACTAGAAGTGGTAATCTCTATGTTATTGTTCTTGACTCTATTAAGTCGATTGTTGGTAGATGCCTTGTTATCAATTAGAATGATATATCCTTGTGGCACCATAGGCTTGGTCATGTAAACATGCATCAATTGAAGAAGTTGGGAAAAAAAGGAATTGGTCAAAGGACTTCCTAAATTGGCTTTTGATAAGGATGAGGAATGCCATCCTTGCACACAAGGAAAGCAAACCAGTCCTCCTTCAAATCCAAAGGAGTACTTAGTACCAAGAGAGTTGTTGAACTTATTCATGTTGATCTATTTGGACCAATTGCTTTGTGGTAGAAAGTATTGCCTTGTGATTTCAATGACTTTTCTTGCTATACTTAGACCTTCTTTCTTGTTTCAAAAAGTGATACTCTCGGTGTTTCTTGACTTTTTGCAAACAGATTGAAAACAAAGCTTCTTGCCGGATCATCTCTATCCATACTGACCATAGGGGATAATTTGAAAATTATTTGTTTGAACAGTTTCGTGAGGAATCTAGGTATGCACATAACTTTTCTTCTCCTCAAACACCTCAACAAAATTAATTTGTAGAGAGAAAGAATAGGTCATTATAGGAAATATCTAGGACCTTGCTTCTAGAATATGACATTCCAAACAAGTTTTGGGCCAAAGCCATTAGCCCCTCATGTTTTGTGCAAAATTGGGTTTTAACTCATCCATCTTTAAAGAAAACCCCATATAAGTTATTGTGTGGTAGAAAGGCATCCATCAATTTCTTTCACATTTTTAGTTGTCCTTGTTTTGTTTTGAGAACTAAGGATTCCCTCGACAAGTTTGATCCAAAATCATACAAGGCTTTCTTTCTTGGCTATAGCACTACTAGCAAGGCTTATAGAGTATTTAACATTGAACTATATAAAGTAGAAGAATCTATCAATGTTAAATTTGTTGAATCTAACTCCTATATTTCTAAGAATATTGTGTACGATGATGTTGTAGATGAGGTGATTCCTCACTTGAAATAACTCAACATTGTTGACAAAGGAAAAGAGGAGATAGTTGATGAAGAAGAGAAAGAAGAAGAAAAGAAGGATCCAACTCCCTACTTTTCAAAACATCATTTTGAAGAGCTTATCGTAGATAATCCTTTTGAAAGGGTGAATGTGTGGGGTGCATACAACAAAAAACAAGTCGATGACACCTTCATCTCACAACTTGACCCAAAGAATGTCAAAATCTCTCAAGAATGATGAGTGGATCCTAGCTTTGTAAGAAGAGTTAGAGCAATTTGAGAAGAATAAAGAGTGTACCATAGTGTCTAGACAAAATGATAGGAAGATCATTGTCACCAAGTGGGTCTACCACAACAAGCTCGACGAAAGCAGCAAAGTGGTAAGGAACAAAGCATGGTTAGTTGCTCAAGGCTACAATCAACACGAAAGTATTGATTTTGATGAAACTTATGCTCCTCTTTCTAAACTTTAATCAATTAGAATGTTACTTGCCTTTTCTAGCCATAAAAATTTCTTTCTTTATGAAATGGATGTTAAAAGTGGGTCTCTAAATGGTAAAATAGAGGAGCAAGTATATGTTGTTCAACATCCTAATTTTGAACATGACAAGCTTCCTAAACATGTGTATTTGTTGCAAAAATCTCTCTATGGACTAAAACAAGACTGTAGAGTTTGGTATGAGAAACTAAAGAACTTTTTTCTAGACAATGGATATGTCATGGGAAAAGTAAATTCTACTATATTTCTTAAACACACTTCTAGAAATTTTTTAACCATTCAAATTTATGTTGATGATGCCATTTTTGGTGGAAGTGATCTTGATCTTTGTAGGGAGTTTAGTTATCTTATGCAGAGTGAGTTCGAAATGAGCATTATGGGGGAGCTTACTGTCCTCCTTGGCTTCCAGATCAGGCAACCAAAGGAAGGTAACTTCATCAACCAAGGCAAGTACACAAGTGAACCTCTTAAGCATGTTGGGATGGAGAACACCAAGTCGATGGACAACCCAATGCCAAACACCACCAAAATTGATAGATATGAGAAAGGAGAAAAGGTAGATGAGAAGCTCTATAGAGGTATGATTGGTAGTTTACTATATCTTACTGCCTCTAGACCGTATATCATGTTTAGTGTTGGCTTGTTTTCTAGATTTCAATCAAGCCCTAGGAAATCTCATCTTATAGTGGTTAAGAGGATTTTAAGATATCTATCCAAAACACAAATTTTGGACTATGGTATCCCAAGTCATGATACATTTCTCTTACTACTTATAGTGATGTTGAATATGCAGGATGATTGATTGATAGAAAGTGCACAAGTAGCACTTGCTTCTTCCTAGGACCATGCTTAGTTTCTTTGTTCTCTAAGAAATAAGTTAGTGTGGCTCTTTCAACTACTAAGGTTGAATACACTGCATCTGGAAGTTGTTGTGCCCAAATCTTATGGATGAAGCAAAGCTCCAAGATTTTAATGTTTATTTAAGATGCTTCTCTTATCTATTGTGATAATACTAGTGCAATTGATCTATCTCACAATCCCATATTGCACAGTAGAGCTACACATATAGAGGCCAGTCATCATTTTCTTCGTGAACTCTTTACTAAGAAGAATATTTATATCACACATGTCAAAATGGAGAATGAGCTTGTCAACATTTTTAATAAACCTCTTGCTAGAGAGAAATTTGCATTCATTACATCAAAACTTCTTATAACCACTCTTGATGATATTTGCATGCAATCTTGCTAAATGTTACCACACCTATATGTTTTCTTGTTTAACTTTGGTCTTGTATTATTTGAAAGTGTTATAACTATCATGTTTTCATGCCTTATTTCCCTTGTTTTTAGCTATTTTTTGCAAACAGATGTTTTACTGCAAAATAGTAGTCGATGATGAGTGTAATATACATCAATATGTTTAAATACATGATAGGCTAGATTAATAAATTTATGTAGCAATATAGAGGCTTAGAATTAAATTTCTTATTTTTTGGACAGGCTAACCATTCAGTCAAGTTTAACCTGGTACAAAATTCGACTGATCCCTTATTGAGGACTGAATTGAAATATAGGTTCTGTTGAGTTTCCTAAACAAAGAACTCTATCATCCATGCTACTGGACACAAACTAAAAAAGGAATCACCTGACTTTTCTCTCTCTCAACTAGAGAAAGTTGACCAAATACCCCCTCTCCAGCATTCGTCCTCAAACCTTAGGCTAACCAATCCTCTTCCACACCCTTCTTAGCCTCTAATCAGCCCTTCTTGCCTCTCCCAACCATGACCTAGGTGGTTAGGTGACATACTTCTTGCAATTTCCTCTTCGTTTGGTGGTCATTTCCTCTTTTTTTGACCAACATGACCTCCAACCGTAGGAAGAGTTCCAGACTAGTTGCAGTTCCATCCTCCTCCACTACTCTAAGGCATGTTTCCTTAGATAGAACCTCTTTCCTCTCAACTCAAGTTGTGAATAGGTACAAGGAAATCCTTCCTAGGACTCCCTTTCCTTTCCGTTCTTTGTTTGAACCTCATTTTATAATGAGTGAGGTGATCAAAGAGGTCATAAAGGTGTTTAAAGCACATCGTCTTAGTGCTTTGTGTGTAGAGTGTTCATGCTTCTCAAATGCCATGTCTAGGACGAAGACAGTCCACGAGTTTTACACCTATCTCACGTGGAACTACAACACCTTAGTGCCACCACCTAATACCCAAGTCATCTTGACTTTGAAGATAGCCAGTATCCATATAACAATTTAGGAGGAGTCCTTGAATTCCTATTTCTCTATTACTGACTTCATCACCTCTTGACTAGCTTCTTATCCTTCATACCATGACCTGTTGGACCCTGAAGGTTTCTACAAGAGCTTTGACCTCATGCTTTTCCTTCTAGATATCAATAATTTCTTGAAGAAACCCGATATCGCATACCGGAAGAAGTCCACCCTACCCTACTCTTCCCTTGATATCAAGGCATGAATGTTTTCTTTAGTGGTAAACTGCAATATTCATCCCAAATAGAACCAAATGGAGGTTGCAGAGAACACCGCGGTGATCATGTATTGTCTACTGAATGATATCATAGTCAAGTATGCTCGTTATACTCTCCACCATATGACCTGCTTCGACTCAAGTAAGAACACCACTGGAACCCTTCTCCCTTATCCTGACCTGATCTGTAATGTGTTTGCTCACCTTTGTGAAAAAATCTCTCTTCCATGACCTTAGATACATGCCAAGTCAGAAAGGGGTTTGCATCAATGAGACAATCATCAAGAAAACCTTTCTTCTTATTGTTGGTTATGTATGCCTAGAGAGCCAATCATGTGATGATTGTAATGGCATATCATGTAAAAATAGTAAATGTGAACCAAACATATCGATCTCCCACTCTTGACCACTATTTGATAAACCAAGCGAGCCAAAATATTTGCCTCACGATTTCAAATGCAACAAGCCCTTTTTTATCAGCTTTTGTGCATCCTTGTGCCGCCAAAATGAGTTCTTTGCTCTCCTCTCTCACTATGACAGCTATGTCTGCACCAAGACCTCGACCTAGACCTAAAACCCCACCCTAGCACTGTAAAAAGGCCCCCAAGGTCTGCAGTAATCATGCCTTGCTCAAAGATGCAGCCTCGCACACCCTCTCGGCCTTCCAGATGCTCATTTTGCTCACCCCTCTCCTACAATCAGTGCGACACTGCCGCCCAACCCTTTTGGGCATTTCTCAGCCTCAACTCGCCTACCAAATCTACCACTGCCTCTTGCCTCACTGGATTCCGACGAACCCGAGCGGCAACTCCACTTCCGCCATCTTCCCCTCCTGCTCCAATTACCCTCCATGCCAGTGATCCCTCTCTGCCAAATCTGCATTCTCACGCACGAAGGCTGGAATGGGAGAAAGAAAGGTCCCAGAACCATCGGTTCAGAGGAGAAAAACCCCGGTCCAAAGGACCCATCTGAACAACTTGTGAACCGAGAATCAAGCTTTGAACTGACGAAATCAAGGACTGAACTGGACCTTTGAGCAAGTGAGCTACCTAGATCACATGGATTGATCAGGTTCATCCTTTTGTGCATCCAATGGTTCCCCATTTACCTATTTAAGGTATTTTTTTCTCCCTCTCTTCTCAAAAATCAAATAAATGGACAAAACTTGCAAAAACTTGTATCTCTTGATTTCTAACTCCAAAATTTACATATAAATAGTCAATCTTGATCAGAAAAACCCAAGGATTCATTTAAAAATACTTTTTAAAGCTGATTACAAATGATTCAAACTGATATATCTAAATCATAATCTATTGTTTATACAATTTGTCAAATGACTCTATGTGGGGTTAATCTTGACTAAACACTGAAAGCCCTAATTTTTTACTCTGATGTTCATATTGAGACTCTAAAATCATAACTTGACTAGTGAAGTTCTAGATCTATATTTGTTTACTTTATTCAATCTTAAATATCATGATGACATCATAATAATATGATTGTCCTAAATCTTGTGGCATACTTAATCCTTTGACCTAATACTTGATCCCTGACCTTACTCATTATATTATTTGGAATTTGATCTAATCTTGAACACCAGTGATGTTAGAACATGATGATGATCTAAAGACTTGATTATGAGTTGCATATTGACCATGATAATTATGGTTAACACATGAACCTAGAATACCTACGTGGGTCATTCACACTTGAAACATAACTGACCCTTGAATAATATTGAACATCTTGGTATTGTTGATCATAAGTGAATGACCTAACCCCAAGGTAAAATAGGAATGAGTAACCCTAATCTTGAATCATGAAACAAGATATTCTAAACATCTCTTGACCCTTGATCCAATCTTGATGATTTAGGAACTAACTCGAAGGGTCAACCTACTACTTGTTGAGATCTATACTCAAAATCCTCAGTGAAAGGTATGATGTTATATCTCCTCTTCGGTTGTATTGAAGATAATTTTATGTATCTCTTGACTGTATACTTGTCCATATAACTTGATTGAGCTATTGTTCCCTATGATTAGTCTTCTGTTATTTTGAGAAAAACATGAGAACATAAATGATAATACCCATTATGACTGCCCATATACTGATGATGATGATGATGTTGATAATGTTGATATTGAGTGTAAGCAACCCCTCATTCAGAGGTAGACTTGTACGTTGGCCTCCTACCTCATATGGATAGAAGGAGCCTAGTGACCTCCCCCCCATCGCATTGGGGCAATAGAGTCATACAATATATATATATATATATATATATATATATATATATATATATATATAATTTATTTATATATTTATTTATTTATATATAAGCATGCTTCTCGATTACAGAATAATGGGAACTCATAATAAAAAGTGAATTGTTTGAAATGAACATCTTGTTGAATAAATGTTGGATTTGGAAAAGTGCATTGTTATACTTTTATTGAATATAAGTCATGCCAAGTATACTCTTTTTCTATAAACTATTTTACTTAATTTTGATAGTGTATCGTGCAATTGCATGATTGTGTCTCAATTTTCTTATGAAGGTATGTTGTTATATCTCCTCTTTGGTTGTATTGAAGATACTTTTATGTATCTCTTGACTGTACTTGTCTATATAACTTGATTGAGCTATTGTTCCCTATGATTAGTCTTCTGTTATTTTGAGAAAAACATAAGAACATAAATGATAATGCCCATTATGATTGCCCATATACTGATGATGATGATGATGATGATGTTGATAATGTTGATATTGAGTGTAAGCAACCCCTCATCTTATACGTTGGCCTCCTACCTCATATGGATAGAAGGAGCCTAGTGACCTCCCCCCATCGCATTGGGGTGATAGAGTCATACTATATATATATATATATATATATATATATATATATATATATATATATATATATATATATATATATATATATATATATATATATATATATATATAAGCATGCTTCTCGATAAAGAATAATGGGAACTCATAATAAAAAGTGAATTGTTTGAAATGAACATCTTGTTGAATAAATGTTGGATTTGGAAAACCGCATTGTTATACTTTTCTTGAATATAAGTCATGCCAAGTATACTCTTTTTCTATAAACTGTTTTACTTGATTTTGATAGCGTACCGTGCAATTGCATGATTGTGTCTCGATATTCTTAATTTTAGGTTAAATAAATGGAACACTGACTAGATCGCTTCCACACTCATATACTCTCATGACAAAGATTGATATGCAATATCTCCTATATTGGGTTAATTGTTCTTTAAATTCTCTATTTTTGAGTTATTATTTCTTATCATATATGCTAGTGTGTTAGATCCTATTGGGCCACTCAGGGACGGGTGCTTCAATCCTTTTACCACTGTCTAGGCAGTGGGATTGGGATTGGGGTAAGAATGGTTCCGTGATAGTTGGTATCAGAGCATACACACGCTCATATGCTTTAAGTAAATAATTTCTCAAGTATCTTACACCCAAGAAACCCTAAAGTCCATAATGGTGAAAATTGAGGTGTCTAGACTTGAGGTCCTGGCATAATTTATCCTATCCGTCTTCACTGTGGCTCCCTACTCTACCTGGCCTTAATTGATCCAGAATTGGACCTAAAGGTTCTCTTGTGAAACCTTAGGGAGTCTTCTAGCATCTCATCTCCTCTTTAAGGACTGACCAAGCCACCCATGTAGATGAAGATTAGGTAGTCTTCTCATCTCCTCATGTGATCCTTCTCTTGTGACCTTTTGCCACATGATGTTTCGATTATGGGTAGCTTATACATAGGAAAAATGAATATCACTAGAAAATTTTGAGAGTTGACACCATGATCTAACCTTAATTTGAAAACTCAATTATGATCAATGAAAACTTTGAAATCAAATACTCATGTTTGACCCTTCATGAAAACTCGATTCAATTAAAATTAGATTGCATGCTCCCTATGTTTGAGGTAAATGATCAAAATTCTGATTTGATGAAATAAGAAGGACTTATACCTTATACCTCATTATTGATGAGGTATCTATTTTATTAATGTCAATGTTTCCATATTATTGATTAAACCTCAAACATAGTTAAGCAAACTCTTACCATATTCGATACACATCATGATTATGTCATCAAATTATTAATCTTAATGACTCTCAAAATCATGAAGTAGGACTATGATACAAAATGACACTCTCTCTATTTTTTATGAGTATGAGAATCAACAAAGTTATGAAATCATTTTGAATCCATATAATCCGATATACTCTCAAACTCGACCTATGGACTCACAAGTGGATGTACCTTGCATATGGCCCCACAAACCCGTAGCCAAAAAGCAAGATCCTCTATAACCAATAAGGATCAGGTAGTAAAGACTGATAAAAGGAAGACTAAAAAGGAAAGTCATGAAATCGAGGATGATGTAGACAAAGGAAAAAGACCTAGGCTCGATGATGATAATAGGGATGATGCTTGGTAAGTGAAAAAAACAAGTTACTAATGGATGTAATGACCAAATGGGCGAGATACGCAACATCAATAATTCCTGGAGAAGTCCAAGTCACCATGACTACCTTTACCCCTACATCCAAGCATGTAGTCATAGAGATAGAGACAAAGATAGAAGTTGGAATTCCAAAAGAGGACATGTGCAATCGCAACCATTGAAGTCACCACTAGATCTAGATTTTGATATGGTGATTATGTAACTCTTTGTAACTTCTTTGATAAAAAAACTTGTACTCACTATATTTTGAGAAATGGAAATATGATACCATTTTGGCTTGCTATTTTATGATTCAGAACCTATCTTTGGATTTGAAAATTCATTTCTGATTTGAATCTTGACTCCCCATCCTCAAATTTTGAAATTTTGACTTAATCATGTTGACCTACAAATGGACCATCCATTGTTGTAATCTTTGACTCAAAATCTTGAGATCTTGACTAGTTTGTATTTTTAAGGATGGTGATATTGAAAATATGTATAGGGTCTATTTCCTAAAATGACCTAGGCCTGGATCATTCACCCACCTCGAATATACTTGATAATGAAATTTTGAAAAATTGCTAGATTAATGATATGGGTGAATGGCTACACCGGTGGTCTGGATAGGAATTAAAACCCCAGACTTACATGTTTGGGACCTAAAATTGTGATATTTGAATTTTGACTCTTGAATAACAAATTGGTTAGTGCATGACCCTTTTTGGTCCATGACAATCAATCTCGACTCTCGATCTCAGTTTTTCTCTCAGTATGGAGGCATGACTTGAGAGTGAACTCAATTGGTGAACTTTGATCTTTGACCCCTATATTGATCAATGCAATTTATGAGAGACTGTTGATGAGGTGATTATGTTGAGGACATGATTTTAATTATATAATTAAGAATGTTATAGTATTTGAGGATATGATTTGGACTTAAATAGTCCCAATTTTGAGGATTTTCTAAATTTTAGGGACAAAATTCCTTTTTAAGGAGGGAAGGATGTGACAAAGTGGCATTTTGCATAAGTATGAAGTAATTACTCTTTTGACCTCATTGTACTCACTCGTGGTCCCAAATCATTTTTCTTGTCTTCATAATCAATGTTGAGACTCAAATTCAAAATATGATGACCAATGTGTACTTTATACACTTTATGACACCACATATTGGATTAATTTATCACTTTATCCAAAGAAGTACAATTGTCCATGAAACTTCATCTTCTAGTCCTCAAACTTTTTCTAAAGGTTCTCCACTTTTTTGTAAAGCCACTACAAAAATGAAGCATTTTCTTCACAGACTCGTTCTGTCACAACCTTACATGTAGTCCCTCATAAATAAGGTCGGTTGTGGGCTTGGCCCTCACAAATAGGTCGTCAAGAGAACTCGTGTGACAAATACTAAGGCCCTCACAACTACATTAGTCATGGTCCACTTGGCCCTCAAAAATTGAATTGTGAGGGACTTATTGGTCCTCAAGAATACAGTTTTGAGGGACTATTTAAGCCTCAAGAATACATTATTGAGGGAGAAAAGGCCTTCATAAATACATTTTTGAAGGACTATTTAAGCCTCAATAATACATTATTGAGGGAGAAAAGGCTTTCATAAATACATTTTTAGGGATGTTTTAGCTTTCACGTATACATTTTTGAGGGACTTAGACCTTCATTATTACATTATTAGGGGACCATTATCCTTCACAAATACATTTATAATGGCATTTACAAATACATTTGTAATTGTATATTTATTCTTTTTGGTCGGATTGTAAATATTTGACCATTCACAATCTTATGTTTATATATTAGACCATTCATAAGGTTTGTATGGAAGATACGACCAAATATTTAGCAATTGAAACTTCGAACTTGGTATCATAAGACACGCCAAAGGCTCATATTTCAAACACATGAATACCATTGCAAATAGAAACAATCCATTTCCATTAATCAAATTAACATTCATACATTTAGTATTTGACATCATTGAAATCAAATCAACTCTCTAAAAACTCTTTAAAAACTCTCAAAGTTGATGTTTACAATAGTCAAATTATCATGTTCATAACTCTCTAGATCAAAATGCTTTCGCCTTCAAATTGTGCGGTTGTTTCTATTAGAGTTGGTCCCAGTAGCACGAGCTCCAAGTGTGTTAGCATGCTGGAAAAGAAGAAGAAAATCCACATTGAAAAAATGTAATAAAAGAATTCGTTAATGCAATAAGTACGCATACCATGACCGTATGATTTCTATTCAGTCCTGCAAACATTGGTGATTGAAATCCATCAACAAAAGCATTTAGACCCCGACAATGTGAATACAAAAATAGCATTATGTATTGAATAAATGTTACAATAGTATATTATTTCTTCTCTACGCAAAGTCAAATGAGTATATATATATTTTTTTTAATAATAAACAACATCTATACTACTATAAAAAGAACGAGTTTGATGCTGCGCTCTCCTTGATTCACTCTCTTCTCTTTTTTTTTAAGAATTTTGTTCCTACAAATATTTATTCTCACACTCACTTATTAACTTTTGTAATCTTTAATTCTGTATTTCTCACTCCATTCCACGGAAACGGTTCCTTGTTTCTATCTTTTCAAACAACCAACACAAATATCTTTTAACGTAAAGACTCTTTCACGGATAAGTCATCTCCCCGCACATTTCTAACAAATTTTATATGTCACGTGTGCGTTTACTAGTATAAACAAATGAATGGACAAAGCCGTGTTGTAGAAATTCAAAACAATCTAAGAACGAGCTCCCGTTATGAATGTAATACGTATTGACAGCTACAACAAAACACTAGATGTTTGTTGGCTGCACATACGATGCCTCCCACTAATGAGAACTGTAACTAACTGGATAGATATTTGGAATTAAACAAAGAAAGAGAGGCACATACGATTAGGTTCTCTTCTACAATAGACGATCTCAGTTCACATGGCAATTTAAAAAGACAGCAATCTCAGTAAAAACATGTCCGTTTAACATAAGACCATATAAAACATAGAAGATGGGGGTGTATCTCTTGAGGGTCTGTTTCTCACAGCACCAGCAGCCAGGCCTTGAGTATGCATGTTAGCTGTGTGGTCACGGATATTAAAAGATAGAAGATCATACAGTAGCTTGAAAATTACTGGCTAAACATAATGGATGAATTTAAAAATAGGAAATTGAAAACATGTTTTCGAACTATCTTTCCACCGTTTGGTTGGACATGGGTTCAACTTTATACTTATATTTGTTTGCATTTGGTAGAGAAGAGTTTTAGTATGTAGTTGCCAATGGGAAACGTGGGTGAAGTATGCAGTTGTTGCTGCTGTAACCAAAAAGTGAGAGGATACATGATACATTTCCAGCGCCCAGCTCAATTGTGCACTATTCAGCATCAATAGGATCTGTCACATAAAAAGCATAGCAATGCTTGTGAGGCCAAGATAAATAGTTCATCTTGTTGGGTTCTTCTTGTAATCTTGACCTGTGTGAACCCATATTTATCGATCCGCAGTCCATTGGAAGTGCTTACATCATACCAAGCACACCTAAAAAGAGGAACTTTTATTCTAGGTCCATACATCAGCACAATAACCTCCTCTAAGTGGCCATAATACGTGATCTCAGCGTCAATAGGGTTTCTATCTCTACCACTTGAATAACTTGATGTATCTGTTGTCAAGCACACCACTATTTTGTGTACTAAAAGTAGTTTCAATATGTTTTGCACGAAAACGATATCCATTAACTAAATAGCGCTCGTAACATATTCCCTCAATAGATGGTCCCTGGGATAGCCATCTCAACTCCTCATTAACCATGTTGGACCTATTCATCCGCATATTCATCACATGTTTTATAAAAGTAAAACTATAAGATAAAATATACTTGGTGAAATGATATATTATTTTTTTATTCACTTACATATTGTTTTATCCACTTAGTAAAATATCTTGCGTGTCTATTTTGTAAAGCTCGCAGAGGAATATTTGGATCCAATTCTTGAAGATGGATCATGTGTTCACTGCTCAAAAAAATAATAAGTTTAATTTATAACACATTGCATGCCAGGTTTTACCAAAAAAGAATCAAGATAGGTACCTTCTATAATTATCTAACTCCTCTGTAATAAAAAGTATAAAACGATGTGCTTGTTCTAATGTTCGCACGTCAAGTTGCTTACAAGTTCCAACACCAATGGTGGCTCCATCAACATTACGTGGAGCGCGGTTCAGTTTTGTGTCAAAGTTAGGTAGGTACTTAGCACAAAACGTTAAAGATTCTTCCAGCTAAATAACATCTTGCAATTCAACCTTCAGGCTTAGCTTTGTTTTGGACATACTTCTTCAGTTTCTTTAAGTACCTCTCAATTGGATGCATCCATCGATATCGGACCGAACCAGCTATCCTTGCTTCACAAGCTAGATGAACAGGCAAATGCATCATAATTGTAAAGAAAGATGGAGGAAAGATTCTCTCCAGTTGGGATAGTGTGATAGCAATTTCCTCGTCTAACGTCGTCATATCATCACCATCAATAACATCAGAGCAAACTTTGTTAAAGAATGAATAAAGATTAGCAATAGTCTTGTAGACATCTACACTAACACAATGGTGCAAGGCAACAGGTAACAATTGCTGCATACGAACGTGGCAATCATGACTTTACAACCCAATTAGTCTTCTCTCCTTTTTGCTAACACATCTAGAAATATTAGATGAATATCCATCAGGAACCTTCACTATTTCCAACACAAATAAGAACATATCTTTCTCGGTATTGGTCATAGTGTAAGATGCTAGAGATACATAATACTATTCACATTCTTCTACAGGCCATAAGTCACTACGAACACCCCATTTCTACAAATCTTGACGGGCTCGTAAGTTGTATTTGCTTTTCTTAGAATCACCCAGTAATGTGTTCATTATGTTCTCACACACATTTTTTTCAATGTGCATCACATCCAAGTTGTGTCTCAACAACAAATGCTTCCAATATGGAAGTCGAAAAAAGATACTAGTTTTATTCCAACCATGTGGTAAAGAAGTACCTTTATCTGTAGACCTTTTGCACTTTTGTTGTTTGTCGAATGTGATGTTAGTGTACCCTTTGAACTGTCGTAGAATATCTTCACCAGATAGTGACTTAGATGGTTGGCGCAATTCTCGTTCACCATTAAAAAAATTCATGTCACATCTAAAGGGATGGTTAGTTCTGAGAAAACATCGATGGAACCCATAACATTGTTTTTTTTCAAATTCCAACCATAAAGACGAAGTTTCAACATTACAACAAGGGCACCCTAAATCTTTTTTCCTTTAGTGCTCTAGCCAGATAGATCACCATAAGTAGAAAAGTCATTTATAGTCCATAGGATCTTTGACCACAACGTGAAGTTCTTCTTGGTATGAGCATCATAGACTTTAACTCCAAATTCTAAAAGTAACTGCAACTCATCAATTAATGGCTCAAGATAGACATCAATGTCCTTTCCAATAATATGAGGTCCAGGAATCAAAAGAGACATCATAATATAAGGTTCTTTCATAAGAAGTCAAGGAGGAAGATTTAGAGGTGTCAATAAAATAGGCCAAATGCTATGTGATGCACTCATAATACCAAATGGATTAAAACCGTCAGTAGCTAAACCTAGTCTGACATTGTGTGGTTCGGCAGCAAAGTGTGAAAATTTGGCATCTACGTTCAACCATTCTTCTGTATCAGACGGATGATGAACACAACCATCTTTACCTTTTCCTTCATATGTCCATAGCATGTCTTTAGCAATAGAAGTGGACATGACCAACCTTTCTAGTCAAGGGATCAGAGGAAAGTGGTACATAACCTTAGCAGCCACCTTTTTGGTTTTATTTTTATATACCCTGTCGTTCCATCTTGAAGCACCACAAATATCACAATTATCTTTGGAAGTAGCATCATTATGAAATAACATGCAATCATTTCTACAAGCACCAATTGCAGTATGATCTAGTCCAAGCTCTCTGACAATTGCATTTGCTTCATAGTAGGTTTCTGGGAACAAACAATCTTCTTCTGGAAAGGCTGAAATAATCAACGTCAATAGCTTTGTGAAAGAGTTGTTTGGCCATCTAGATTCCTCCTTTAAATATAGAAAAGGTACTAAAAATATAGCTTAGAGTGCTTTTTACAACCCTTATACAACGGCTGATCAGCCTCCTTAAGAAGCTTGTAAAATCTCTGTGCATTTTGATTTGCAGGCTCCTCTTCCATTGAAGGTGCACTAGTGTCTCCCATTCTAAATAAATCACCCAGCATTTCATGCATGTGGTCATTGCTATGTCTATCTGGTGTTGTGATTGATTTGCTTCTACCAGTCACCTCCCCATGAAATGTACAAATATGGTAGCCATGGACAAAGCCCTTTAGTATATGTGTGAATATACCTCATCCTCTATTTTAAGGTATCTGTTCATACATACTTTGCAAGGGCATATTAATTTTCCTTGTCTAGCTGGTTTTTGGTGGGTGCTAGCAAATTGAATGAACTTTTGTATCCCTATCTTGAATACATCGCTTTGGACTCTATTCCCAATATACACCCAACTTCGGTCTACTGTAAAGTCCATCTATATATCCAAACAAAGGTATTTGTTACATTGTATTGAAAAAATAAAATTTGAGAATATTCAAAAGTTGCATAGAACCAAAAAATAAAGGGAAACATGTAGGACACATAAGGGTGTTATCTTGCTACTCCGATGGAGATACTTATTATTTAGTTGTGATCAGTTTTTCCTGTCAGTCACAACAACATTAAAAAGATTAAAAATATAACTTAGCAATGCTAACCATTTTTTATATAGGTCCTGGGACTCCACGGGGAGCAATTATTTCTTCTTTTTGCTGAGCATTAGAAAATTCCAATGGTTTCTTGCCAAACATATTCCCATTTATTACTTGAACCTAATGAAATCTATAGACAAATGCATCAGCACAAATTGCCAAGCATTTCCAATCAATGCATTGGTGTTTTTTTTTTTGCCTAATGATCTGTTCAATTAATGCATTGGTATTTTTTCCCTGTGTCTCCACAGGGAAAAAATCATAATAAAAGGGGTACTTGCCATAAAACATCATATAAAAGGATTGTGCCATAAATAAATCCACTACCATGGTGGGAAACCAAGCACAAGTAGGGCACACACCCCACAATCAATATCCTGCATGCATGTGAGATAAGCATAGCCCTAGAAAAATATAAACACAATTGACGGCCAAGGCTTCACATCCTTGCAAACCTGATAGAGAATGACTCACCGCCAAACTCCCAAATATATAAAACGGGTCAAGACACACATCTTGCCTTGGGTACGAGGTTCCTTGCCGTCCCAAAAGAGCAGAAAATATCACATCTGTTATAAACAAAACCAATGCACTTACACTACTCTAGTGCTATTGAATCACATAGCATGTTTAATGTAGAGGCAAGTAGAAAAGTATAGTCAGAATTATCAAGGTTGCCATCACACAATGGACAACACAAACATATAAACATCCACATCATAGTGGGAATATATCAACAAGTAAAATCCACATCACAGTGGGTATATATCATCAAAAGTCCAACTTGCACCAAGGCAACAAGATAAGATTCCAAGAGAATATATGTGATCACAAGATCAATAATAAATAAGATACTTCACATAAAGCATGATTTCAAAAGAACAAGACGATGTGTAGGCTAATGTCCATAGGACCAAGAGAAAGAATAAAATAGGAAAATTTCTCAACAAGAATAATATGGGATGCAAACATACCTCAACTTCAGAGTCAAACAGGTCCAAAGTCACATCTAGGTCCAAGCCTAGGCATCCAAAGCACCTATTAACATATATGTGGAATTAGGGTTAGGTTTCCATTAATATACAAAACCCTAAAAATCACCTTTTTATTATGAGTGAATTAGGTTATCAAAACTATGCCATATTTTAGGTTATATTTTCCTGAGTTCGAAACATATTTTACTATATTTTTCTGAATTATAAATTATTAGTTATGAATTATACAAATTATTATCTTATTTAATTAGATCCATTAAATCACCCTTTTAAAACATCAGATTCAGGTGACAAAACCAACACCATTAGAAATCTTACATTTTTCTGAATCCAACGAATATTTATTTGAAATTTTCTGATCAGTGGATAATAACTTATGAATTTTTGAAATTCAACCAATGATAAAATTCAAAATCAGCATTTAAACTAGCAAAAGAGAGAGGGAAAAGAACGGGACCCGCCGTGTGACATGGGCTAATGGCAAGCCGCCAAGTCATAGCCCAGGCCCGCACATCTGCAAGTTTCCCAAGAAGATGAAAGGACGACGCTACCCTCACGCGAGACAACTAAGAAACAGGAGGCGGAAGGGCAAGATTGTAACTTGGCCAAAGCCCATCTTCAACATTGCTCGCACGCCATGGTGGCAGCAGGTGAAGGTATGTATTGGGCAAAACTGAAACATGGCACGATACGAAGAAATGAAGGTACAGAAATAGAGCTTAAGGCAAAACGAACTCACCACCGAAGAGAATCGGAAAATCCACAATGTCTGCGTCCTGCACAAGCCGCTGCAACCTCTGGTCCAAAACGAGGTTGCAGGTAACCAAAGATGACAGGTCTAGAAGAATTGAGCGAGGAGAAACACATCTAGGGAAACCACGAAGGCTCGGGTACCCCTATATATAGGTGGGGGTTCGATTCGAGACCAAATCACAAGCCGACCGGGATCCTAGTTGCACACGAATTGGGGAAAAAGTCAAACAAGGAAACTAGATCTCGAGTAAGCCATCAATAGATGTGGAAACTTCTCAGGAAACTGATGCAACCAATTTCGTGAGAAAAGACTAAGGATCGGCCAAGATATCCGCGAAAATCCAGGCTGCGAACTGAGGCTCCTGGCCGCGTCTCCTACCCAAGGTAGGAGACGACTCTTATGTCGTCCGATCGAAATCTAAGGGTCAGAAATCACCGCGAAAATGGGAAATAAAGAAACTATGACGCGTGACATGTAAAATGAAATCCAAAACTAATTCGAATAAAGTGTAAACACATTTATTTCCCTTTTTCTCTCTCCTCAAACGAGGGTGCAAACAAATCCCAAATTAGTTGGAATTTTGCACATAGACCAATTAAGCCATGTAGATTCCGATTTTACACTTAGTTTTGCCTTTTGGAAACTTTTAATGTGCCAAATAATTCAATTACTATTTTATCTTTCCTCCTTCATTAATGGCATTAGGATTATCCAAATTTTATGAGACTTGACCCACAGGTCATATTTAATGTGTTGAACACGAATTTGCCATCAATTTTACATATTGGAGTTGTTTGAATATTTATTTAATATTTTGAAGGTTCTACATACTTTCTCTCTCATGATTTAACCTTTTAAGCAAACTTTCTCCAAATTGGATGAAAATTCACCCCAAGAGTAATTTATTATGTAGATTACGAATCTAAGAATATTTTCCTTTTTTGGAGTCATTTATTATTTTTATTTATTAATTGCACCTTTTAGGTAATTTCTCTCTCCTAACTTACCATATTATTTCAAGGTTGTCCAAATTAAATGAAAATTGACATGTAGACTTATTTTAATGTGTAGATTACGAATTTGAAGTCTATTCTTTATTTTGAGGCTTTCTTACATGGGTTTTATCATCTGGCCCATTACAGACCCATTAACCTTATTATGCATATAATTAAGTTATTTATCCTTTTATTATTACCAAATGAGTTATATGACATATTAGATTACATTATTCATACATTAGATTATTAGGATCACTCTAAACTCAACCTTGTTTGGCTAAGTCCAAAAGGTTAAACTTCTAGGGTAGGGTTTGAGATCCGGTATGTTACAGCACTCCACCCCTTAAAAGGATTTCGTCCTCAAAATCTATAGATTCAAACATCAACCACCAACTACTCTTCACCCCTTAAAGGGTTCAACCTAACAAGTCAAACTAAACAACTTTTTAGAGCTACCCACATCTCTTAGTTTTGACATTTTTAGAGATTTATGTTTTTCATGTATCCAACTATCAAGTCACCATCTAGGGTTAAGATTTTAGGTCCTTGTGTTTCTAACCTATCAACCCTACATGATCATCCAAAAGTCATAGGGTAGGTCAACTACACCATTATAACAATCCTAGTCACAAAACTAGGGTTAAATTCTAATCAAACTATAGTTTCTCTTCATTGTGACTTAGTTCAAGAAAACTTCGGAAAAATC
This sequence comes from Alisma plantago-aquatica, assembly GCA_963693085.1. Lineage (NCBI taxonomy): Eukaryota > Viridiplantae > Streptophyta > Magnoliopsida > Alismatales > Alismataceae > Alisma > Alisma plantago-aquatica. The sequence continues at coordinate 405,564,128 of OY856410.1, read as the reverse complement.
CAGAGAAAACATTTTCTTTTTGTACATATAATATTATATAGAAAATAATTTGTTGTGAAAAACTTTTACGATTGAAAACTGAAATTTAGGGCCCAAAATCAAAGCGAGAAACCAAGTCACAATATTTCCATATTTAGATCTCCTAACATATTCACATCCTCAAAACCAACCTTATTGCACAAAAGATCTTCATTGACCAAACTCTAGGGTCAACATCTCACTTAGAGCTAACTAGCAAAGTGAAGGGTTCTTTAGGGAGATAAAATTGAAATAGTCGATTCTTACTACCATGGGCTCTGATACCATGCTGTAAAGAAGTGAAACCACTTCTCTACTAAAAATTTGAATAATAAAACCTCCAGTCCAAACACACTCAGAAGGTATGTTGGAGTGGGTGTAAAATTTTCAAATCTTTATATAATGGTAACAAAAGACCAATGTATAGCAACGGAAGAAAATATTTGACTATGTTCAATTATAAAACAAAGGGTTACAACTTAAACTTACATCACAAGGAACCATGTAGAGGAAATCTAAACCACCTCAAGATTGTCTCCAAGCTTCATCATCTCAAGCTAAGTCTAGGTCATCACGTCTTGTCATCTAAGTCCTCCACCTAGGGTTGGAAGCATACCCCAGCAAAAGAGAAACAAAAGGAAACATCAGCAAAGACTGGTATGTGCATACTAAAAGGAAACTTTGAGCAATATAAGGAAATAGGGACATAAAAATATAAAAGGCTTCCCATGCAAGAGATAAGTACCACCCAATTGAGTATCAAGAGAAAAGATCATAATAAAAGGGATACTTGCCATAAAACATCATATAAAAGGATTGTGCCATAAATAAATCCACTACCATGGTGGGAAACCAAGCACAAGTAGGGCACACACCCCACAATCAATATCCTACATGCATGTGAGATAAGCATAGCCCTAGAACAATATAAACACAATTGGCGGTCAAGGCTTCACATCCTTGCAAACCTGATAGAGAATGACTCACCGCCAAACTCCCAAATATATAAAATGGGTCAACACACACATCTTGCCCTGGGTACGAGGTTCCTTGCTGTCCCAAAAGAGCAGGAAATATCACATCTGCTATAAAAAAAACCAATGCACTTACACTACTCTAGTGCTACTGAATCACATAGCATGTTTAATGTAGAAGCAAGTAGAAAAGTATAGTCAGAATTATCAAGGTTGCCATGACACAATGGACAACACAAACATATAAACATCCACATCATAGTGGGAATATATCAACAAGTAAAATCCACATCACAGTGGGTATATATCATCAAAAGTCCAACTTGCACCAAGGCAACAAGATAAGATTCCAAGAGAATATATGTGATCACAAGATCAATAATAAATAAGATACTTCACATAAAGCATGATTTCAAAAGAACAAGACGATGTGTAGGCTAATGTCCATAGGACCAAGAGAAAGAATAAAATAGGATAATTGCTCAACAAGAATAATATGGGATGCAAACATACCTCAACTTCAGAGTCAAACAGGTCCAAAGTCACATCTAGGTCCAAGCCTAGGCATCCAAAGCACCTATTAACATATATGTGGAATTAGGGTTAGGTTTCCATTAATATACAAAGCCCTAAAAATCACCTTTTTATTATGAGTGAATTAGGTTATCAAAACTATGCCATATTTTAGGTTATATTTTCCTGAGTTCGAAACATATTTTATTAAATTTTTCTGAATTATAAATTATTAGTTATGAATTATACAAGTTATTATCTTATTTAATTAGATCCATTAAATGACCCTTTTAAAACATCGGATTCAGGTGACAAAACCAATACCATTAGAAAGCTTGCATTTTTCTGAATCCAACAAGTATTTATTTGAAATTTTTTGATCAGCGGATAATAACTTATGAATTTTTGAAATTCAAAAAATGATAAAATTCCAAATCAGCATTTAAACCAGCAAAAGAGAGAGGGAAAAGAACGGGACCCGCCGTGTGACATGGGCTAATGGCAAGCCACCAAGTCACAGCCCAGGCCCGCACATCTGCAAGTTTCCGAAACGGATGAAAGGACGACGCTACCCTCACGCGAGACAACTAAGAAACAGGAGGCGAAAGGGCAAGATTGTAACTTGGCTGAAGCCCATCTTCAACCTTGCTCGCACACCATGGTGGCAGCAGGTGAAGGTCCGTATTGGGAAAAACTGAAACATGGCACGATACGAAGAAACGAAGGTACAGAAACAGAGCTTAAGGCAAAACGAACTCACCACCGAAGAGAATCGTAAAATCCACAATGTCCACGTCCCGCACAAGCCGCCGCAACCTCTGGTCCAAAATGAGATTGCAGGTAACCAAAGATGACAGGTATAGAAGAATTGAGCGAGGAGAAACAAATCTGGGGAAACCACGAAGGCTCAGGTACCCCTATATATAGATGGGGGTTCGATTCGAGACCAAATCACAAGCCGACCGGGATCCCATTTGCACACGAATTGGGGAAAAAGTCAAACAAGGAAACTAGATCTCGAGTAAGCCATCAATAGATGCAGAAACTTCTCAGAAAATTGATGCAACCAATTTCGTGAGAAAAGACCAAGGATCGGCCGAGATATCCGTAAAAATCCAGGCTGCAAACTGAGGTTCCTGGCCGCATCTCCTACCCAAGGTAGGAGACGACTCTTCTGTCGTCCGATCGAAATCTAAGGGTCAAAAATCACCACGAAAATGGGAAATAAAGAAACTTTGACGCGTGACATGTAAAATAAAATCCAAAACTAATTCGAATAAAGTGTAAACACATTTATTTTCCTTTTTCTCTCTCCTCAATTGAGGGTGTAAACAAATCCCAAATTAGTTGGAATTTTGCACAAAGACCGATTAAGCCATGTAGATTCCGATTTTACACTTAGTTTTGCCTTATGGAAACTTTTAATGTGCCAAATAATTCAATTACTATTTTATCTTTCCTCCTTCATTAATGGCATTAGGATTATCCAAATTTTATGAGACTTGACCCACAAGTCATATTTAATGTGTTGAACACGAATTTTCCATCAATTTTACATATTGGAGTTGTTTGAATATTTATTTAATATTTTGAAGGTTCTACATACTTTCTCTCTCCTGATTTTACCTTTTAAGCAAACTTTCTCCAAATTGGATGAAAATTCACCCAAAGACTGTATTTATTATGTAGATTACGAATTTAAGAATATTTTCCTATTTTGGAGTCATTTATTATTTTTATTTATTAATTATACCTTTTAGGTAATTTCTCTCTCCTAACTTACCATATTATTTCAAGGTTGTCCAAATTAAATGAAAATTGACATGTAGACTTATTTTATTGTGTAGATTACAAATTTGAAGTCTATTCTTTATTTTGAGGCTTTCTTACATGGGTTTTGTCATCTGGCCCATTACAGGCCCATTAACCTTATTATGCAAATAATTAAGTTATTTATCATTTTATTATTACCAAATGAGTTATATGACATATTAGATTACATTATTCATGCATTAGATTATTAGGATCGCTCTAACCTCAACCTTGTTTGGCTAAGTCCAAAAGGTTAAACTTCTAGGGTAGGGTTCGAGATCCGGTATGTTACAACACTCCACACCTTAATAGGATTTCATCCTTGAAATCTATAGATTCAAACATCAACCACGAACTACTCTCCACCCCTTAAAGGGTTCAACCTAACAAGTCAAACTAAACAACTTTTTATAGCTACCCACATCTCTTAGTTTTGAAATTTTTAGAGATTTATGTGTTTCATGTATCCAACTATCAAGTCACCATCTAGGGTTGAGATTTTAGGTCCTTGTGTTTCTAACCTATCAACCCTACATGATCATCCAAAAGTCATAGGGTAGGTCAACTACACCATTATAACAATCCTAGTCACAAAACTAGGGTTAAATTCTAATCAAACTATAGTTTCTCTTCATTGTGACTTAGTTCAAGAAAACTTCGGAAAAATCCAGAGAAAACATTTTCTTTTTGTACATATAATATTATATAGAAAATAATTTGTTGTGAAAAAATTTTACGATTGAAAACTAAAATTTAGGGCCCAAAATCAAAGTGAGAAACCAAGTCACAATATTTCCATATTTAGATCTCCTAACATATTCACATCCTCAAAACCAACCTTATTGAACAAAAGATCTTCATTGATCAAACTCTACGGTCAATATCTTACTTAGAGCTAACTAGCAAAGTCAAGGGTTCTATAGGGAGACAAAATTGAAATAGTCAATTCCGACTACCATGGGCTCTGATACCATGTTGTAAAGAAGTGAAACCACTTCTCTACTAAAAAATTGAATAATAAAACCTCCAGTCCAAACACACTCAGAAGGTATGTTGGAGTGGGTGTAAAATTTTCAAATCTTTATATAATGGTAACAAAAGACCAATGTATAGCAGCGGAAGAAAATATTTGACTATGTTCAATTATAAAACAAAGGGTTACAACTTAAACTTACATCACAAGGATCTATGTAGAGGAAATCTAAACCACCTCAAGATTGTCTCCAAGCTTCATCATCTCAAGCTAAGTCTAGGTCATCATGTCTTGTCATCCAAGTCCTCCACCTAGGGTTGGAAGCATACCCCAGCAAAAGAGAAACAAAAGGAAACATCAGCAAAGGCTGGTATGTGCATACTAAAAAGAAACTTTGAGCAGTATAAGGAAATAGGGACATCAAAATATAAAAGGCTTCCCATGCAAGAGATAAGTACCACCCAAATGGGTATCAAGAGAAAAGACCATAATAAAAGGGATACTTGCCATAAAACATCATATAAAAGGATTGTGCCATAAATAAATCCACTACCATGGTGGGAAACCAAGCACAAGTAGGGCACACACCCCACAATCAATATCCTACATGCATGTGAGATAAGCATAGCCCTAGAACAATATAAACACAATTGGCAGCCAAGGCTTCACATCCTTGCAAACCTGATAGAGAATGACTCACCGCCAAACTCCCAAATATATAAAATGGGTCAACACACACATCTTGCCCTGGGTACGAGGTTCCTTGCCGTCCCAAAAGAGCAGGAAATATCACATCTGCTATAAACAAAACCAATGCACTTACACTACTCTAGTGCTATTGAATCACATAGCATGTTTAATGTAGAGGCAAGTAGAAAAGTATAGTCAGAATTATCAAGGTTGCCATCACACAATGGACAACACAAACATATAAACATCCACATCATAGTGGGATTATATCAACAAGTAAAATCCACATCACAGTGGGTATATATCATCAAAAGTCCAACTTGCACCAAGGCAACAAGATAAGATTCCAAGAGAATATATGTGATCACAAGATCAATAATAAATAAGATACTTCACATAAAGCATGATTTCAAAAGAACAAGACGATGTGTAGGCTAATGTCCATAGGACCAAGAGAAAGAATAAAATAGGATAATTGCTCAACAAGAATAATATGGGATGCAAACATACCTCAACTTCAGAGTCAAACAGGTCCAAAGTCACATCTAGGTCCAAGCCTAGGCATCCAAAGCACCTATTAACATATATGTGGAATTAGGGTTAGGTTTCCGTTAATATACAAAACCCTAAAAATAACCTTTTTATTATGAGTGAATTAGGTTATCAAAACTATGCCATATTTTAGGTTATATTTTTCTGAGTTCGAAACATATTTTATTATTTTTTCTGAATTATAAATTATTAGTTATGAATTATATAAGTTATTATCTTATTTAATTAGATCCATTAAATCACCCTTTTAAAACATTATATTCAGGTGACAAAACTAACACCATTAGAAAGCTTGCATTTTTCTGAATCCAACGAGTATTTATTTGAAATTTTCTGATCAGCGGATAATAATGTATGAATTTTTGAAATTCAACCTATGATAAAATTCCAAATTAGCATTTAAACCAGCAAAAGAGAGAGGGAAAAGAATGGGACCCTTCGTGTGACATGGACTAATGGCAAGCCGCCAAGTCACAGCCCAGGCTCGTACATCTGCAAGTTGCCCAAGCGGATGAAAGGACGACGCTACCCTCACGCGAGACAACTAAGAAACAGGAGGCGGAAGGGCAAGATTGTAACTTGGCCGAAGCCCATCTTCAACCTTGCTCGCACGCCATGGCGGTAGCAGGTGAAGGCCTGTATTGGGCAAAACTGAAACATGGCACGATACAAAGAAACGAAGGTACAGAAATAGATCTTAAGGCAAAACGAACTCACCACCGAAGAGAATCGGAAAATCCACAATGTCCACGACCCGCACAAGCCGCCGCAACCTTTGGTCCAAAACGAGGTTGCAGGTAACCAAAGAACATAGGTATAGAAGAATTGAGCGAGGAGAAACACATCTAGGGAAACCACGAAGGCTCGGGTACCCCTATATATAGGTGGGGGTTCGATTCGAGACCAAATCACAAGCCGATCGGGATCCCAGTTGCACACGAATTGGAAAAAAAGTCAAACAAGGAAACTAGATCTCGAGTAAGCCATCAATAGATGTGGAAACTTCTCAGGAAACTGATGCAACCAATTTCGTGAGAAAAGACCAAGGATCGGCTGAGATATCCGCAAAAATCCAGGCTGCGAACTGAGGCTCCTGGCCGCGTCTCCTACCCAAGGTAGGAGATGACTCTTCTGTCGTCTGATCGAAATCTAAGGGTCAGAAATCACCACGAAAATGGTAAATAAAGAAACTTTACGCGTGACATGTAAAATAAAATCCAAAACTAATTCGAATAAAGTGTAAACACATTTATTTTCCTTTTTCTCTCTCCTCAAACGAGGGTGCAAACAAATCCCAAATTAGTTGGAATTTTGCACAGAGACCAATTAAGCCATGTAGATTCTGATTTTACACTTAGTTTTTCCTTTTGGAAACTTTTAATGTGCCAAATAATTCAATTATATTTCATCTTTCCTCCTTCATTAATGGCATTAGGATTATCCAAATTTTATGAGACTTGACCCACAAGTCATATTTAATGTGTTGAACACGAATTTGCCATCAATTTTACATATTGGAGTTGTTTGAATATTTATTTAATATTTTGAAGGTTCTACATACTTTCTCTCTCCTGATTTTACCTTTTAAGCAAACTTTCTCCAAATTGGATGAAATTTCACACAAAGACTGTATTTATTATGTAGATTGCGAATCTAAGAATATTTTCCTTTTTTGGAGTCATTTATTATTTTTATTTATTAATTACACCTTTTAGGTAATTTCTCTCTCCTAACTTACCATATTATTTCAAGGTTGTCCAAATTAAATGAAAATTGACATGTAGACTTATTTTAATGTGTAGATTATGAATTTGAAGTCTATTCTTTATTTTGAGGCTTTCTTACATGGGTTTTGTCATCTGGCCCATTACAGGCCCATTAACCTTATTAGGCATATAATTAAGTTATTTATCGTTTTATTATTACCAAATGAGTTATATCACATATTAGATTACATTATTCATGCATTAGATTATTAGGATCACTCTAACCTCAACCTTGTTTGGCTAAGTCCAAAAGGTTAAACTTCTAGAGTAGGGTTCGAGATCTGGTATGTTACACACTAACTCTTAGGACTTTCTCAAGGAGTCTGTCATATTGACCTATTTTATGTCCCTGATATACAGCTGCTAGTGGTGCGTTTGGAATGAGAAAAGTTAAAACCATCTACTAAAGTAGTTTAGAATACTATAGCCAGCAACTTGGGCTAGTAATTTTCTAATTCCAGCAATTAGAGTACATGTTTAAAATTATGAACCAACTTCCCTACAACTTGGGATGATGAATGTGGATTGTGGAGATTAACTCTCTAGCAAAGGAAATAAAATGTCATGAATTGCATCCCTAAATATGCCTATGAACTAATAAGTAGTGGATGGGGATCCTAACGATTACATGTATTGAATTCATTGTTCATCAAAGATCTTATTTGAGCCATACCATTTATACATATTACTTCATATCTGGATCCTTATTGGTAGTGGTGCCTTTGGTATTGAAGCTTTATGACAATGGTAACAGAGCTAGGTGAAATGTGCATACATCATATAAAACTTAATATGACAGAGAAAATGTATTGCTGAATTGTTAAACACCACAATAAATTAAGAACCCTACAGGTCAGGGATAGAAATTCAAGGATGACCTATGTCTTGTGCCCAAGGGGGCATATCTCCTACACTATAGAAGAAATAATAGTTGCATACCATGCTAAAGCACTATAGGGGAGGCCAAGGACAGCCTTGTCATTCACATTTCGTCAAGCACAAACACATCATGGTCTGATGATTTTTCATGGTCCTCCCACACATCATGGTCCTTGTCATTCACATTTCGTCAAGCACCAACAGGGATCGTGGAAAGCCACATTCATCGATAGGCACGATAACAACGCAGGGTTCAATGTTGAATAGTGGAAGTGTAGAAAGCCACGTACCTTCAGAGCAACAAATAGGCAAAGCAGTTGTCCTCTTCTTCACGACTGGTTCAATGTTGGGCAGATGATTGTCGTCTTCCTTCCCACACTTCAGTGGATGCTACACAAACTGATACTATGCAGTAATGGAGGGCAGACCAAGGCTGAGAGGCTTCCGCCCAGAGGATCCGTCGTTGTCTACTCACACTCTGCACGGGTGGGGGGGAGTCTATCACAATATAGTTGTCAGAGGCCGCAGTGGTGATGGGGACACTTGCCGGCAGCCAGGGCGAGGAAGGGGACACAATTCTGGTGTCCAGGGTGAGGAAGGGGACGTGATCGGCTAGGTGGAGGAACATAACAGCTGCGACCCTCTCCAAAACGTGATGAAATAGGAACAAACTAGTGGGACGCTGATTAGCCTTAATCCCAATTAGCATGGCAAAGTGTAAAAAATTGGGTTAGGTTAGAGGGAAATGGTGAAATCATTCTCTCAATAGTAATTGTGAGGGGTTAAAATTGTTTATCCTATTTTTGAGGGAGCATCATTCATAAAAAATGGATAGGTACTTTAGAAACACGGTTGAGGGACCTCATCCATTCATTGAGGGAGGGTCCCTCAAAAATAGTCCCTTTTTGTCAGAATTTTGATCCTTCACAAAACTCCCTAAATAACAAACAAGATTTTTGTAGTGAGCTATGGTCCAAATTTTAGGACAATTGGACATTCCTATGATTTTCTATGAATTATTAAAGTTAATGTGTTGAAAACCATTATTTTTGTCTTTTAATTGACCTTTTTCCATGTCAGCGATCCAAGGCTAGGATCTGCCTCTTGTAGATCCAGGCCTTAGATCTACCTCTTGCAGATCCAGGCCTAATCCAATGGCTGCATACCCATCCTCTACCTCCTACAATTAGCGGGGAGGAGTAAATGAGAACCAAAGAGATCGATCTCCCGCTCTTGACCACTATTTGAAAAACAAAGCGAGCCAAAATCTTTGCCTCACAATTTCAAATGCAAAAAGCCCTTTTTTGATCAGGTTTTGTGCATCCTTGCACTGCTAAAATGAGTTCTTTTCTCTCCTCTCTCACTCTGGTGGCTATGGCTGCACCTAGACCTCGACCTAGCCCTAAAACCCCATCCTATCACTATAAAAGAGCCCCCCAAGGTCTGCGGCAATCATGCCTCTCTCAAAGATGCATCCTCACACGCCCACTCAGCCTTCCCGACACTCATTTTGCTCACCCCTCTCCTGTTGTTAGTGCGGCACCACCGCCCAGTCCTTTTGGGCATTTCCCAGACTCGGCTCACCTACCAGATCTACCACTGCCTCTCGCCTCGTGGGATTCTGACGAACCCAAGTGGCAACTCCACTTCCCTCATCTGCCCCTCCTGCTCTAGTTACCCTACACTCTGGTGATCCCTCTCTGCCACATCTGTGTTCTCATGCACAAAGGCTGGAACAGGAGAAAGAAAGTTCCCCGAACCATCGGTTCAAAGGAGAAGAACCTTAGTCTAAAGGACTCATCTGAACCACTTGTGAACTGAGAATCAAGCTTTGAACTAACAAAATCCAGGACCGAACCGAAGCTTTGAGCAAGTGAACTTCCTAGCTCACATGGATTGATCAAGATTGTCCTTTGGTGCATCCAATGGTCCCCCGTTTACCCATTTAAGGTATTTTTGCTCCCTCTCTGCTCAAAAATCAAATAAATGGATAAAACTTGCAAAAAATCATCTCTCTTGATTTCTTACTCCAAAAATTATGTATAAATAGTTAATCTTGATTAGAAAAAATCCAAGGATTTGTTTTAAAATACTTTTGAAAGCTGATTCCAAATGACACTGATATATCTAAATCATAATCTATTGTTTATTCATTTTATCAAATGACTCTATTTCTGGTTAATCTTGTCTAAACACTGAAAACCCTAATTTTTGACTCTAATGTTCATATTGAGACTCTAAAATCATAACTTGACTAGTGAAGTCCTAGATCTATATTTTTTGAATTTATTCAATCTTGAATATCATGATGACATCATAATAATATGATTGTCCCAAATCTTGTGGCATACTTATTCCTTTGACCTAATACTTGATCCCTGGCCTTACTCATTATATTGTTTGAACTTGATCTAATCTTGAACACCAATGATGTTAGAACATGATGATGATCTAAAGACTTGATTATAACTTGCATATTGACCATGATAATTAGGGTTAACACATGAACCTAGAATACCTAGGTGGGTCATTCACACTTGAAACATAATTGACACTTGAATAATATTGAACATCTTGATATCGTTGATCATAAGTGAATGACCTAACCCCAAGGTAAAATAGGAATGAGTAACCCTAATCTTGAATCATGAAACATGATATTCTAAACATCATGATCTTAACCCTTGATCCAATCTTGATGATTTAGGATCTAACTCAAAGGGTTGACCTACTACTTGTTGAGATCTATACTTGAAATCCTCAGTGAAAGGTACACTATTATATCTCCTCTTTGGTTGTATTGAATATACTTTTATGTATCTCTTGACTATAAACTTGGATATATAACTTGATGGATCTACTGTTCCCTATTATTAGTCTTCTGTTATTTTGATAAAAACATGAGAACATAAATGATAATGCCCATTATGACTGCCCGTAGACTGATGATGATGATGATGTTGATAATGTTGATATTGAGCGCAAGCAACCCATCATTCGGAGGTGGACTTGTACATTGGCCTCCTACCTCATATGGAGAGAAGGAGCCTAGTGACCTCCCCCCATCGCGTTAGGGTGATAGAGTCACACAATATATATAAGCATGCTTCTCGATTACAGCATAATGGGAACTCGTAATAAAAAGTGAATTGTTTGAAATAATCATCTTGTTGAATAAATGTTGGATTTGGAAAACCACATTGTTATACTTTTCCTAAATATAAGTCCTGCCAAGTATACTCTTGCTATAAACCATTTTACTTGATTTGATAGCATATCGTGCAATTGCATGATTGTGTCTCAACTTTCTTAATTTTAGGTAAAATAAATGGAACACTAACTAGATTGTTTCCACACTCATATACTCTGTTGACAAAGATTGATCTACATATCTCCTATATTGGTATAGTTGTTATTTAAATTCTCTATTTTTGAGTTATTATTTCTTATTATATATGTCAGTGTGTTAGATCCTATTTTGCCACTCAGGGATGGGTGCTTCAATCCTTTTACCATTATCTAGGTAGTGGGAGGGGTAAGAATGGTTCTGTAACAGAATTCTAGTCTAATTCTTAATCCAATTCCTAGTCCAATTACATTGTGTACAAAGGGAACCATCTCCTTTCATATTGGATTTAACTCCTATTATGATTGCAACATAAAATATCAATGCCTATTAAGTCCTAATCCAATTACACATGGGCTAAAACCTTCTGTATCCCAACAACATCCCCCTCCATCCCATGAGAGATACTTTGTCTTTAGTGATGATCTAGAATAGCTTCTGGACCCTACCACCACATGTGATAGATCCAATCTCCTCAAAAATTACAACATCTTCTCATTTCCATCCCTCTTCTTGAAGTACCACGCTGACTTCATATTGTTCCCAAACAACTGAGATGAAGTATCCTGGAAGTGCCACTTTACTCTCTCTGCCCACACCTGGAACTTTTTTGGCTCCCCCTGACTGTTCTATCGATCCATCCTGGATGAAAACCATGTCTCTGACCATCTACAATAAGCCTCAAAAACCTTCTTTTGACGCCCCCTATCAATGTAACCCCACATCAAGTGTATGATCCTCCATTTTGCATACATCAACTACATGTCCATTGTATTGTCCTTCTTCCTCATGTGTGCGCTATCTAGAAGAAGTCTTTGGAGCGACCTTCTATAATTGGGAGTCGTCGTGCTGCATATTGTTGCCCTTCCATATAGAATCCCAAATCTCATACATGTAGCTATTCTTGTGATCTCTTCTTATCGACATTGCCCTTTTTGTCTTCAGACACCATCTCACTACTCTCACTACATCCTTTGAACCTTACTCTGATACCACTTGTTAGGAAATTGTGATGGCTAAGTGACAGTTCTCTGTAAGACTGAAGGCACAAGATTTAACAAAGAAAACTCTCCCCAATATAAGGAGAGAAAATTCACGGGGCAATACTGACAAACAAGCACTATATAACCAGAATTACAACTCACACCGTCCAGATTTAATCACCCCAAAATTTGGGAAGCTCCCCATGGCCGAGAACAAAGATAAGGAAGAACAGAATTACACCTAATGTGTACAAACCCTCCATTTTCACTTTTTCTCCTCATGACACCACTGTTACTGCTGGGGATTGTTTGTTGCCGCTGCGATAGCTGACCAGGTCGCCCCTTATCTTAGCGATATCACCTACCTCATTTCCTTCTTGATACTCATTCTAGTTGGCGCCTCCAACTAGAACTCCGACGTACTGCCAGAACCCTCTCCACCTGAGAGAGTCAATATGTGTCCTCCGCATCGGTCGGACTATTGTCGTTGTTGCGTCACTAATAGTATGCCACCAAGAGATGTGCATCTTCCACTGCTTAGATCTTCCGTTGTGGTTGATGCACCACCTATGTGTCACCGATCAATGCTCATCCTATGTTGACCAGACAGATCGCCGCCATTGTCATAGCCCCCGACTGATGAGCGTATTCCTCTGCTCAGATCTGCTATCGTAGTCGATGTCGATGTCGCAACACCAATAAAGTGCCACCAATTGATGTGTGTCCTCACTACTCAGATCTACCCTCATTGTCGATGCACTACCGTTGTGTTGCCGATTGTCAACCACTACTTCACCTCAAAACAAATTCATTGGCCCTCCCTCATCCATGAGAGAGTTGCTCCATTGGTGCACCCAATATGTCACCAACTGCCGGCCGTTACTTTGCTCCAAGGCAAAGTCACTGACTCTCTCTTATCCATAAGAGAGTTGTATTGTCAGTGCATCTAATGTGCCATCGACTTTCAGTCGCTACTTCACTTCAAGGCAAAGTCATTGACCCTCTCTCACCAAAAGAGAACACTACTAGTTATTATTGTTCTCTATCTCTTCTACCACAAAAGGCATCACCAACCAACAACTGGTGGGATCGCACACCAAGAAGTGGATGATTCAATAGCCTCCCTCAGGGCCTCTATTTATAGGCCTTCATGCCATGTGGATACAACTAGAAATCCTAGTCTAATTCTCAGTCCAATTCCTAGTCCAATTACATTGTTGCGCATATGAACCATCTCCTTTCCTATTGGATTTAACTCCTATTAAGATTGGAAACACAAAATACCAACTCCGATTAAGTTCTAATCCAATTACACATGGGTTGAAACCTTCTGTATCCCAACACCTTGCCAACCCCTTGGCCAACCTGCCACCAAAGAAGCATGGAGTAGTAGTTGTGTTGGTGGCCCCGTCATACAACATCGTGGCACATTTTCCCAACACAAAGATTGTTGAAGGTGACAAGGGTGAGGTGTCATATTTAGGTTCATATTCATGAGTTGCAGTCTATGAGCTATGAGAAGAATCCTTCATTCTGAAGATTATCAGAATAATAGTTGTTGTCAGGTGTTGTTCTTGAATAAAAATTAGGTTTTTACTTCATTACATGCAACAGTGATAGATGCAATGAATTAATGATTATAGGCCAGATCCATATAAGAAGAAGAAGAATAAACAATGTAGGAGAAAGTAAACTGAGTTAGGAACCTGACCAGATTGTTTGTTGAAAAACAAACAAGTTTTCCTTAAAGAAATCACCACCGCGCAGTCCTCCAGGATAGGCGTCGTTCTCCCAATCAAACTAGTCACGAACCTGAAGAGTAAGTGTCACATTTGCGCAAACGATGAACGTTGCAGACAAATAGATGCACCACCACCAGTGCATCCCAACAACTGTAGGAACCATCGCCTGACAATTTGCGTCTTGAAGGAAGAAGGTGAACGACTTTGTCGCTTCCAAGAGAGAGATCTCCAAGCAACAAGCAGGAGCGATGGCAGAAGACTCTGGGATTAGGACTGGTAAAACACTCGCACGAATGACTGACGGTTGTGTTCGAAAAGATGTGTTTAACCCTAAAGACCGGAGGCCTATTTATAGCCTTACACGCCCCACTAATCATGTTCCTGTTAAGACGTGACCACTCGGTTGCTCTTATATATATTGTGAAAAATTCTGCAAAAGAGACACTTTCCACTTAGGATTAATAAATGTGAATAGGAAATAAACAATTAATTAAATGAGTAATTAATTACGCAGTTGTTTCCTAGTACAAAAAGGAGACGGAAGACATTCTCCACAATCCACGAGCCACAAGCCCGTGCCCGGCCAGGCCAGGCCAGGCCAGGCGTGGCGCGTGGGCACGCGTGTGTGTGCGTGTGTGTTGTGGTCACCCCACCCACCAAGGAGGTGATCATACCTTCCTCCTAGGACCCCTTGGACACTAGTTCCCCATGTGATCCTACATTTAAGGACCACAAAAATTCTAGGAGTGAGCAATATGGGATAAAACTTATTTACCATTTGCACTAGAGAAAAACTACTTTTCTCACATATACTAGCTGCACTACATTGGGCTTAACCCATGCTATATACATGGCTGCTACAGTCATATATCTAACAATCCCCCACAAAGTCCAATGTGTAGTGTGCTCGACCATTCAGTCCTCCATAATGTGCTTTCAGTAGATACCTTATGGTTTGAATCTACCTGAGTTATCCAATTGTGACCCTCACAGGAACTAGGTGAACAAAAGTCTTGAACCTAAACCTTGGGTACAAGAGTATAGGTTGGTAACAACACAAGAAAGACATGGTAGAAAAGAAAACAATGCATTAAGGCCATGCATACAAAAAAGTATATCATGATTGATATTAGAGAACAACCCAATTCTCCTGTTGCAACCTACTCAACATCAATCACTTAGTTGGAGTCTCTAAGGATGTACTGCTAACATCTTGTCCTAAGACTTGACACCATTCAGAGACTAACCTCTTACTAACTTGCAGTCATGACACAAACAAGTTTCCAGGAGATGGGCACACAGATGCTAGAAGCATCAAACAAGAATACATAGTGTCATCTGATTCACCCGATAGCTTGTTATTACCACATTGAACCCAATTTGTGGGATCTCCACTCTTTTGGGTTGGGTTGATACTGCCTATAAATCTATAGGGGTTTCAGTCCCATCCCCAACCTGGATTTTTCCACTAAAGCCAAGGTAAGTCCTTTAATGAAAGGATCATCTGTATAATCTTTGATACCGACGTAGTCCATAGCCACGACCCCATTAGACACTAACTCCCTTACATATTTCAATTTGACTTGGATGTGTCTACCCTATTTTTATTGTACTTCAATTTATTTATCTTAGCAATAGTTATAGTGCTATCACAGTGAACTGAAATTGCAGGAAGCGGCTTTGTTATCATAGGTAAACTGGACATAAGTCCATTAGCCATTCAGCATCCTATCTAGTTTCATCTAAAGTACACAGCTCCACTTCAAAAGTGGACTGAGATAATATAATCTATTTCTTAGACCTCCAGGAAACAACTCCTCCTCCCAAAAGGAAGACATATCTTGAGACACCATTACTCCCAGAATTCACGTCAATCCAGCTTGCATCACTATATCCTTCGACTACAGAAGGATGTTTACCATAATGCAGCCCAAGGGAACAAGTTCCCTTGATATACCTCAGAACTTTGTCAAGAGCTTCTTAATGGTTTTTGTCAAGACAACTGGTGTATCTACTTAACTTCCTAACGAAAAATGCAGTGTCTGGACATGTGCATTTTATAATATGCATCAAACTTCTAATAATTTGAGAGTATTGTAATTGAGACACTGGAACCCTAGTCTCATTCTTGAACAAGGCCTTGGATGAATCATATGGAGTCTTAACAGGTTTACGTGATGTGTACTCCAACCTCTCCAGTATCTTCTCAATGTAGTGAGACTGTGAGAGAGTTATACCATCAGTAGACCTAATGATTTTAAGCCCTAAAATCACATCAGCAACACCCATATCCTTCATCTCAAACTTGCTACACAAGAATGACTTTATCTCATTTACTACTTTCATATCGAAACCAAAAAGTAGGATATCATCGACGTATAAGCATAACAAAATGAATCCATCTTTGACAATTTTATAGTAGAGACACTTATAAAATTCATTAGAAACAAAGCCGAACGATGATATCACAGAATCAAACTTCTCATGCCATTGCTTAGGGGCTTGTTTCAAGCCATATAATGACTTAACAATTTACACATTTTGGACTCATTCCGATGACCCACAAATCCCTCAGGTTGTTCCATATATATCTCTTCCTGAAGATCATCGTGTAAGAATGCGGTCTTCACATCCATCTGATGGATATAGATATTATAAATGGAAGCCAATGCTATAAGTACTCGGATTGTGGTCATACGGGAAATAGGTGAATAGGTATCAAAATAATCTATTCCTTCCCATTGTGTGTAACCCTTAGCAACTAACCTATCCTTAATTTCCATGTCTACATTAAGTTTCTTCTTAAAGATCCATTTGCAACCAACTGCAGGACAACCAGGAGGAAAATCCACCGATTGCCAAGTTCCATTCGAGAGAATTGATTGGATTTCATCATTAATGGCTTCTTTCTAAAACTTAGCTTCTGGAGATTCCATATCTTGTTTGAAAGTGACAGGATCATCCTCAACATTGTAAGTGAGAAACTCACTTCCAAAGTCCTTGAATGCCCTAGACCGTTTACTTCTCCTTGGTTCAACTATTTCTTCAGAATTATCAGATTCAGAAATAACTTATTTTGAGTCCCCCCCACTTTTGTCATCCTTTCCACTTTCTCAGGAATGGAACCTATGGTGAATGAATCCTCTTGAGATACTTCATTAGGCACACCATATTTCATGGGAAACACATCCTCAAAGAATGTAGAATCATGTAATTCCACAATTGTATTGACCTCAATGCCAGAGATATCAGATTTTACAATCAAGAATCTGTAGGCATAACTTGTCTCTGCATACCCCAAGAATATGGAATCAACCGTTTTCAGTCTCAATTTCTTCCTTTTGTGTTCAGAGACAAGTAACTTAGCCAGGCACCCCCACACTCTAAGATATTTGAGACTTGGTATTCTTCCTCTACATAATTCAAACGGACTACTCTCTACATGTTTATGAGGAAATCTATTTAGAATATGGCATGTTGTATTCAAAGATTCCCCCCACATGAAGTTGGGTAGACCTGAGGTCTGGATTAAAGAATTAACCATATCTATTAGGGTTCGGTTTTTACGTTCATCTATCCCGTTACAGTGTGGTGAATAAGGAGCGGTAACCTCATGATTTAGAAAAAATCCAAAAATAAGTTCAAGGTGTATTCTCCACCCCTATTAGACCTTAATTGTTTAAGTATTTTGCCAATTTGAGTTTCAACTTCTTTCTTATAAATTTTAAATTTATCCAATGCCTCACCTTTACTTCTAAGTAAAAAGATATAATAGTATCTACTCGCATCATCAATAAAAGTTATAAAATAATGTTTTTTATTCCTAGTAGCAATTCCATTAAATTCATAGATATACGTATGCACTAAATCCAAAATTTCCGAATTCCTATTCACAGAATGATAGGGCTTCCTAGGCAGTTTAGCTTGCACACAGATTTCACATTTATTATTGCTAATTGTAGATTTAGGGATTGAATTTAGATTCATCATAGGCTTCATTGAGGCAACATTAACATGTCCCAAATGTGAATGCCAAATGTCGGATGATACAAGATTCATGCATACAGAACTATAATCATTCAAATTTAAAATGGAATTTGACACACGTTCAAAATGAATCTTAAATAAGTTCTCCACATCACATAAATACCCCTTGCCAAATAATAAAGAATCACGAAGTCGTGTAATAAAAGCCTTATTACATTTGCAGTCTACTCTATAACCTTCCCTAACTAAAATTATGCTACCAAGGATATTTCATCGAATGGTTGGAACATGTCTAACCTTATGAAGAGTCAACACCTTCCTCGAAGGGAACTTCAAGTCCACTCATCCTTCACCTTTTACTTCTATAGAGCTGGAATCGCCCAAAGTCACAGACCGACCTCGAGAGGCCTGGTAAGATACAAACAAGTACTTATCAGCACACACATGTACATTAGCCCCAGTGTCAATTATCCAATAATGTGGTTTAAGAATAGAAAGGATTTCAGGTTTAATAGACACATACCCATCATTGAGGTTCAAGAATGTAGTCATCATGTTGACCACAGCCTCCTCAGTTGCAGATGTGGTAGCCTTCTTTGCCTTCTTAGAAGGATAATCCTTGTTCCAGTGGCCAACCTGTCCACAAGTCTAACAAGGTTTGTTCTTCAATTTTCTGGATCTTGGCCTTAGGTTTATGTGCATTCTTAGTTTTCTTATCTTTGGTGGTTTTAGCAGTAGTAAAATTAATAGTATGGTTTGCATCAGTACGCACCTTGACCGTCTTCTCCTTTAAGTGTTCTTCTTGTATGTTTATATCCATCATTAGTTCTTCCATTGTATGTATCCCTTTGTGGTGCTTCAGAGACATAACAAATGATTCCCATGACTTAGGGAACTTTTCTATGATAGAGATAACAATGAACTTCTCAGGCAATACCATCTTGGCATCTGAGAGTTCATGAACTATGAGTTGAAGATCGTGTGTTTGATCAGAAACAGACTTACCCTCTACCATCTGAAACTTAAGAAATTTAGACAGGCATTACTTTTTAGTATCTTGATTTTCAGTACTAAAATTCTTAATTAACGATTCCCATAAAACTTTGGTCGTAGTGACAGCAAACTTTGAGTAAGAGTCATACAGCTTGTTATTTAAACCAAACAAAATCAACCTGTTGCATGTTTTGTCACCCTTCTTCCAATTAGCAATTATATTTGCATTATCAAGAATAGTATCATCAGATTTAGGTTCGGTCTCTTCTAAGTACTGATCAAAACTCACAATATTCAGCCAAATTTGCATCTGACTCTCCCAACGGGCAAAGTTGGTACCAATAAATTTTTCAGGCATACTGCTGATATCAATTTTATTTTCAGAACCACCCTGACTATCGATTGTTAATTAATGATAGATAATGATTTCTTTAAGACTGTTGAATAAAAATTAGGTTTTTATGACGTTACATGCAACAGAGAAAGATGCAATGAATTAACAATTACAGGCCAGATCCAGATAAGAAGAAGAAGAATAAACAATGTAGGAAAAAGTAAACTGAGTTAGGAACCTGACAAGATCATTTGTTGAAAAACAAACAAGTTTTACTTGAAGAAATCAGCGTCGCGCAGTCCTCCAGGACATGCACCATTCTCCCAGTCAACCCAGTCACAAACCTAAAAAGAAGTGTCACATTTGCACAGATGACGAACATTGCAGATGAACAGATGCACCACCACCAGTGCAGCCCAGCAACCATAGGAACCACCGCCTGACAGGTTGCGTCTTGAAGGAAGAAGATGAACGACTTTGTTGCTTCTAGGAGAGAGATCTCCAAGAAACAAGGAGGAGTGACGACAGAAGACTCCGGAATTAGGGCTAGCAAAACACTCGCACAAATGGCTGACGGATGTGTTCAAAAAGATGTGTTTAACCCTAAAGACCGGAGGCCTATTTATAGCCTTACACACCCCACTAATCATATTCCTGTTAAGACGCGACCACTCGATTGCTCTTGTACATATTGCGGAAAATTCTGCAAAAGATACACTTTCCAGTTAGGATTAATAAATCTGAATACGAAAGAAATAATTAATTAAATGAGTAACTAATTACGCAGTTGTATCCTAGTGCAAAAAGAAGACAGAAGACAGAAGACATTCTCCACAATCCACAATCCACAAGCCCGAGCCCGTGCCCGGCCAGGCCAAGCCAGACGTGGCGTGGCATGCGTGCACACGTGCATGTGTGTGTGTGTTGTGGTCACCCCACCCACCAAGGAGGTGAGCATACCCTCCTCCTAGGACCCCTTAGACACTAGTGCCCCATGTGATTCTACATATAAGGACCACAAAAGTTCTAAGAGTGAGAAATATGGGATAAAACTTCTTTACCATTTGCACTAGAGACAAAACTACTTTTCTCACATGTACTAGCTCCACTACATTAGGCTTAACCCATGCTATATACATGGCTGCTACAGCCATATATCTAACAATCCCCCACAAAGTCCAATGTGTAGTGTGCTCTACCATTCAATCCTCCATATTGTGCTTTCAGCAGATACCTTACGGTTTGAATCTACCTGAGTTATCCAACTGTGACCCTCGCAGGAACTAGGTGAGTAAAAGTCTTGAACCTAAACCTTAGGTACAAGAGTATAGGTTGGTAACAACACAATAAAGACATGGTAGAAAAGAAAACAATTCATTAAGGCCATGCATACAAAAAAGTATATCATGATTGATATTAGAGAACAACCCAATTCTCATGTTGCGTCCTACACAACATCAATCACTTAGTTGGAGTCTCTAAGGATGTACTGCTAACATCCTGTCCTAAGACTTGACACCATTCAGAGACTAATCTCTTACTAACTTGCAGTCATGACACTAACAGGTTTCCAGGAGATAGACACACAGATGCTAGAAGCATCAAACAAGAATACATAGTGTCATCTGATTCACCTGACAACTTGTTATTACCACATTGAACCCAATTTGTGGGATCTCCACACTTTTGGGTTGGGTTGCTACTACCTGTAAATCTATAGGGGTTTCAGTCCCATCCCCAACCTAGATTTTTCCACTAAACCCAAGGGAAGTCCTTTAATGAAAGGATCAGATGTATTATCTTTGATACCGACGTAGTCCACAACCACGACCCTATTAGACACTAACTCCCTTATAGATTTCAATCTGACTTGGATGTGTCTATGCCATTTTTTATTGTACTTGGAACTCTTTATCTTAGCAATAGTTGTAGTGCTGTCACAATGAACTAAAATTGCAGGAAGTGGAATCGTTACCATAGGTAAATTGGACATAAGTCCATGTATCCATTTAGCTTCCAATCCAGTTTCATCTAAAGCATACAACTCCGCTTCAAAAGTGTATTGAGACAATATGGTTTGTTTCTTAGACCTCCAGGAAACAGCTCCTCCTCCCAACAGGAAGACATATACTGAGACACCATTACTCCCAGAATTCACATAAATCCATCTTGCATCACTATATCCTTCGACTACATAAGGATGCCATAATGCAGCCCAAGGGAACAAGTTCCCTTGATATACCTCAGAACTTTGTCAAGAGCTTCCCAATGGGTCTTGTTAGGACAACTGGTGCATCTACTTAACTTGCTCACGGCAAACGCAATGTCTGGACGTGTGCAGTTCATAAGATACATCAAACTTCTGATAATCTGAGAGTATCCTAATTGAGACACTGGAACCCCATTCTCATTCTTGAACAAGGCCTTGGATGAATCATATGAAGTCTTAACAGGTTTACGTGATGTGTACTCAAACCTCTCCAGTATCTTCTCAACATAGTGAGACTATGAGAGAGTTATACCGTCAGTAGACCTAATGATTTTAAGCCCTAAACTCACATCAGCAACACCCATATCCTTCATCTCAAACTTGCTACACAAGAATGACTTTATCTCATTTACTACTTTCATATCGGAACCAAAAAGTAGGATATCATCGGTGTTTAAGCATAACAAAATGAATCCATATTTTATAATTCTGCAGTAGAGACACTTATAAAATTCATTAGAAACAAAGACGAACAATGATATCATAGAATCAAACTTCTCATGCCATTGCTTAGGGGCTTGTTTCAAGCCATATAATGACTTAACAAGTTTACACACTTTGGACTCATTCCCACGACCCACAAATCCCTCAAGTTGTTCCATATATATCTCTTCCTGAAGATCACCATGTAAGAACGCGGTCTTCACATCCGTCTGATGGATATAGAGATTACAAATGGAAGCCAATGATATAAGCACTCAGATTATGGTCATACAGGAAATAGGTGTATAGCTATCAAAATAATATATTCCTTCCCTTTGTGTGTAACCCTTAGCAACTAACTTATCCTTAATTGTCTTGTCTGCATTAAGTTTCTTCTTAAAGATCCATTTGCAACCAACTGTAGAACATCCAGGAGGCAAATCCACCAATTCCCAAGTTCCATTCAAGAGAATTGATTAGATTTCATCATTAACGACTTCTTTCCAAAACTTAGCTTCTAGAGATTCCATAGCTTGTTTGAAAGAGACATGATCATCCTCAACATTGTAAGTGAGAAACTCACTTCCAAAGCCTTGGATGTCCTAGACCGTTTACTTCTCCTTGGTTCAACTATTTCTTCATAATCATCAGATTCAGAAATAACTTGTTTTGAGTCGCCCCCCACATTTGTCATCCTTTTCACATGCTCGGGAATGGAACCTATGGTGAAAGAATCCTCTTAGGCACACCAGATTTCATGGGAAACACATCCTTAAAGAATGTGGCATCACGTAATTCCACAATTGTATTGACCTTAATGCCAGAGATATCAGATTTTATAATCAAGAATCTGTAGGCATAACTTGTCTCTACATACCCCAAGAATATGGCATCAATCGTCTTTCGTTCCAATTTCTTCCTTTTGTGTTCAGGGACAAGTACCTTGGCAAGGCACCCCAACACTCGAAGATATTTGAGACTCGGTATTCTTCCTCTCCATAACTCAAATGGACTACTCTCTACATATTTATGAGGAACTCTATTCAGAATATGGCAAGCCGTATTCAAAGCTTCCCCCCACATGAAGTTGGGTAGACCTGAGGTCTAGATTAAAGAATTAACCATATCTATTGGGGTTTGGTTTTTACGTTCAGCTGTCCCATTAGACTGTGGTGAATAAGGAGCGGTAACCTCATGAACTATACCATGTGATTGGCAAAATTCCAAAAACAAGTTTGAGGCGCATTCTCCTCCCCTATCAGACCTTAATCGTTTAAGTATTTTTCTAGTTTGAGTTTCAGCTTATTTCTTATAAATTATAAATTTATCCAGTGCCTCATCTTTACTTTTAAGTAAAAAGACATAACAATATCTACTCACATTGTCAATAAAAGTTATAAAATAATGTTTTTGATCCCTAGTAGCAATTTCGTTAAATTCATAGATATTTATATGCACTTAATCCAAAATTTCCTAATTCCTATTCACAGAATGATAGGGCTTCCTAGGTAGTTTAGCTTGTATACAGATTTCACATTTATTATTGCTAATTTCATATTTAGGGATTAAATTTAGATTCGCCATACACTTCATTGAGGCAACATTAACATGTCCCAAACGTGAATGACAAACGTCGGATGATACAAGATTCATGCATACAGAACTATAATAATTAAAATTTAAAATGGAATTTGAAACACGTTCAAAATGAATCTTAAATAAGTTCTCCATCACATAAATACCCCTTGCCAAAGACTAAAGAATCACAAAGGCATATAATAATAGCCTTATTACATTGGAGTCTACTCTATAACCTTCCCTAACTAAAATTATGATACTAAGGATATTGCGTCGAATGGTTGGAACATGTCTGAGCCTATGAAGAGTCAACACCTTCCTCAAAGGGAACTTCAAGTCCACCCGTCCTTTGCCTTTTACTTCTACAGGGTTGGAATCGCCCAAAGTCACATACCGACCTCGAGAGACCTAGTAAGACACAAACAGGGACTTATCAGCACGCACGTGTACATTAGCCCCAGTGTCAATTATCCAATAATGTGGTTCAAAAATAGAAAGGATTTCAGGTTTAATAGACACGTACCCATCATTGAGGTTTAAGAATGTAGTCATCATGTTGACCACAGCCTCCTCAGTTGCAGATGCGGCAACTTTCTTTGCCTTCTTAGAAGGACAATCCTTGTTCCAATGGCCAACCTGTCTACAAGTCCAACAAGGTTTGGTCTTTGGTTTCCTGGATCTTGGCCTTCGGTTTATGTGCATTCTTATTTTTCTTATCTTTGGTGGTTTTCGCAGTATTAAAATTAATAGTAGGGTTTGCATCAGTAGGCACCTTGACCGTATTCGCCTATAAGTGTTCTTCTTGTATGTTTATATCCATTATTAGTTCTTCCATTATATGTGTCCCTTTGCGATGCTTCAGAGACATACCAAATGATTCCCATGACTTAAGGAACTTTTCTATGATATACATAACAATGACCTTCTCAGGCAATACCATTTTGGCATCTGAAAGTTCATGAACTAGGAGTTGAAGATCGTGTATTTGATCAGAAATAGACTTACCCTCTACCATCTGAAACTTAAGAAATTTAGACACGTAGTACTTTTCAGCACCTTGGTTTTCAGTACTAAACTTCTTAATTAATGATTCCCACAAAACTTCGGACGTAGTGACAGCGACTTTGAGTAAGAGTCATATGGCTTGTTATTTAAACCAAACAAAATCAAACCACGGCACATTTTGTCACCCCTCTTCCAATTAACAATTATATTTGCATTATCAGGAATAGTATCATCATATTTAGGTTCACTCTCTTCTAAGTACTGATCAAAACCTGCAATATTCAGCCAAATTTGCATCTGACTCTGCCAATGGGCAAAGTTGGTACCAGTAAATATTTTAGGCATACTATTGGTATCAATTTTATTTCCAGAACCACCCTGACCGGCCTTTGTTAATTAATGACGGATAATGATTTCTTTAATACTGTTGAATAAAAATTAGATTTTTATGTCGTTACATGCAATAGTGACAAATGCAATGAATTAAGGATTACAAGCCAGATCTAGTTAATAAGAAGAAGAATAAACAATGCAGAAAAAAGTAAACTGAGTTAGGAACCTGACCAGATCGTTCGTTAAAAAATAAACAAGTTTTACTTAAAGAAATAAGCTTCACGCAGTCCTCCAGGACAGGCGTTGTTCTCCCAGTCAACCCAGTTACAAACCTGAAACGAAGTGTCATGTTTGCACAGGCGATGAATGTTGCAGACGAACAGATGCACCACCACCAGTGTCGCCCAGCAACCGCAGGAACCACCGCCTGACATGTTGCATCTTGAAGGAAGAAGATGAACGACTTTTTCGCTTCCAGGAGAGAGATCTCCAAGCGACAAGGAGGAGAGACGATAGAAGACTCTGGGATTAGGGCTAGCAAAATACTCACACAAACGGCTGACGGTTGTGTTCGAAAAGATGTGTTTAACCCTAAAGACCGGAGACCTCTATTTATAGCCTTACACACCCCACTAATCCTATTCTTGTTAAGACACAACCACTCGGTTGCTCTTGTACATATTGCGGAAAATTCCATAAAAGAGACATTTTCCAGTTAGGATTAATAAATCTGAATAGGAAAAAACAATTAATTAAATGAGTAATTAATTACGTAGTTGTATCCTAGTGCAAAAAGAAGACGGAAGACATTCTCCACAATCCACAATCCACAAGCCCAAGATCGTGCCCGGCCAGGCCAGGCCAGGTGTGGTTGGCGCGTGTGCGTGTGTGTGTTGTGGTCACCCCACCCACCAAGGAGGTGAGCATACCCTCCTCCTAGGACCCCTTAGACACTAGTGCCCCATGTGATTCTACATATAAGGACCACAAAAGTTCTAGGAGTGAGCAGTATGGAATAAAATTTACTAGTACAGTAATGATCTATAGCATCGGTTTTTTAAGCCTATAGCGTCACTTTTCAGCCAACGCCTAAGTGGTCGTCGCCAGAGAAATTACTCTATAAGGATGGTTTTTTTTAACCAAAGAAAACTGACGTTATATAGTAAAACTGACCCAAGAGGCTGTCAAAAACTAACCCCAAATGAGAAAAGAAACTGTACATGAACCCTATAAGGTCGGTTTTTCTAAATAACTGACCCTAGAGATCCTTTATAAGGACGGTTATATTATGAAAACCGACTCAATAGAGTCTACAGATTGAGCTTGTTGATAACCAGGCCCTATAAGGTCAGTTTTCTTAATAACCGACCCTAGAGATGCTTTGTAAGGACGGTTATATGAAGAAAATCGACTCAATAGAGTCTACAGATTGAGCTTGCTGATAACCAGACCCTATAAGGTCAGTTTTTCTTAATAACCGACCCTATAGATGTTCTGTAAGGATTGTTATATGAAGAAAACTGACTCAATAGAGTCTACAGCCGTGTTGGGATATGGTAGAATGACTGTACCGCGTAGCCTGACCGTGTTGGGATATGGTAGCACGGTTGTGCTACGCGGCACGGTCGTACTACCTTATCCTAACACAGCCATTCTGCCATATCCCAATACGGCCGTGCTATGCGGCACGGGCCTTTCTACGCTGCAACACGGTCGTGCTACGCGGCACGGCCGAGATACCTATAAGTTCGGTTTTTTAAGATAACCGACCCTATATGGTACAATTTTTTAAAAAAAAACCACAGACATAGAACAGAAGAACAAGAAGAACCAAGATATGGGATAGGGGAGCATTGATGTTCAACCGTCACCATTCCAAACCACACATTCATAACAAAAATGATTCATATATTCAGTTGAGTTACACATAATCACATCATAATTTACAAAATGATAGATTGCAAGTTTGAGATGATATTAAATGTCAGATACAAAAGTAAATATGAAAGAGTTCCAAAACCACATACATAAATGGAGCTGACATATTCAATCCAATGCTATATTGACTTCATTTAGAAAAGCATCTGACCACTTTTCTCGGAATTCATTTAAGTCCTTAGGTGTGTAAGGTTGAGTTGTAAAGATCTGTAACAGAAAATGCACATGCTAATATTTTATAAAATGACTACAACTCACTTATAAATTTATGTTGTTATTCTTTATTACCTGATCTATAGTCTGAATGTCATGTGATGCTTGTTTGACAATATCTTGCATATATTTCATTACATAGTAGCCACAAGCCCAGTCATTATTTTGTATAGGACACTACAAATAACAAATTATACTTAATGTTAGTAAACTACTATAAATAGAGTTGAGATAAGACTATAAGAGTTGACATATAAGAGTTGAAAACTAATACATATAAGACTAAGCAATTGTCAAAGTAGCTACCTTGACATTTTTCAAAGTCAATGTCTTTAATTTTGTGGGTATTTGTCCTCCACCTTCACGAAAAGCCTTTATAACCCTAACAATTAAACGATAGTTGGTAAAATAGAAATTCTAAATAGAAATATCATGTTAAAGCATTGACTAAATATATGCTTACTCCATAGCTGGAAATTTCAGTTTGTGACCCCTTGTTGTTTTTCCCATTGGGTCAAGATAATAAAGAGTCATCAATTTTGGGACAGCAACCACTAATTCCCAATGTCTAGATCTGAGTAAGAATAAAACAAACATTAAAATAAATAAATTTATTCATTATTAAAATTTTATTGAATAATAATACTTACTGGACGTTAAAAGGAATTAGGATAATTTCCTTTCCCACACTAGCAAAATATTTGAATGTAGTAGAGAAGTACTCATTCACATCCTCAATATGTATCTCCACTTGACTAGTGACTGAAGGAACTAAGAATCTATCATTCCTTATATCAAAGTTTATGGTCTCGGTATATAAATGGCTATAAAACATTTATAATTATTTTAATATATAGAAATAAGCTAAAAATGTGTATTGGAATTTTCTATATTGATAGATCCTTAACTTATCCATACTTCTAATATTGAATTATTTATCTAATCATACCGGAACAACTCTATAATATCATCAAGAAAAATATAACTGCCAAAGTCCCTCCCAGTTGCATCTTCTGTTAAAATTGACCAATATTTGTAATCCAGAGCTTTGGTTGGCTAAGTATCGACACAAACATTTACATTTACTTCCCAACTCGTCGAATGTGGATTATGGAATAAAAGATGGCTTGGTCCTAGGAGGACGACTAGTATAATTTTTATTTTTTGGTTTGCAAACCTGTTAATTAAATTACATACTTATATTACATGAGTTCATATATGCAGTCAAATATGAAAAACATGGTAGAATTCAAGTATACCTTCTCATTGATAACGAAGTGTCTAGGCCAACCCACCATAGAACCCTCTACTTCTTCAACTGTACTATATTCAGGATTAGGTATGGGTAGTGGTTTGTCCCCCATTCTGTCATACACAAGATGGATGGATACACGACAAATGTCATCAGTAATTTGTTGGCAATGCAATGTACCACCAAGGTTGTATACCTTGCCCGCTGCCACAACATTATATTCTGGAACCTCCACTATAAGTTTACAGTTTATACCAACCTAGAATTGAAATAATATAAGTTATATACGAAGCGGTAAACCAAATACCTACTACAACTATATATATATATATATATATATATATATATATGTATATATATATCATACTAATAACATAACATGCATGAATCTTCTTAGCTTCCATTCCCATTGGGCACATTATTTTCTTTGCTTGATATGTTGAAATTGGAAGCTTGTTGCCTTCAGGAAGAATTTCTTTAACAAAGACAACAGTGAAGTGAAACTCTTATCACTCCACCGGTTTTGAACTTTAAGAGTATATAATTGCATCACAGCACTCAACCTCATGAACTTAGTACAACCCTTATATAATGGTTTTTTAGCATCATGGACAATGTTTGCAAATAAAGAAGGTGGATCAATGACATTGTACACACAACTACGTAGCATCTTATCAACCATATCATCATGAATCGGGTCATCCTAAATCGGTTCATCATTGACATTATCATCATTATATATATCTTCTATGCCACAACTATTAGTATCGACATTTTCTGATCCATAATTGAATTTCTCTCCATGCCAATACCATTCATTATAATCTTGTATGATCCCATTGCATATATCATGATTCATAATTTCCTCAGCGGTATCAACTTTCAAATTGTTACCATAATTTCTACATGGACAATATAGCCTATCTATAGGTAGTTTCCTATGTTCCTCATCAAACCTGATAAATTCATCAAGACCTTTGGCAAACTCTGTACTGTAATGGTTCTTGATAGACATCCAACTTCGATCCATTTTCTATATCACATTAAAATTAATTATAAAACTAAGCATTTAATATTGGTACTATAAGATGTAAGTTTTTATTGATAGGAAGTTAATTACTTTTATACTAAAGTGTAGCACCTATCCCATTTTTGAATATTTAATCTCACTAGCAACTATATAATGTATGTTTAGTCTTGAAAAAAAATTCAGCAGCATTTCCCCTAAGTTCTCCAAGTACACCGATGTAAATGACAAATAACCACTCACATATGTACCCAGAGAACAAATGAGGAAATCCTATTGAAATTTTTTTCAAAACTAAACATACATTATACAGTTACATCCTAAGTGAGATTAAATATTCAAAAATAGTCCCAGACCAGGGACTATCCAAAATTTACTCCTAATGAGTAAATTTTGAACAGGTTTTTAAGGTGATACGTAAATGTATTATTGTCATATTTATATATTAAGTTAAACATCATGCATCGATGATCTCATCTATAAACCCTAAAGTGTCAATCTGAGACTACATAATGTCTACTGTTATATTTCTAGAATAAATACCAAGCGCTACCATATGTATTAAAGATTTGAATCAAAATGAAGCCTAATGGCACATTGGGAGAGTGAGAATATTATACCTCACTTGAAGGCTGAAGAATAAATATATGCAAGTCAACAGCAAGTCAACAGCACCTGCAACAACACAAATACACGATTCAATTCTATTATAATGTATTAATTAGGGGTCAATATACATCAATGTTAGAGGAGCAGGAAGAATTAAAAAATGCAAGATTGACAAATCTTGAAGTTTCAGCAACTCAGCCATCACGACCGTGCTACCCAGTACAGTCGTGCCATCACCACGGCCGTGCTTCCCAGCATGGCCGTTCTACCTAACAAATATATTCACTCTCAATCTCTCCTCAATTGTGGCATGACAATAAGAAGAAAATGGAAAACTAGCCTTCCATCCATTCATTCATGTCGTTCACCACCTTTACCTTGTGCTACTACCTCCCTTTTCTCCCCCTCCACCCTCCTCCATCCCACTCCTCTCCCTGCCTCTTATCCACTGCCGGGCAGAGTGGAGCCTCGATACCACCACTCCCAACCTCTCATCATCACGGTCGTGGTGTTCGTCGATGTGGTGCAGCTCAACAAGCACGAGCAGACCAGCAAAAAATCGAGCGGGACGCTTACCTTGTGTTTGGGTGGTGGCGGCGAGGCCTTTCCTCCCAGGCACGGCAGCAGGGGGTGGTCTTCAAACCTCCACGGCAGCAGAAGGTGCCCTTCTCTACTCTCCCGAAAGCGGCAGCAGCGTCAACGATCCTTACGGCAGCGGAAGCTTGCTAGCATTCACGTGATCGATGAATAAAAAAATCTGGTTCCAGTAACAGTTAGTAGTTGGACCTATAGCGTTGGTCAACATAAAAAACCGACGCTTCAGGTGAAGTGGTGCCCGCGTTTCAAGAACATATAGCGTCGGTTATGTAGGAAAAACCAACACTACTGGTGAAGTGGTGTCTGTGTTTTTTAGGACCACCTGTAAGGTCGGGTATCCTAAAAAACCGACCCTATAGAGTTATGTTACAAGGTTGGTTATTTTCAAAAAATTGACCCAACAGGTCTAAAGCGGTGTCCGCGTTTTTTGTTGACCCTATAAGGTCGGTTATTTGGAAAAGTCGACCCTATAGCTCGAGACGTGAAGCTAAAATCGAGCAATTTTTTGCCGCGGGAAACATAATGGGTCATTTTTTATGATAAAACTGATGCAATAGTGTATTAGGTCGGTTATTCTGTAAAAAATGACGCTAAGGGCAGCGACGTTATGATAAAACTGACACGTTTTATCACCCTTCTTCCAATTAGCAATTATATTTGCATTATCAGGAATAGTATCATCAGATTTAGGTTCGGTCTATTCTAAGTATTGATCAAAACTCGTAATATTCAGCCAAATTTGCATCCGACTATGTCAACGGGAAAAGTTGGTACCAGTAAATTTTTTAGGCATACTTATGGTATCAATTTTATTTCCAGAACCACCCTGACCGGCCATTGTTAATTAACGATAGATAATGACTTCTTTAAGATTGTTGAATAAAAATTAGGTTTTTACGTCGTTACATGCAACGGTGACATATGCAATGAATTAACAATTACAGGCCAGATCCAGATAAGAAGAAGAAGAATAAACAATGTAGGAGAAATAAACTGAGTTAGGAACCTGACCAGATTGTTCGTTGAAAAACGAACAAATTTTACTTAAAGAAATCAGCGCCGCGCAGTCCTCTAGGACAGGCATCGTTCTCCCAGTTAACCTAGTCATGAACCTGAAGAGAAGCGTCACGTTTGTGCAGACGACGAACGTTGCAGACGAACAGATGCACCACAACCAGTGCAGCCCAGCAACCGCTGGAACCACCGCTTGACAGGTTGCATCTTGAAGGAAGAAGATGAACGACTTTGTCGCATCCACAAGAGAGATCTCCAAGCGATAAGGAGGAGCGACGACAGAAGACTTCGGGATTAGGGCTAGCAAAACACTCGCACGAATGGATGACGGTTGTGTTCGAAAAGATGTGTTTAACCCTAAAGACCGGAGGCCTATTTATAGCCTTACACACCTCACTAATCATATTCTTGTTAAGACGCGACCAATCGGTTGCTCTTGTATATATTGCAGAAAATTCTGTAAAAGAGACACTTTCCCGTTAGGATTAATAAATCTAAATAGGAAAGAAACAATTAATTAAATGAATAATTAATTATGTAGTTGTATTCTAGTGCAAAAAGAAGACGGAAGACATTCTCCACAATCTACAATCTCGAGCCCGGCCCGGCCCGGCCAGGCATGGCGCGCGTGTACATGTGTGTTGTGGTCACTCAACCCACCAAAGAGGTGAGCATACCCTCCTCCTAGGACCGTTTGGACACTAGTGCCTCATGTGATCCTACATATAAGGACCACAAAAGTTCTAGGAGTAAGTAATATGGGATAAAACTTTTTTACCATTTGCACTAGAGACAAAACTACTTTTCTCACATGTATTAGCTACACTACATTGGGCTTAACTCATGCTAT
This sequence comes from Alisma plantago-aquatica, assembly GCA_963693085.1. NCBI lineage: Eukaryota > Viridiplantae > Streptophyta > Magnoliopsida > Alismatales > Alismataceae > Alisma > Alisma plantago-aquatica. The sequence goes on along the minus strand of OY856410.1, from coordinate 405,531,458 downwards.
ATACATGACTGCTACAGCCATATATCTAATGCCACAATTGGCAACTGCCAGTGTGGAAAATAGGGCATCAACAATCATTGTTGTGCCTAAACTTGGAGTTATGTCTAACGAACTTTGAGCGGTGAAGAATAGAAGCTCCCCAAGCGAATAGATGCTCACCAAGCGTGGGTGTTGTAGCTTCTAAATCCTAACCATCCACCCAAAACCACTACCACCACATCCAACTCTACCTGTTGATGTTGTGCCTCTTCTTCCTATTTCTGGGTGTATCTTGGGGTCAAAAAATGGATCAATGGTCAAAGTTCATGGTAAGGAGAAGACCTACAAACCTCAATTCAAGTACGATGTGCTCCTGCAATCTGTGGGGAGATATTGATGTCTGCCAAGTCGCCAATGCATTTCAATACAAAGGAGGCGTCCTCATTGTTCACATAACTATTATTGTTGTTTTCTATATACGTCGTTCAGCTTGTATCTATGTTTGAATGACAGAACAACTCTCCTTCCTCATATAAGCTTGCTACAGTGATGCTGCAACTACCTATCCAGATTTCCACCATCGCTAAGGAAATATGTATGTTCGTGTTTCTCATCTTTGCACGGTGTACAACAACTTGGCAAATCATTTTTACCCTTGTTCATTGATAATATTTTAAACTAGATATGTCCAATTTCACCTTGTATTATTTGTTAAGTTCTGCATCATCAGATCGCTTTTCGTACATAAACTAAAAGCTATATAAACAGGTCCAGAATTATGTTATTCTCCCCCAAACTATTCATATTGTCTTCTGTAGTAAAGGTTTTTCAAATCAATGTTATATAAATTGATAAAACCATTAACGTGACTACTTGCTACGTTGGAAGTCAAATTGGAGACGCATTTTCACATAATTAGTAAGGTTTTGTATGCAAATTAATATGAAATAAAATAATTTTGAAAGGGGGGTAAATTCATTGCTTAATTGGTAATTTTCTTCCTTTCTACATGAACGGTATATAAAAAAATTCTTATTACTTTTTATGTGATTGATGATGGATATGTGTAATGTAGCTTCATCTTTATTGGAACATGGGTTCAAACTAAGTTGTTTGGAAAAGTGTGATCATGCGACACTATTTAAATGTGTTTATGAAACAACTAGAAGGTTCCATCTTGTCAATGAATTAAAAGGAGATTAAAACATAGAGTTTGTTATCTTCGTTGCAACATAACTACACTTATAGTAGACTTTTTCCTGGTAGTTGGCGCTTTTTACAACACATTCCTTTGTAAAAGCATTTATTACACATTCAATTACAAATTTCAGTCACAAGTTCCAGTTTTGTTTCCATTATTGTTTGAGTTTTTAAATGCTTCAAATAGGCTTACATTCAGATGATATACAAATTATCATAGCAATTTCAAAAAAACATTGAATGATATGTTCACTATTTTAAATGTTTTAATACATTGCATAATTACTTCATCAAAGAAATAATTAATTATGACGAGGAAAAAATCATTTTCAATTAGTTAAATGCAAAATTACAATATACAATTAGAGTTTCCTGTCACTATTTTTTATAGACAACGAAAATATACTAAATACAATTCTGCCAGTTAAGGTCAAAATTCAAGTAAGCATTCATATTCTATTTTTCGGTGCAATTAGAATAGGTTAAAAAGAAAATGAACATATTTGAACTAACTACAAAATGTGTCATTTAAGCTTGTAGCCAATTGGATTTTGTAGCATTGAAACCCTTACACGGTCCTTAACTTTTTCCCTTAGACATTTATCTTCATATTCACCCTTATTAGTTGGAATTTTCTCCCTTTCCTTAAAGCATGTTCATATTAAACAACATTCCTCACTCTACCCTAAGAATATGATAATAATTCCAATCACTCGCCTCAAAATCCTTTTCTCTTCTTCAAATATCTTTACCCTCAAACAAAGTCTATTAACCAAATAATGGTACATTTTCACTCTTCCTAATGAAAGTGTACAATTTTTTAAAAAAAAATTGGCCATTCTATTCATCCCGTGGCCTGGGCTTGATCCTGGGACCTCTCGCTAACAAACCAAATGTCTAACCATCTTGGTGTCTTCTGTTAGACAATGAAAGTGTACAAACTTTTGATATATGCATATTTATATATAGAATATACAACTATAGAACAAACAAGTTGGCATTCAAAATCTCACAATGTCTTTTCTCTTTCATAACTCCTATACCCTCTACATTCCCTTATATTATTGTATGCCTTTGTTTTACTTGCTCTAACATATAAAAAAAAAACAATACATGTCGATATATTCACCTAATCCAGGCATACACCATGCATACAATGTTCTCTAACAATACAACTAACACTGTACATCCAAGTTCATAACTTATATTCAAGATTTTTTTTGGCATGAATCACTTTTGTGCCATTTTCAATGTCTCAACCAACATAAACACACTACACATTTTAGATGACCAACATCATTTTTTATTCTTAGTTCTCAACTTTCCAATCATATCTAAGATTTGAAGTAGCCTCTATCCCACTTTCCGATGTCAAGATTTCTGTTATTTATATTTCACAAACCAACATCTTCCTAAAACAATAACCATCATTGACAAGGCAACAAAAGGACTCACACAACAGCCATGTACGTAGTGTTCATTGTTGTCAAATATATTTTTTAAAATCCTAGGATAAGGTCAACCTTTTTATGCTTCATACTCTATATCACATATGCTATAGATTTTTGAATCACACACACACACACACACACACACACACACACACACACACATATATATATATATATATATATATATATATATATATATATATATATATATATATATATTACATCCAAGCAGGAAGATGTTTTCACATTCACCTATAACACAAATAAATGAAAAATGGTCACACTTCTTGCATTTCATTTTTTTTGCATGTATAATCTATCAAATATATATAACATGCAATAAACTACTTAAAATTGTTATAATCATTTGCAGAGATAGACAATATTCGCACCCATTTTTTAGACAGACACCACACATCCTCCATCATAACTTTCTCCTCACTTGTTAAAAACTCTCTCTAAGTAGATAATTTCACCTATCATTTAGATACAATAACAAACTTCAAATGAATATTAAAAATATCCATATATGTTAATGTTACAATCTTTTTACCTCTTACATTCAAATAGAACTTTACTAAACAGCTTGTTATAAAAAGTAAATGTCTATTGTTAGTACTTATTTGATTAACAACTCTTGATTTTGGTTTTTTTTATCCATATCACTTTTTTTATTCATTTCTAATAATAACCATGCATTGTGCATTATGATTTAAAATCATTATAGTAGCATGTATAAAGCATGTACTATTCATTAATAATAAAATTAAAATCAAGGACACATGTTGTTTATTAATGTTACTTTAGTACGTTTAAGCCAATGTGAACAATTATTTCACCACGACACACAAATATACTTGTGTCACAATAACCTCACTATAAATTTATTGATATATCTTTAATAAAAAAGACATTACCACTTTTTGTTTTTTTTTTCAAAAAAATTAGTATGAAGTTACATTCTAAAATATATTTATTCTCTACCCTTTATCTTATTTACAGATATGAAAATTTCTTTATTTTTTATATACAAAGAAACTAATAAAAATTAAACAATACTAACACATGCATTTACACATGTGTATTCACTGGTATACACACACACACACACACACACACACACACACATATATATATATATATATATATATATATATATATATATATATATATATATATATATATATATATATATATCTGTGTGTGTGTGTGTCTATATACATACATACATACATATGGCCGACAAGGAGTGGCTGAAGTGGTCAAACACGGTGTCTCCTAACAAAGGGACTCGGGTTCGAACCTTAGTTGCCGCCTTAATTTACCACCCTCCTGGGGATTCGGCCTTCGCCACAAGCGTGTGAGAGGGGGAGAGAATGCCTCTCTACCAACCCTAACCCTACCGCTAGCAACAAACAGAAGCAGAAATAAAAGGCGGAGACGGCTAGACCTAATCTTGGAGAGGAGAAAGACACGGTGAGGAAGAATATGCTGCAGAAGACCTAGTCACATGTGCTAAAGGAGCCAACACAGAACTAGGTCGAGGACCTATCCTTTCTACAATCAATTGAGAAGGAGGGTGATATCCATGTCGAACTAGATTTGCATGATTCGAGAAGATGAAGAACATGTGGGAATCCACCATTTTGGTTTACACAGTCAGAAGAAGGTCATAGTGTCCTCATCTACAAGCATGGATCCAATGCAAGTGAAATCTGAAGGGGAGTTTTGAGCTACCTTTAAGTGAAAAGGGTGTCTTCTTGGTTAGATTCTCGAACCCATAGGACAAGAAGGTAGTCCTAGACTTGGGACCTCACTGGTTCAACTCTCAATTGGTAGTGGTGAAGGACTACAGGTCCGGCAACGAGCTAAAGAAGGATTTGTTCTCAACCATCCCCACCTGGATCACAGTCTATTCGCTTGGATGAACTTGGATGAGGAAGGCGACGGGTACCATTGTCGTAGGAATTGGGAGGGTCCTACACATAGATGATAGGTCTCTCGAGGGATATGAAACAAGGATTCTGGTCGAGTTGGCAGTCAGATGCCCAACACCGAAGAAGGTTTGGCTCAACGTCAGAGGAGTAGAGCCAATCCCAATCAGAGTGGAGTATGACTACATCCCGCCCAAGTGCAGCCACTGTCAAGCCTTTGGTCACAGTGATGCTCAATGTGATGAGAAGAATATGTTGGAAAAAGGGAAAGAGAAAGAGGGTCGTGTATGGGTCGTAAAATCTAAGAAAGGGGTGCCTTTCTAGCAGCATGAGGAAAATTACTTAAGACCAGATTCAGGAAGCAAAGTAGAAGGTACTGGTGAACTGGAGGTCCATACACAGACGAACAAAGGAACCAAGGTGGTTAGAGAGCCCAACAATTACAGCCCAGACAAGGTAGATAAAGAATTGCATAAAGAGGGAGATGGAGGTGAGAACTCAGCCATACATCATGTGGATAAAGTTACTGAGGAAGAAAGCACATAGAGAGAAGAGGGTGAATTCACACAATCTTCCAGGAGGAAGAGCAACCACAAGGTGTTAGTGATGTTCTTGATAGGGGTAATAGATTTGAAGCTCTGAGTGACTCAGACAAAGAAGAAGAACAGATGGTCAAACAAATAGAGAGGGAAGGCAGCAAGAAGAACAACAAGAAGGATCCTCCAAGGCGTACCAGAGCCCAAAACAAAACATGTTAATATGTCCATGTTGCTATGGAATATTAAGGGAGGGTGTGACATGAACAAGAAGAAAGAGATCCAAGAGTGGATAGTTGTCGGTGGACATTCCGTAGTTGCTTTAGTGGAAACAAAAATAAAGGTGCAAAACAAAGATTGTATTAGATATTTATTTCCGTAGGGATGAGCATGTATCTAATGTGGAGTGCTCAAAGCTGGCCAGAGTCTGTGTGGCCTGGAAATCGAGTGCATGGTAGGTGACAGTGATAAAGATGTCAAATCAACACATCACTCTTGAATGTAGGAATAATGGTGGCTTGCACATATGGGTATCAATTGTATATGCTCATAATGATGTTAAAATAGATAGGAGCTATGGTAGGACCTAGTTTACCTTTCTAGAAAACACTCTCTACTGTGGTTAGTCACTAGGGATTTTAATATTGTCTAGTTGTAGGCAGAAAAGAGAGGGAAAATACCAGCTTTGAACTCGAAGATGAATGATTTCAACCATACAATAGACAAAGCAGGACTGTTTGAGCTACCAATGAATGGGGTGACATCTTCTTATGGAATAATGAAAGGGACCATGGGAACAGAGTAGCCAGTAAATCGGACATGGCACTGGTGAACGATGAATGGCTATAAATTTTTCCTATTGTACAGGTAAAAGCAGGTGGCTCTAAAATAAGTGAATGTGCTCCTATATCAATTTAGATCACAAAGAAGAAATAGAAAAGGAGGCCTTTCATATTCTTAAACTACTGGGCTGATTGGGAAGGCTTCAATGATGTCATTAAAGAGAGTTGGAATACTTTAATGGTAGGGAACCCGATGTATGTGTTTGCAAAGAAACAGACAAATACAAAGATTGCACTGAAGAAGTGGGGCAAGGCTGAAGTGAATATCCCAAACCTTTTGGCAAATATAAAAAGAGAATGTAGATAAGTTAGAGGAAAGCTTATAAAGGACCCTCTAAATGAAGTTCTAATAAGGAGAGATGGTGAGCTAAAAATGATGTTGGATGATCTGAAGAAAGCAGAGGAGAAATTTATTGGCAGAGGAGTAGAGACAAGTGGATGGAGGATGGTGACAGAATTACCAAACTCTATCACACAGTAGTGAAAAGGAGGGATGCAGATAACATCATTTCAGAACATATTAACAAAGATGGCAATGTTGTCAACAAATAGGAGGATTTGGAGGAACAAGTTGTGGAGTTCTATTCTTCTCTTTATAATAAAAAGTTTGATGATGATCTACTGAGCGAGGAGATGACATGGAGGTATAAGCTCTCAAGCACTCATAACAACATTCTCACAAGGAAGACAAATGAACATGAAGTTAAAGATGTCGTCTAGAGCATAGGTAGCAACAAGTCTCCGGGATCCGATGGTTTCAATGCTTTCTTTTACAAGAAGACATGGGAAATTATAAAGGAGGACCTGATTACATATGCCAACTGGTTCATGGAAGGGGGAAATTGTTGGTGTGTATGCCCTGAGAGCCAATCATGGGATGATTGGTGGGATACATTAAGATTGATTGATAAACATCAAAGGCAAGCTTCCAATTCTTTCTGGTTCAGTCATATGAGATAGTGATAGAACAGATTGAATGTCTAGAGAATGACAGTACTCAATGACGTATGCTTTCAGGTTGAGGACCTGAACGATGAGATCATACGGATGCTAAGAGTTTGTACATTCTTTTTTTGTCCCTAGTCGGATGTCATTGTGGAAGGTAGATAGACAACAATGACACACAAGACTAGATTGTGGTGTTGGTTGATGATAGAATCTCATTAGTCATGATATAGACATATCAAACCAAACACATAGGTACTTGTCAGAGAACAAGTGTACCGGACAAACCCACCGTGAGTTTGACACATGGAACCATGACATGGTAGTCACAGTCAGTACTCACTGTGATGGTGGTGAATGTGATTCTTTAACCTGAAATCACTACACTCAACACATGTCATTGGGCACACTTTGACATCATCAAACGTAGTCCTGAAACATGGATTGTTATAAAGGTGATGATTGGGTGGCTTTGACACATGGGGCTTTTGAGGGGTGAGTGATAGATATGGGATTTGTCCCTCCTGAGGGAGTTTGATATCCAAGGCCACTTGATGAGTAGGATTGAGATAGGCATGTGCACGCATGTGTGAATCAGTATGTGATATTGATGTCATACATATCTCGTTCAATCTACTCTGAGATCAAGAAAGTGAATGAACGTTGACAGGATGACTATTCCATGCCTTGAGTTCATTCGGGATATCAGTGACAAAGGAATTATACATTCGTTGTAACACCATTCACAGATTGTAGGATTGAAAGTTGTTCTCCATCTTTCTACTTTCAGTTGGGTAGCACTGATGTGTGACTAGGCACCGCTCTTTGCTTGTGAAGTCATAAGTGTTATGGACTTTCACTGCCAATGTGAAATGGACCTGCAGGGTCACACACATAGGATTTAACCTGGAAGAGGAGTTTTGTCCACAAGAAATGTTTAGATAGATTATTAAAGGAGTTTAGTAGTTCAATTAAATACTCAATCAATTGATAGCTCAATATCATATTGTTCAAGGTGTTGGACACATTGATTGGAGTATCGGATTGATTGAAATCGCAATTGACTGATTCTGCACAACCTGTACTCCCAACCGATCGGCTCATGTGATGAACCGGTCGGCTGAGGTTGCTGAATCGGTCGGCTCAAGTGTTGAGCCGATCGGCTCAAGTCAAGTATGGCAACACATCCCACTATCACACAGACAGCGAGGTGTTACGTGAAAATGTGCGGAAATCACCATAACCACAGATTATCGAAAACACGGATTAATTAAAACCGATTGCGAAAAGATGATAAATTGAGAAACTTTTACATTTCAGTCCACATCCTACAAGAAAACATGTTATATACATTCATTCAAGCCTTGATACATGTCCACAGCTTAGAGCAACAGCTGTCCTGTCATAACATGAGTCCATCACCTGTTAATACATACATAAAGGCCCACATCCGGCCAGTAGTAGGACATACAAAACATCTACGGTTGTACATCGTGAAACAATGTCAAAACACCGCCAAGGACCTGAGAGTACAGGGATGACTCTAGACTTTACTACAAAACTTCCAAAACAGCAGCATATCCATCGCTTGCCTTCTACTATTCTTCTAGTTGCTCGGTCGCAACTCCGCGACCACCACCACATCTAGCTCGACCACCTAAAAAGGGTGTAAACCAGTGGGGTGAGACAATTGAACATTGTCCCCGCGGGAAACATAACTTCTCCACCGCAACTACAAAACCTCAGATATATATAGAGCATCTAACTGATAAAAAGTATAACAAGAGCAGTTATAAGATAAGACTGTTCATACTTATCAAGCTTACCAAAAGTACTCAGTCATTTATCCAACTATTTCCTTATGAAACATGATTAACAAGATAGAATGTATAAAGCTTACTACATATGAGAAACGCACAAACAACTACATGATTAACAAGATACTCCAATCAATGTGTGAATCAGTATGTGATATTGATGTCATACATATCTCGTTCAATCTACTCTGAGATTAAGAAAGTGAATGAACGTTGACAGGATGACTGTTCCATGCCTTGAGTTCATTTGGGATATCAGTGACAAAGGAATTATACATTCGATGTAACACCATTCACGGATTGTAGGATTGAAAGTTGTTCTCCAACTTTATACTTTCACTTGGGTAGCACTGATGTGTGACTAGGCACCACTCTTTGCTTGTGAAGTCATAAGTGTTATGGACTTTCACTGCCCACGTGAAATGGACCTATAGGGTCACACACATAGGATTTAACCTGGAAGAGGAGTTTTGTCCACAAGCAATGTTTAGATTGATTACTAAAGGAGTTTAGTAGTTCAATTAAACACTCAATCAATTGATAGCTCAATATCATATTGTTCAAGGTGTTGGACACATTGATTGGAGTATCGGATTGATTGAAATTGCAATTGACTGATTTTGCAAAACCTGTACTCCCAACTGATCGGCTCATGTGATGAACCGGTCGGCTGAGGTTGCTAAACCGGTCGGCTCAAGTGTTGATCCGATCAGATCAAGTCAAGGGTGAATCGATTGCTTCAAATGTTGAAACGATCAATTCAACTGGTGCAACTGAGCAATTTGGGAAAATAGGATTGGTGAGAATTTTCCCTTCATTTCAATTGCCCAATTTGATTGGGAATAGGATTGGTATTCGATACCAATTAGGAATAAAAGAAGGAAAGTCAATCGGGAACTGACCAGGACCACCAACCGACCGGTTCACTGGTGAAACGACCAGTTGAGGTTGTGAGTTGGTTGCTTTTGTGGAAAATCTCGAACCCTTCTACTCCTGCTTTTAGTCCTGCATTGCTCGGGATGGAGAACCATGTCCCATGACCCTCCTATATATAGGGGTATTGGGAGCTTCTCAAAGTACAACTCAGTGCAACCAGTTGCTCTACAAAGTTGTCCTTGTCTCTGGTTTTGGTAACTGAGAGAGAGCCCAAGCAAGTGCTACCCGCAAAGGGAGGTGTAGCAAGGGAAAGACAACTGCAGTTGCAACTGGAAGCAGGAGAGTGTGTTGGCGACTAGTACGTCAACAGGAGGGTGTGACTCCTTCCACTTCCTTGTGGGACAAGGAGTGTGGAGTTCCAGGTGATCCGTGTGGACTACTTCAGAGGTGGGAGGTCACTGCCGCTCAGGAGGACAACTGTCATCCGACAGTCCGGTGAGAGAAGGAGCCGTCAGTCCCGGTGTGACCAGGAGCTGCACAGACACCGTCGAAGACCGGATTTGAAGACCGTGCAAGGTGCGAGGTATTGTCGCCGAGCAAGCCTTGGGACAAGGTATGATTCCACAAACCATCCTTTCCTATTATATAGACGTTGATGTGTTTCCTTGTTCTGGGTTTGGGGGAGAAAATTTTTGTTTCCGCTGCCTTCTCTGCCTCCCCAAAAACCCAACAGTGGTATCAGAGCCACGTCAACTGTTCTATATTTTAGGAATATCGATATGATCAATTTTGGTTTGTCGCCTTTATTTATTGCATACGATGCGAATAATATTGGCTTTATGCATGTCCAATCCTAAATCCACAAATCCCAATTACATATATGATATGTATTATTAATGCACTCGATACGTGTCGCCCTTAAACGAGTTTTGTGGTGGATGTATAGTGTGGTTATGACCAATAAACCCTATCTGTGAATGGTTGTGTGTGGTTGCTTGCATCTCGGTCTGCGCACCGATCTTCCTTCTCCTTTTCCTGATGTAACTCGAAATAATTCGAGATTCTTTCCTACCTTTGGTCCCCCCGAATGTAACTCGGGGTTTCCCTTTTAAGCAATGTAAAATTAGGATAGATTTTATTTCTTATTATGACGAAGACCGACGGACATCCTGACGACAACTGAGACGATCGGTTCAAGGTGTGAACCGATCGGTTGACATTCTAGACGATCGGTTCAAGGAGTAAACCGATCGGTAGATGACCGGTTCAAGGAGCGAGACGAGCGGGTGGCGGCTATGGCGAGATGCACGACGACCAGGCAAACCGATCGGTTTGGAGGAGCCAACCGATCGGCTGGTGGCACCCAGATGACCGGCCAGAGAGAGCAGATCATTCATATGATGAGTTGATCAACTCGGAAGGCAATTGCACAGATCTCATCTTGTGAAGATCGCATATGATGTAGACCTAGATGACTGTGATTCCTCTTGGCTTGATGAATCACATTAGGATGGCCATAATTATCGCTTTTATCATTTGCGCATGTTTTCTGTGGGATATAGCATGTATATGATACGTACTATGTATTGTAGTGATTGGATATGTATATGCATATAAAAACCAAATCCCTCATTAAATATTAAGTTTCAGATACCTTCCAAATGTGACACATGTGAAAAGCTTGATCGACCAAGTGTGGGCACGCCCTAGCGTGGTGCACTGTCTATCTCGTGGAAGTGTGAAGGATGAATGTGTGGGTCTTCCCTAGCAGGGTGCATATTCATCGTGTTTGCTTTGGGTCGGACTTAACAAGGTGACCTACATAGGATCTAGCGCCTTGAGGCATGGAGATGATCATGGCAAGGTGTTGCATATGACATCTTATCAAGAGTTTCATATGATGCAATTGGCAAAAGTTGCCTACCTGAGAGATCTATGTTGTGGATGACAGCCCAAGCTGGTCCATGACTTAGAGGATTTTAGGATCTTGCCCACTAGAAGGTTGTACGCTGCAATCTTCCGAATTGATGGTGAGGGCTATCAATTCTAACTAAAATAGTGGGAGCGATAATTAATTAAAGGCCTAATTTTATCGTCAACTTTTCAAATCAATCAAACAAGTCAAAAGAGTTTTGGACTAAAACTGCATATTTTCCTTTTGTAGTAGAAATGGCAACCAACAACAACAACTTTTCTTTGTGATCGGTCCTTGACAAGGACAAGCTAAATGGGACAAACTTCCACGACTGGTATCGGACATTGAGAATTGTTCTCACTCAAGAGCGTAAGCTCTATGTCCTGGATACTCCAATTCCAGAGGAACCCGCTCCTAATGCACCAAGGACAGAAAGGGATGCTTACAAGAAGCATTCTGATGATGCCATTGATGCAAAGTGCTTGATGTTATGTTCAATGAACCATGAGTTGCAGAGACAGCATGAGAACATGGGTGTCATTGAGATGATTCAGCATCTCAAGAACATGTATGAAGATCAGGCAAGGCAAGAGAGATACAATGTTTCTAGGGCGATGTTCAAGTGCATCATGACAGAAGGAGATCCAGTTGGTCCTCACACACTCAAGATGATTGGGTATGTGGAGAACCTGTAGAGACTGGGATTTCCACTGAGCCAAGAGTTGGCTACTGACGTGATACTACAATCGTTGCCAGAATCCTACAGTCAGTTTGTGATGAACTACAACATGAACAACTTTGATAGGCCACTGTCAGAGTTGTTAGGCATGTTGAGGACAGCCGAGATACAGATGAAGAAGGACAAGCCTAAGGCTGTGATGGTGATAATGAGCAAGAAAGGTAACTCCAAGTGCAAGGGCAAGGGCAAAGCTAAGAAAGGTTCTGATGCTAGCCAGGAGTCCAAGCCGTCTTCAGCTCTCAAGGCCAAGGGAGGCGTGACCAAGAAAGGAAATTGCCCCCATTGTCAAAAACCAAGACATTGGAAAAGGAATTGTCCTCTCTATCTGGAAGAACAAAAGAAGAAGGAGACAACTGAAGTCTCCACTTCAAGGTGTCATGAAAGTAAAGTTGTAACACTTTTTGAGGTATATGATACCAAGATGTAAAGTGTAGAGCACTCATAATTGGGGCAAGTGTTTCCGCCATAGATAGGAGTACTTTAGTTTATTTTCAGCCTACAAGGCATGTAATACAGTTATGAACTGCTATTTCATATTTTCCAATAGATAGAAACACTTTATTTTTGCATATTGTATGACAATGATGGCAATTAATAAAGAGATGTTTCAATTTATAAAGATATAATATTTGTGGCAATGCCTTATTTGTCTTGTGGTATTTGATATGCATAAGATAAAATGATACCTAAAAGTTATAGATAACTCAAACAATCAAATTAGCATCAATCATGAGAAATTCATTTATAGTTTCCATATGATGGATAAATCTAGACTCTTTTGGTTAGAGAACCAGTAAGAGACATGAATATCTTGGACATAATTAATCAATCTTCACTAATGGTAGTGGGAGAATGATTATCCTATTAGGTATGATACATGTGATGTATTTACATACCTATTGGAACAAATGCTAATACTTCAAATGGTGTTTAGAGAAATATCAATATGAATATCTTGAAGTGTTCAAGATTATCATAGATGTAGAGATTTGGTAAAGTGTTAATTCTTGATAAGATCAATGAATAAAATACTTGGACCAAATGTTTGAGATCCTTATGAGTGATTATGATAGTGTATCATAGTGAACTCATGATTAAGGCATGGTGATGTCTAAATCAAGAAGGAATCATACTCTAAGGAGTTAGAGAATGATTATCAAATAACTGAATTCTTCTTAATAAAAGAATACCCCACACTAATAAAGGACATTAAGAATCACAAGGAGTTGTGAGTTCTTATATCCTTAACAGATTCACCTCAATTATCTATATGATGAGTTGTTCATGTGATGAGTCAACTATCTAGATGAATATGAGGAACCAAATTTTGAGTTATGGATTATGACCATTACATCCTAAATGACATCCATGTGAACCATAAGGTATGACCTTGATGGTAGCACCCATTGGATAAAATCCATAAGTGCAAATGAATCTTAAGTGTTAAGATACATGGATAACATTTTGAGAAGGATGATGCTTGCTAATTGCAACTTAATGACTAAGACATTTGGCACATTGATACTAAAACCACATTCCTATGAGGAATAAAACAAGGATGTGTATGTGACACAACCTGTAAGGTTTATGAATCCATTAATGCAAATGAAGTCTATAAGTTGCAATGGACTAATCAATGTGATTGATTGAGTACAAGCAACTCAGAATTGGATCTTTACTTTGATGATATAGTCAAAGGGTTTGACTGATATATCAAAGATAAAGAAGGGATATGTGATTTAGTGGGAGCGTGTTCACATTCCACATATTTATGTGAAATGATTTGTTCTAGAATGGAAATCCAAAAGTGGAAATTATCTTTAAGGAAGATAGAGATGTTTCCTATGTGATAGGAATAGAGATATATAGAGATAGTTCTCGAAAAACCTCTTGACCTGAAAAGAGAAAGCATACATTGGCAATCTGTACTGAAGTGTTCAGTATGCACAGATTCAGTGGGAGAAAACTTGTCCATGTTACATGGAGTTAGTATTCCAAGGCCAAGTGTCCAATTCTCATGAAGAATGGGAACACTAAGAATAGATATGGATCTATCATGTATGTAATCATTCCATTATCTTGCATGTATGGACATGGCAAGAACAAAATGCATTCATCATCTTGTATGTACGACATGACAATATGATGTGCTCATCCTGAAAACTCGTATGTGGGACATGACGAGTGGATGTCTTTCTATTTCCAGTAAGGGTTACTGGAGTACCATGAGAACTTGATAAGTACTTGAGAAGTACTAGTTCTATGGAGGTAAGGAAGAGTTCGATGTAAAGAGTTACATTGATGCGAACTTCCGAAAGGACAGAAAATTTATTGCAAAAACATATATATAGGATATATAAAAGTGAAAGTTTGTTGATAATTGGAAGTGTTCCAATAAAACCATTTAAAAGGAAATGTCGAGTATCTATGTGTTAAAGAACAGCAGTGGATACTATATGGATCTAGAAGTTCATAGGATGAACTTATATTCTGCTCATTGATGACAAGTCTAGAATCCTTGATCATGCAATGTGGCTAAAGGTTAGCAAAAGACTACTAGATCGCATATTACGGCAACTCCATCTCATACGTGTGACGTACAGCGAGGAGATGAGAGACATGCAATTTATACTGACTTTGGCAAGGTGTTGCCATTGCTCACTATGCTGGCACTAGAGAAGAGTGACATGTAGGACATGTTTGAAGATCACTATGAATATGATTCAAGGGTGATTGGCTCGCAGTGCAAGTGGGAGTCTGTTGGTGTGTATGCCCTGAGAGCCAATCATGGGATGATTGGTGGGATACATTAAGATTGATTTGATAAACATCAAAGGCAAGCTTCCAATTCTTTCTGGTTCAGTCATATGAGATAGTGATAGAACAGATTGAATGTCTAGAGAATGACAGTACTCAATGATGTATGCTTTCAGGTTGAGGACCTGAACGATGAGATCATACGGATGCTAAGAGTTTGTACATTCTTGTTTTGTCCCTAGTCAGATGTCATTGTGGAAGGTAGATAGACAACAATGACACACAAGACTAGATTGTGGTGTTGGTTGATGACAGAATCTCATTAGTCATGATATAGAGATATCAAACCAAACACATAGGTACTTGTTAGAGAACAAGTGTACCGGACAGACCCACCGTGAGTTTGACACATGGAACCATGACATGGTAGTCACAGTCAGTACTCACTGTGATGGTGGTGAATGTGATTCTTTGACCTGAAATCACTACACTCAACACATGTCGTTGGGCACACTTTGACATCATCAAACGCAGTCCTGAAACATGGGTTGTTATAAAGGTGATGATTGGGTGGCTTTGACACATGGGGCTTTTGAGGGGTGAGTGATAGATATGAGATTTTTCCCTCCTGAGGGAGTTTGATATCCAAGGCCACTTGATGAGTAGGATTGATATAGGTGTGCCCACGCATGTGTGAATCAGTATGTGATATTGATGTCATACATATCTCGTTCAATCTACTCTGAGATCAAGAAAGTGAATGAACGTTGACATGATGATTGTTCCATGCCTTGAGTTCATTTGGGATATCAGTGACAAAGGAATTATACATTCGCTGTAACACCATTCACATGTTGTAGGATTAAAAGTTGTTCTCCAACTTTCTACTTTCACTTGGGTAGCACTGATGTGTGACTAGGCACCGCTCTTTGCTTGTGAAGTCATAAGTGTTATGGACTTTCACTGCCAACGTGAAATGGACCTGTAGGGTCACACACATAGGATTTAACCTGGAAGAGGAGTATTGTCCACAAGCAATGTTTAGATTGATTACTAAAGGAGTTTAGTAGTTCAATTAAACACTCAATCAATTGATAGCTCAATATCATATTGTTCAAGGTGTTGGACACATTGATTGGAGTATCGGATTGATTGAAATCGTAATTGACTGATTCTGCACAACCTGTACTCCCAACCGATCGGCTCATGTGATGAACTGGTCGGCTGAGGTTGCTGAACCGGTTGGCTCAAGTCAAGGGTGAATCGATTGCTTCAAATGTTGAAATGATCAATTCAACTGGTGCAACCGAGCAATTTGGGAAAATAGGATTGGTGAGAATTTTCCCTTCGTTTCAATTGCCCAATTTGATTGGGAATAGGATTGGTATTTGATACCAATTAGGAACAAAAGAAGGAAAGTCAATCGGGAACCGACCAGGACCACCAACCGGACGGTTCACTGGTGAACCGACCGGTTGAGGTGTCCCAACCGATTGGTTGGTGCTCCAACCGACCGGTTCATGTCCCCAACCGACCGGTTCACTTGTGAACCGAGCGGTTCAGGTTGTGAGTTGGTTGCTTTTGTGGAAAATCTCGAACCCTTCTACTCCTGCTTTTAGTCCCGCATTGCCTGGGATGGAGAACCCTGTCCCATGACCCTCCTATATATAGGGGTATTGGGGGCTTCTCAAAGTACAACTCAGTACAACTAGTTGCTCTGCAAAGTTGTCCTTCTCTCTAGTTTTGGTAACCGAGAGAGATCCCGAGCAAGTTCTACCTGCAAAGGGAGGTGCAGCAAGGGAAAGACAACTGCAGTTGCAACTGGCAGCAGGAGAGTGTGTTGGCGACTAGTACGTCAACAGGAGGGTGCGACTCCTTCCACTTCCTTGTGGGACAAGGAGTGTGGAGTTCCAGGTGGTCTGTGTGGACTACTTCAGAGGCGGGAGGTTACTGCCGCTCAGGAGGACAACTGTCATCCGAAAGTCCGGTGAGAGCAGTCGTCAGTCCCTGTGTGACCTGGAGCTGCACAGACACCGTCGAAGACCGGATTTGAAGACCGCGCAAGGCGTGAGGTATTGTCGCCGAGCAAGCCTTGGGACAAGGTATGATTCCACAAACCATCCTTTCCTATTATATAGACGTTGACGTGTTTCCTTGTTCTAGGTTTGGGGGAGAAAATTTTTGTTTCCGCTGCCTTCTCTGCCTCCCCAAAAACCCAAAAAAAATATGGTCAAGAAGGTTAATCATTCTTTCCTGGTACTTATTCCTAAGAAGAAAGTGATAGCATCCCTAACTGATTTTAGACCCATCACCAGTTGTTCATTGCAATATAAAATCATCGCAAAAATATTAGCTATTAGATTGAAGATGGTGCTTCCCTATCTTATTTTTGAAAATCAAGGAGCTTTTGTGACGAGAAGGAGCATTAGTGATTGTGCTTTACTAGTAGGGGAATTTTGGCAAGACTACAAGGTGATGAGAGGCAGTAGAAAGGCTTGCTTAAAACTAGATGTATCTAAAGCTTATGACAGTGTCATATGGGACAAACTCTGGTAGATCATGGAACTAATGGGATTCAATGAAATGTGGATTGACTGGATGAAACTGTAACATACTAGATCTCAGACCCTACCATGGAAGTTGACATTTTGGACTTCACCAAACAAGGTTGAAGGTTAAACCTAAATAAATGTTTAGTATAACCCCAATGAGATAATGCATGTATAGATCACATTTATGTAACCTAATGTTCTAACATTAATCTTAGGTTTATAATCAATACATAAAGTATGCAACATAACTCATTTTGGTGGTATTATGAAGATAAGAAACTTAATTGGATGAATAATTTAGATAATGGGTCGTTAATGGGCCATATGAAATATCTCATAAAAATAAGTCTCAAAAGTATAAACAAACTTCAAATTCAAAATCTACATCTCAAAATTAGCCTACATGTCAAATTTCATCTAATTTGGACAACCTTGATATATTAGGATAAGTTTAGGAGAGAGAAAATGAGTAAAAGGCATAAGCAATGAATAATATGATTATATAACTTAAAAATATTTAATTAATGGCAAATTAATATTCAACACATCAAATATAACTTGTGGATGAAGTTTGGTCCAATTTGGATGTTGTTTGTGCAAGTTATGCAATTTTAGGTACATTCTGGACTTTTCTACAATTTACCCAATTGGGAGGTTTTCTTTGAAAATTGTCACATGAATTATAATCCTTATATATTTCCTTACCATTCTCTAGTTTTTGAACCATAGGGCACCTAGTTGCACCTTGGTTTGAAGGTGTTTCTTTCTAAGGGCATTTTAGGGATTACTCTCTTTATAAATGAGCTTATCTTTAGAAGCTATCAACCATTGGGGTTATTTCTTTGATTGGAGGTCGGTTGGATGGACTATAAGTGTCCATAAACTAACATTTGATTTTCAAGAATCCTCTATGAGCTGTCCTCTTGCATGGCCATGAAATCCCTACGCTAAGGACACATCAAAAGCTCCATGGACACCTCATGCTTGATTTCTTCTTTATCCATAAAGGTTTGCACGTCCATAGGCACCCTTAGCATTGGACACATGGAAATTTACTTGACACCTCGTGCTTGACTTCTTCCTTATCCATAAAGGCTGGCATGTCCATGGACACCCTTATACGTGACACATGGAAAGTCTCATAGACACTTCATACTTGACCTCTTTCTTTATATAGCCATATCTACCCCCTTCTCAACTCCCAATTTTAAAACTCTTTCTCTCCTTTATTTCCTCTAACTTAGAGCATCATTCCTACTTTATTTTTCCATGAAGGTTCTGTCCCAAGGTAAAATGAGGTGACTACCTTGGTTAAGAATGCTCCTAGGGTTCCAAATTTCTCTATTTAGGATTTCTTAAACTCCTCCTTGGTGATTTTGACCAAAACTAATAAGTTTTCTCCTTTCCTTCCCTATTTTCATGTTGTTAGTCTTCCTTCCACCTTCCTCCAAGTTGTAACCCTGGTCTTCCATGGTGAAACCCCACCTAGAACCCATAAACACCTCATTTCCATGTTCTTTTGTTAGGATTTTTCACCTCTAAAGTAGAGAAGGTGCTTCTTGCTCGAGATAGGAGCTTTGCTGGAGAAACCAGCCTCTCTAAGCTTGAGAACCTTACTTATTGGACATGTCCACCTTTTATAGAGGTTCTTAGGAGGCCTAGGCTTGACTTGGACTATTTAGACTCGGAAGTTGAGGTATGATGTGTCCCCTATTCTTCTATGTTGAGCAATTCACCTATGCTTATTCATTCTCTTTGTCCTATGGACATTAGCCTATACACAATATTTTTTCTTTTGAAAATCAGGGCTCATGTAAACTACCTTATTTGATATTGATATTCTTTTGAAATCTTATCTTATGCTTTGTTCACGATGGAACTCTAAAAGATGGCATGTGATGTCTTTTGCCCACTTATGAGGTGGATGTATATGTTGGTCACTTATGTGGTGACTAGTTTATATATTCTTACTATACTTTCTACTTGCCTCTACATTTAACATGCTAAGTGATTCAGTAGCACTATATTAGTGTAATTGCACTAGTTTTTATGACAGATGTGTTATTTCGTACGGAGCAGATGTGATATTTCCTGCTCTTTTGGGATGGAAAGGAACCTCATACCCAGGGAAAGATGTGTGATTCTTAGCCCATGTTTTATATATTTGGGAGATTGGAAGTATTGCTTTCTCTATTAGGTTTCAAGTTTATGAGACTTGGATTCCTTTGTGTTTGTATTGTTCTAGGGCTATGTTTATCTCCCATGCATGTAGGTTGATGATATGGGGTGTGAGCCCTAATTCTTTACATGTGCTTGTACGGTACAATCTTTATGTTTTATTAATGGCAAGTATTCTTTTGTTATCATATGATTTCAATTCCTTCGCTTGATACCCATTTGGGTGGTCCTTATCTTTTCTATGGGAAGCCTCTTATATTTGATGTCCTTTATTCCATATATTGCTCAATTTCCTATTTAGTATGCACATATCAGCCTTTACTAATGTCATCTATTTTCTCTTGTTGTTGGGGTATGCTTCCAACCCTAGGTGAAGGACTTGGATGATAACGCATGAAGTTTTGGACTATCTTAAGGATTTAAAGCTTGGAGACAAAGTTGTTATGGTTTATATTTCCCTCTACTTAGATCCTTATGTTGTATCATACATGTAAACCCTTATGGGATATTATGATGTACTTTTGTAATCTTTTGTGAAAATTGAATATAGTCATTATTTTTATTCCACTGCTATACTTTGGTTGTTTTGAATACCATTTATTGAAGTTTGAATATTTTACACCTATTCTAGCATACCTTTGAGTGTGTTTGGAATGGATGTTTAAGTCTTCAAATTTTTTTAGTAAGGGGGTTATCCCGCCCTCCTTACAGCATGGTATCAGAGCCCATGGTATTCAGAATCTGACTACTTCAATTTTGTCTCCCTAGTTAGAATCCTTGCCTTAACTTTAAGTGACATATTTGCCCTAGAGTTTATCAATAGATGATGAAGGGTTGATTTTGGATCATATAGTTTCACATTAGAATAATGATGAATAGATCCTTAAAATACTTACAAGTAAAAGATGCATAAGTAACCATAGTAACTTGAGGTTGTTTAGCTTGGCCTTTAGGTAGCTACTAGGATATGAAGTTGAAAGAAAAGGTGTCTATAAAGGATCATGGTTCGGGGGCTGGTAAGATTTTCCTCTGCACCACTAGCTTGGTTTACGAGGTCTCCTGAATCCATATGATACCGGCCTATCCTGAGCTGATATGAATTGTTCAAAATAGCATGCTTTTATGAAATAGTAGCCTTAGACATCTATATGATTTATCTTTAGGGACTCTAATATGTTGAACTAGTCTCCCAGGTGTAAAGACTTGTTTGAGGATGTACAAGAGCAAGTTAATCCATAGTTCATCGTTAGTCTTTACAAGTTATGTTTTTTTTCATGATGCTTATGTAGTTGGATGTAAGGAAGTGTAGTTGAACCTTTTGTACCTAAAGAATAGTTTTGACTTAATATGATGAATCCTTTAAGCAGTGGTGAATAAGTTGTTTTCTTATATGTGGATGTTTTGATTTAGAGACGAAATCCTTTTAAGGGGTGGTGTGCTGTAACATAGTAGATCACCTTGGAAGTTGACATTTTACACTTAGCCAAGCAAGGTTGAAGGTTAGACCTAAATAAATGTTTAGTATAACCCCAATAAGCTAATTCATGTATATATCACCTTAATTGAACCTAATGTTCTAACATTAATCTTAGGTTTATAATGGATACATAAAGTATGCCACATAACTCATTTTGGTGGTAATATGAAGATACAAAACTTAATTGGATGAATAATTTAGATAATGGGCCATTAATGGTCCATATGACATATCTCATAAAAAAGTCTCAAAAGTAGAAAAAACTTCAAATTTGAAATCTACATATCAAAATTAGCCTACATGTCAAATTTCATCTAATTTGGACAACCTTGAAATATTAGGATAAGTCTAGGAGAGAGAAAATGAGTAAAAGGAATAAGTAATGAATAATGTGATTATATAACTTCAAAATATGGAAATAATGGAAAATTAATATTCAACACATCAAAGATAACTTGTGGATGAAGTTTGGTCTAATTTGGATGTTGTTTGTGCAAGTTATGCAATTTTAGGTACATTCTGGACTTTTCTACAATTTACCCAATTGGGAGGTTTTCTTTGCAAATTGTCACATGCATTATAATCCTTATATATTCCCTTGCCATTCTCAATTTTTTGAACCATAGGGCGCCTAGTTGCACTTTTGTTTGAAGGTGTTTCTTTCCAAGGGCATTTTAGGGATTACTCTCTTTATAAATGAGCTTATCTTGAGAAACTATCAACCAATGGGGTTATTTTTTTGGTTGGAGGTCGATTGGGATGGCCTATAAGTGTAAATAAACTGAAATTTGATATTCAAGAAACCTCTATGAGTTGTCCTCTTGCATGGCCATGAAATCCCTAGGCTGAGGACACATCGAAAGCTCCAAGGACACCTCATGCTTGACTTCTTCCTTATCCATAAAGGTTTGCATGTCCATATGCACCCTTAGCATTGGACACATGGAAAGTAACTTTACACCTCGTTCTTGACTTCTTCCTTATCCATAAAGGCTTGCATGTCCATGGACAACCTTATACATGACACATGGAAAGTCTCATAGACACCTCATACTTGACCTCTTTCTTTATATAGCCATATCTACCCCTTCCCAACTCCCAATTCAAAAACTCTTGCTCTCCTTTATTTCCTTTAGCTTAGAGAATCATTCCTACTATATTTTTCCTCTAAGGTTCTGTCCCAAGGTAAAAGGAGGTGCCTACCTTGGTGAAGAAGGCTCCTAGGGTTCCAAATTTCTGTATTTAGGATTTCTTAAGCTCCTCCTTGGTGATTTTGACCAAAACTAGTGAGTTTTCTCATTTCCTTCCCAATTGTATGTTGTTAGTATTCCTTCCACCTTCCTCCAGGTCGTAACCCTGGTCTTCCATGGTGAAACCACCTATAACCCATAAACACCTTATCTCCATGTTCTTTTGTTAGGGTTTTTCACCTCTAAAGTGGAGAAGGTGCTTCTTGCTCGAGATAGGAGCTTTGTTGGAGAAACCAGCCTCTCTAAGCTAGAGAACCTTACTTATTGGACATGTACACCTTCCATAGAGGTTTTTCAGAGGCCTAGGCTTGACTTGGACTATTTAGACTCAGAAGTTGAGGTATGATGTATCCCTTATTCTTCTATGTTGAGCAATTGACCTATGCTTATTTATTCTCTTTGTCCTATGGACATTAGCCTATACACAATGTCTTTTCATTTGAAAATTATAGTTTACATGACTACCTTATTTGATATTGATCATGTGATCATGGATAATCTTTTGAACTCTTATCTTATGCTTTGTTCATGATGGAACTCTAAAAGATGGCATGTGATGTCTTTCTCCCACTTATGAGGTGGATGTATATGTTGGTCACTTATGTGGTGACTAGTTTATATATTCTGACTATACTTTCTACTTGCCTCTACATTTAACATGCTATGTGATTTAGTAGCACTAGAGTAGTGTAATTGCATTGGTTTTTATGGCAGATGTGTTATTTCCTATCGGGCAGATGTGATATTTCCTGCTCTTTTGGGATGGAAAGGAACCTCATACCCAGGGCAAGATGTATGATTATTGTCCCATGTTTTATATTTGGGAGATGAAGTATTCCTTTCTCTATCAGGTTTCAAGTTTATGAGACTTGGCTGCCTTTGTGTTTATATTGTTCTAGTGCTATGTTTATCTCACATGCATGTAGGTTGATGATATGGGGTGTGAGCCCTAATTCTTTACATGTTCTTGTGTGGCACAATATTTATATTTTATTAATGGCAAGTATTATTTTGTTATCATATGATTACAATTCCTTTTCTCTTGATACTCATTTGGGTGGTCCTTATCCTTTCTATGGGAAGCCTTTTATATTTGGTGTCCTTTATTCCATATATTGCTCAATTTCCTATTTAGTATGCACATACCAGCCTTTATTGATGTCATCTATTTTCTCTTCTTGCTGGGGTATGATTCCAACCCTAGGTGAAGGACTTGGATGATAACGCATGAATTTTTGGACTAGCTTAAGGAGTTAAAGCTTGGAGACAAAGTTGTTATGGGTTAGATTTCCCTCTACTTAGATCCTTATGTTGTATCATACATGTAAACCCTTATGGGATATTCTGATGTACTTTTGTAATCTTTTGTGAAAATTGAATATTATATGAATATTGTTCTCCTATGTATATATGTTGTGGCTAAGGCAATAGAACATTTGTATCAAATTCTTGGTCTAGTATGGATAAAAGAAAGATGATGTGGTCTAATGCAAATGTTTCTGAGTAGGTGTTGACGTTGAAATTGGTTTTAATTTACCCATATTTTTGGGTATGTGATTAATTAGTGATTGATTGTGTTTTATGTTTTGAGTAATCTCATTTAGTGTAACGGGTTCTCACACATGGCAGGTAGAGCTACACTTCTGAAGGCATCTATAGAAGGACTTCTCACATTCTGGGTATAGCAGGGGGAGATTCCCAGTCCAGTTCTTGATAGATTGGAGATGAAGATGGCAAATTTAATATGGGTAGGAGGGTACCACCCAATGAGATATGCACATATGGTTCTTCCCAAAGATGAATGAGGCTTAGGCCTTAAATCACCAAGGGACATAGAAAAGTGGGGAACAATGAAAAGAATTATTATATACCAGGAAGGCACCTCAACTTGGGAGAAATGGATGAGAGATAGATATCCAAGAGGACTCGAGTTCATTCCACAGATAAGAGAAGGATACTCACACACCATCAATGTCATGACGCAAATGTGGCAACAAGTGAGACACCTCTTTTATGAGACCCCTAACCTTACTTAAAGTGTTGAACAAGCTTAATTATCATAATTTAACTCTTATAACCCTAATCTAACCTTGTGATATGCTTTGAAATCATAAGCGAGCTCAAGTTTCAAATTTGGTTCAATTTGGACACTGTTTGAGCAAGTTATACAATTTTATGTACATTTTTGATTTTTCTATAATTTACCCAATCGAGGGGTTTTCTTTGCAATTTTTCACATGAATTATGTTTCTTAGATGTTATCTTATCATTTGTGATCTTTTTTATCCATGGGGATCCTAGATAAACCTTGGTTTGAAGGTGTTTTCTCAAAGGGTATTTTAGGGTTTACCCCTTCATGAATGAGCTACCTTTAGTAGCTATCAACTAATGAATTATTTTTTTGGCTTGGAAATTTGACAAAGGAGAGATAAGCATGTCTATATGAATGGTGGGGGAGCTGCACAACTGTCTAGCAAATCTGTTTAGAGTTATACATGACGCTTCACATTGGATGATAACCCTTGTTTGTTCTCTTTACATAAAGACGATGCTTAGTGCAATTAAGTGATAGTAGATATACTTATGTTGTGGATATGCTTAAGATTGTAAATGTGTACATGCAGTATCCATTCTTATGTTGATATCTATACTTATACTACTTATTATAATTATGATGCTAGCTATATCATGTTGTTAGTTATGTTTAGCAATCTAGCCATGCCTCTGTAATTAGAAATGCCTATACTGCTAATCAAGCTTATGCAAATACTGGTGCTTATGTTGTTAGCTCTGCTTATGATATTGACCTGTTCAAACTGTTAGACATGCTAATGTTGTTAGATATGCTTATGCTACTAGACTTTCTTATGCTAGTTATACATATGCTACTGAATCTCTTATATGGTTAATAAGGCAAATGATGATAGTCACCTTGATGTTGATAATTGTTATCATCTCCTTTATGTATTTTGTTAATCATCTATGTTGTTGAGGCTATTTTTTATATCTAATTAAACTGCTTAAAACTATTTAATTATTTAAAATGTTATAATCAATAAGCGTTGTTGGAGGTTATGTCTCTTGTTGGGACATGGGTCTCACCCTTGTGGTTCACCACATCATTTTAGGTAATCGGGAAGACAACGAAACCATGGAAGTAAAGAGGAAATACAGTAATGAATCTTTGAGAAAGTTGATTAGATGTCTAGTGTGTCCTAGAGTCGTCTCTGTACTCATAGGTCTAGGCAAGAAAATTTTGTATATGGTGTTTCAAACGAATCGGACTTTTGTTAGCATATTAATGCTTGTTTGTGTGGCATATACGAATATTGTTCTCTAGTGTATATATGTTGTCGCTAAGACGATAGAAAAAATTGTATCAAATTCTTGGCATAGTGTGGATATAAGAAAGATGTTGGGCTCTTATGCAAATGTTTCTGAGCAGGTGATGACGTTGAAATCGGTTTTAATTTACCCATATTTTTGGGTATGTGATTAATTAGTGATCGATTATGCTTTATGTTTTGAGTAATCTCATTTAATGTAAGGGGTTCTCACAAGTTGGTATCAGAGCTTTAGGTTCACTATGTCTATAGGGACACTAGGACTTAGGATTAGGATGATGTTTAAGTAAGGAATATGACATAAAAACATGGTGCATACTACCTAATCTCAATACTTGGGTGCCCTGGCCAGGTATTTAATTATTGGAGAAAAGGTAAGTATGGAACTTTTAGATTGCTATCTTTTTTATTACTCTGATTAGGTAATCATTTTGAAACAATCTAAAGAGCATAATGAATCAGAAATCATGGTGCAAATAACTCAATATTACCTTAAAGAAGATGATAATTACATCATTTTCTATCAAAACTTGAATGTTTGGTAACTATAAGAGAAAGATACAACACCATGAAATCTAAATCTGAATACAAATTAGAAAATGAGGAGTTCTTGAAGATGTGATTCAAGAAGATAATAAAGTAAAAGGCAGATAAGTTTGTGCTTATAAAGTGAATCAAGGTATGAAATCCACATAAGATGGAGAGAACACCTATATTAAGTATAAAATGAGAAGATGAATGGGAGCAATCACAAAGGAATAAGGTGAAACTTGAGATAATCTCAGACCAACCTATGTGTGTGAGAAAGTGTTAATGTAAAATCGGCATGGCATGTGAAAGAAATTAAGGGAGATGATCCATGTTTAATGAAGAAAATGAAGAATATGATGATTCACCTATTGATAAGTGGTTGAAAAATATAATAAAATAAGAGAACATACCCTAGTGGGATAAATAGTCATCAAGGAAGGAGTAATGAGATATGTTAATCATGATGATTCCTATGCTAATGGCAAGGAACCCAAAATGAAAAAGGTAAAATGATGCATAAGAAGTTGTAACCTGAATAATGAAAATAGAATTGGTCCTTTTTGCTAGTGACCCTTGAACAATGTTGCTATGATGTGGGAAGTTTGTTTCCCTTTGTGTATTTCCTTTCTAGGGCACATATTTCAAGTGGATCATTGCTACTTGGTATGTGTGGATTCATTGTAAACATGAGGTTGGTTGGCTTATTATAGCAGAAGGTTGCTTGGACTATGGTTCCAAGCTGATAAAGTTTGTGATGAGTATGTTTTTGAGCCTTCCAATAATTAGGAAGACTCCTCTTATATGTCTTAAGATTTGATTACGTTGGTAAAAGTAGATGAGATAAGGATGTGAGTTCCTTATAGCACATGAGGTGGATACCAAGGTAATGAATCCTAGTATCCAAGATGTATCAACAGTATGAGAAGTATGTGAAGGTTGGAGATGTTTATCAAATGAACATTCCAAGTATTCCTCTCCCCTTAGAGAGAGAGAGTTGATTATGACCCTCTAAATGTTGTTTAGAAGGAAAAACAAAGTGATTCTATAATTTTGTGTATGATCCAGTGATAGCTGGGCAAGATCACTATCAAGGATAGATGGTTTGTTGATCAGCAGATACGTGATATCGTGTTCCTTTAAGATAAACATAGGATCAGAATACCAATGGATAAGAGTTAGAGTGGATGACACAAGTTACATGACCATGATGAGTTTAGGATTATGTTCTTTAGACTAACCAATGTACCAATAGAATTTATGAATAGGAGAACCAGAGTGTTCAGGTCATGTCTTACAAGTTGTAGCAAGCTTTGAATGATGAAATCTCAACATATTTCAGAGATGGTCATTAACATGGTTAACATCTTTGCTAAACCTTAAGAATGTTGAAGCAACTGTACTTTTGTGTGACAATTCTAGCAAGAGTGAGTTGGGGGTTGACTAGAGTATCCTCTTGGAGTTATGATACCTCTATTAAGTATGTTGTGTGAATACTAATAATATGAAGACAATTTCATTGCTCCACCCCTAACAAGGTTAATTAGGAAGTTATATTTGTTAACGGTTACATACAAGTGTATGATTCTTCAACCAAACAGATGGTCAGTCCACCATTGAGATGATTGGAGAATCCTCTAAAAACATATTCCTCATAGTTCTTTAAAATTAGGAGATGACTACCTGGTTGATTAAGTGGTTAATTACAACAACCATTAAAGGAGCATTGAGATGAAACCTTGTAAAAGTTACATATGATAAGAGATACATAATGTTCTATGTTTGATAAGAGCCAACGAGTATGATTTTTTAGTAATGTGTTGATACAATAGATATAATTGCAGGATGATAGGTAGAATGTAAATTTTAAAGTTACTATTAGATTTGTACAGGTGGCACAACAAGTTTCTATGTTCCATATTTGCAAATGTCTTCTTATGTGGGGGGTTTTGTGCTGATCCAAGATAAGATATGTATGAATTGAAAGAGAAGAACATGACCTCTATAAGAGCAATGTAAAATTACCATAATATGGAAGTAACCGTGTATATTTTGAGGATGACGTGCATGAGAAGTGTCCATCTATGTGTACCTTGGATTTCAGGGGTGAAAATCCTATTAGGGGTTTATGGTTGTGAGACCCCTAACCTTGTTTAAAGCATTGAACAAGATTAATTATCATAATTGAATTCTTATAACCCTAATCTAACCTTGTGATATGCTTTGAAATCATAATACAAGCTTAAGTTTCAAATTTGGTCCAATTTGGACACTTTTTTAGCAAGTTATGCAATTTTATGTACATTTTGGACTTTTCTACAATTTACCCAATCAAGGGGTTTTCTTTGCAATTTTTTACATGAATTATGTTTATTATATGTTATCTCATCATTTTTGATATTTTTGAGCCATGTTTCTCCTTCTTAAACCTTGGTTTGAAGGTGTTTTCTCAAAGGGTATTTTAGGGTTTACCCCTTCATGGATGAGCTACCTTTAGTAGCTATCAACTAATGAATTATTTGATTGGCTTGTAAATTCGAAAAAGGAGATATAAGCAGTTCTATATGAATGGTGGGGGAGCTTATTGTGTGTGTGCTTGTATATGCTTAATAGTTTAAGGCCATGGACACCTGGAAAGATACTAGAACTTCAACTTTTTCTTTTTCTTTATCTTAAAGTTTTATATACTTATCCCTAAGCATCCAAACAAACCATTTTATCTCCACCACTTCCCTCCTCCTACGAACCTCGTTCTCCATCTGTGCTACTACAAATTTCCTATCCAAGGAAGAAGAAAGTGGGGATCTTCTTGGGGAAAAAACTATAGGGTTGCAATTGACTTCCTTTTAGGGTTTAAAAAGCTTCCTTCTAGTGATCTTGACATAAAAGAGTAAGAATCCCCTTATTTTCTATAAATAATTTCTTTATTATCCTTCCTATTACCTTTCTCAGGGGTTGTAACCTTGCCGTTCCATGGTAGAAATTTCTCTAAAGCTCTAAAACCCTACCTTTTTTGCTCCTTATGCTTATGGTTTGCTCATTTGATGAAGAAAGGTGCTAGATTGACGAGTTCACAGCTTATGCTTGGATTTCCTACCCTACCTGCTTGTGTTTTCTTCTGTTTGGGAGTAAATCTTCTAACTAGAGCCAAGTTTTATAACTTGCTCCACGTTTATTGCTTACCATAAGCTTGCTAGTTCATGTTCTTGATTGAAAATGATGATCCATGCACTAAAAAGCTATGCTTGACTTGGATTTTAATTTTAATAATGCTCCCTATTCTGATTTCAGTTCTAGATGAACATGTATTGATGTGAACATTTTTATAAGGTATAATATGACTTGGATCACGTTGGTATGACAACCTATGGTGCTAAGCACCTATCAACCAATGGTCAATTTTAGGGTTTAAAGTTGATTTCTTCTATAAACACATGACTCAATGGTGGTACCATTGCAATAACCGATGGTGTTGTCTTCATTACAACTGATGGTGATGACCAAGGGTTTCAATTTAAGTTCACCCCTTAGGTCAGGTGTTGACCTAATTATAAGCTTAATGATCAACAACTAAGTACCCTAATGATGTTATCAATCAATGGTGACATTAGCTTAATATTTGGTGGTGATTAATGAATATAGTGTTGATCTAACAACCTATGGTGACTTAATGGTCACTAGTAATGGTATATCAGGTCCCCAAAACCTATTATGAGTTAAGCATGTATATGTAGCATCAATTAAGCCTTACACCAATGATTTCTTGGGTCATTTGATGCAATGGTTGGACCTGTACTCCAATTGATGGTTTTAATATATGAACTTCACCCGATGGTTAAGATCTAATGATTCTTCATCCAATAAATTGAAATTATGCCTAATGTAATATGTTGGTCCTAATAAAGTTATTTATATGGTCTCCTTTATGAGATCAACTTAAGAAGCTCATTTATTAACGACTTGTTTTAAATAAGCAATCGCTTGTGGGTTTTACCCTACTCTCAATGGAAACTTTTTATGTTGTTAATCAATGGATGTCTAGGGTGAAATGGTGACTCTTTCTAGAGCAAAACTCAATGACTTCATAGGTGGTTTGTTAAATATGTTTACTTATGTAAACTACCAATGGCTTTACCGTTTCAACATTTGATAGTTAGAAGTTGATGCCTCAATATTCCTATTGTTTTGGGTGAAGCGTATAGTGTAATGTTATGATTCAGATGATGAGAATTTGATGGTTTAATGCATTAAACGTGCAGTATTACACTTTCCCCCGTATGATTATGATTTATAATCACCATAACGAATTAATGGGTAACCCTAATGAGGTATAGCTTGTTATACCTAGCTTTAATATAACTAAATGATGGTAATTGGGTATGAATAGTCCTTGAATGACTAATACAATCATGGAGTACTCTCTTATTGTTGTAGAAACCCTAGTATGCTATAACACGATGGTTACACCTTGATTTATGTGTGGGTTCATACTTGAGAATAGTATGGAATGTGATGGTGATGCTTCACCATATGCATCCATGATCCAATGGGGATGTCGCGAGTTAGGGTTTGGGTATGAGTGTTGATTCGTAACATTAATATAATTTATCTCATTGAATCTAACTCTAATGCAAATATATAATGATGAGTATTCATGTTTAACCTTCTTATATGATGGCATGATGGTGAAATTGTTGACGTAGAGGTTATACATTACCTATATTTTGATAATGACTTAACCATTCCACTCATATGTATCTAATATGTGTGTTTAAGATTGTTTGCAGGCATTAGGTACATGAAAAGGATCTAATATACAAAACCCTAGAATGGGTCAAGTTCAAGTCAAAATGGCTACAACTGTGCATTTTGGGTTTTCTATGTAAACGACCTTAGAACATCTATGTAACCACTTGTAACGATGAATTGACTTGTAACTTAGAAGAGAAAAATGTTTGGGACAAAATTCACCAAGTGCTAATCACTTTTAAATGCAAATTATAAAATTGATTATAGGCACTTGGTCGGTCGAGTTTCCCTGGCTTGAAACTCGACTGATCAGTCCTTGGTCAATTTTCTGAAGATTGCATCGGTCGAGTTGTGCTTGCACAGAACTCGACCGATCAGGTCACTGACAATTTCGAGTTTAAATGGTCGGTCGAGTTTTGTCAGGACAAACTCGACCGATCATTTGAATATCAGTTTTGTCTTTTACTTGATCGGTCGAGTTACCCCCATTGAAACTTGACCGATTGTACTATACGGAATTTGCAGAAAAAGTGATGTGACCGTTGGTGAAGTGTTTTGGGCAAAAATAGAGTCATTTTCTTGAACAAAAAATGGCTATTTTTGTATCCAAGTGTCCCACAACTTAAAGGGACACCCTCATCTATAAATAGAACCCTTTGGAGTTCATTCCAAGCTGCTCTTCCATTGCAACCTTGGTTCTAGCCTAGTTGAGAGTGTTCCAAGCCCTTGAGCCCCTTTCTCTCTCTACCTTCAAGATAAATTCGTGAGTTATGAGTGAGTTAGGTCCCTGTGTATGAGAGCTATCCCCTGTATGATGTACAGCTCTCCTTTCTCTCTTCCTACCTCCTATTCCCTTTGAAGATTGATTGAAGCTGCTTCTCCAAGTGAAAGAGAGGTTGCTGTTGGTCTTCCCCGAGTCAAGGTGAAGATGATGGTTGTTCTTCAAGAGTGAAGATAGCTTGCTGCTCCAGATCCCTTGGTGAAGGTGAAACATGGAGAAGCTCTCCAAGAGAAGGAGAGGTGCAAGGCAAAGCTCAAGTGAGATAGGTAAATCCTGCAAGGCTGAAGACTAAGGTAAGATTGGGTAAGTCCTTTGAAGAAGGCTGAAGAATCTTGCTTTGTGGGTAAGTCCTTGGAAAGGTAGAAGATCTTAGATTGAGAATTTAAGTCCTTGGTTGTGTGGTTTATGTATCATGTAATCTTATTGTGATATATAAGAGAACCAAGTTGCAAATCCTCGAGTCTAACCAACTCTAGGTAGTGGACTGACATCACTCCTAAGTTTAGGACATGGAACCACTCTAACCACCTGTCCAAGTGCTTGCAATTCATTGTCTCTTATCCTTGCTTTGAATGCTAAATTAGGACATCAAATTGCTGATTGATTTAGTTTCTGCAGTAAGTTTAAATTGGTGGTCTAATTGATTTTGTGAAGTGTGTGTAGCTCTATTCACCCCCCCTCTAGAGCCCATTGATCCAACAAGTGGTATCAAAGCAGGTCTTCTCCAAGCTACTTCAACAAATAGGAGAAGATGGGCGATTCGGCTATTGGGTCACCCAACCTTGAAGGAAGCTTCTCCATGAGACCTCCAGTCTTCGACGGCACAAACTTTCTATATTGAAAGAGGAGAATGCAATTCTACCTCCAAGGTGTGAGCTACAAAATTTGGAAGATTGTCCATCTCAAATATGAAGATCCAAAAGGGGACATCACCACATGGACGGAAGATGAGATGAAGCGTGCTCAACTCAACGCCAAAGCTGTGAGCATCATCTACGCCGCTCTTACTCCATCCGAGTTCAACCGGATCTCTTCTTGGGACACAGCACATGAGACATGGCACAAATTATGTGTCACCTATGAAGGAACCGAGCAAGTGAAGGAGGACAAAGTCTACATGCTTGGTGGTCTTCTAGAGAACTTCAAGATGGGTAAGAATGAGAGAGTGGTGGATATGTACACTAGGCTAAATGTCATCTTGAATAGCTTGGAATCCCTTGGGAGTGTAATGGATAGAGGCACTATCAACGCCAAGATCTTGAGATCTCTACCTAAGAGATGGGAGCCTAAGGTTACTTCAATTAAAGAGGTGTACAAGCTGAGTGAGTTGTCAACCGAGGAGCTGGTTGGTAACCTCCAAGCCCATGAACCTAGGCTTTATAAGCAAGAGGAGGAAGAGAAGAGAGAAGAAAAAGAGTCTAAGAAGATAAAGGACATAGCCTTCAAAGCACAAGTTGAAGAAATGGTATGGCAACAACAACTTGCCTTGAAGTCTCCCAGCCCTTCCTCAAATGAAGATGAAGGTTCCAATGAGCATGAAGCAAACTACTCAAAGGGGAAACACTTCAAGAGCAAGCCCTCCTCCTCAACTCCTAGATGCTATGAGTGTGGTCAAAAATGCCACTACAAGAGTGACTGCCCAAAGGCCAAGAAGAGCCATCACAAGAGCAGCCACAAGAAAGATGATAAGTACAAGAGAGAAGCTAAGTACAATAGGAAAGACAAGAAGGAGAGAAGATCCAAAGATGCAGCTCATGCAGTGTGGGAGGAGTCTTCTTCAAGCTCCTCAAGCTCCGAAGATGGAGAATGCCATCTTGCCCTCATGGCCTCCACTAGTGAAGATGTAAATGAGGAAAGTGAGGTAAGTGAGGTAAGAAATGTTAATTTGCATGAGCTATCTAAGGAAACTCTCATTGATATGCTAAATGAATGCCAATCATCTTTTGCTAAATGCAAATCTAAGAGGAAAAGATTAGGCAAGATAATTGACGATCTTTATGCGAAAATTGATATTCTTGATAAAAATGAAAAATTGCATCTTGAGAGCATAGATTCCTTGCAAGGGAAATTTCTTGACCTTGAACTTCAATACAATGGGGTAGAGGTTGAGAATGTGTATATCTTAAAAATATTAAAAATCTTAAGATAGAAAACCAAAAGTGCCTAGATGAGCTTGATACTCTTAAAACTGAAAATGTAGAACTCAAGCTTATTGATGATGCTAGGAGAGATGAAGTATATGCTTATCAAAGAGAGATTGTTGTGCTTATATCTGAAAATGCAAAGTTGCTTGCTCAAGTTAATGATTTATCCTCTAGGCCTGTTTTGCCAAGAAATGAAGTTGCTAGCTTAACTTTAGAAAAGGATTCTCTTCTTACTAAATCCCTCTGTCTTGAGGCCGACTTTTTGCATGCTAGAGAAGATCTTGCTAGTCTTTCTACTACTATTATAAATCTTAGTGATGATAATTCTAAGTTAAGATCTACTTTGCAAAGGTTTCTCTCAGGAAAGAAATCCCTCAATGATGTCTTAGAACACTCTACCAAACATGTTGGTACTAGTGGTTTGGAATATGATGGGACTGCTCCCAAAGGTAAGAAGAAGAAGAAGGGTAAGAAGAAGAGTGTGGAACCTCCCATTTTCCATGGAGAGACTTCCGACTCTAAGCACCCTATGGTTTTTATTCATTGCAAATGTGATGACCATTATTCCACTTATTGTCCTTACAAGCCCAAGGGGACCAACCCAAAGATGAAATGGGTCCCCAAGCTAACCCTGGATCCCAAAGTTTGAGTTGGGTTCCGACATCCTCTTTTCTTGTAGGTTAAAAAGAAACGGATTGTTGATAGTGGCTGCTCTAAGCATATGACTGGAGAAATCAGCCATTTCAACAAGTTTGTGAAAAAGAAAGGAGGATCGGTAACCTTTGGGGACAACAAGAAGGGTAAGGTTATAGGTGAGGGTGATGTAGGCAATGAGCTATGTATTAAAAATGTGTTGCTTGTTGATGGCCGACATCACAATTTAATTAGTGTTAGTCAACTATGTGACAATGGATATCTTGTATTATTTACTGCTTTAGAATGCTTGCTTCTAGATTCCCTCTCCTACAATGTTATATATAAGGGAACTAGAAATGGTAATCTTTATGTTATTGTTCTTGATGCTTTTAAGCCCATACTAAATAGATGTTTGGTTGTGGATAAAAACAATCTTTCTCTTTGGCATCGTCATTTGGGTCATGTGAATTTGCATCAAATGAAGAAGTTGAGCAAAAAGGATTTGGTTCGAGGACTTCCTAAATTGGATTTTGATAAGGATGAGGAATGCCAACCTTGTACACAAGGGAAACAAACCAAATCCCCCTTCAAATCCAAAGGAGTCATGAGTACCAAGAGAGTTCTTGAACTTCTTCATATTGATCTATTCGGACCAATGAGAACACAAACGCTTCATGGTTCCAAGTATTATCTTGTTATTGTTGATGATTTCTCTCGATATACTTGGACCTTCTTTCTCGTTTCTAAAAGTGATATCTTGATGTTTTCTCGAGCTTTTGTAAATGGGTTGAAAATGAAGATTCTTGCCGAATTGTTTCTATCCATAGTGATCATGGGGGAGAGTTTGAAAATGATCTTTTTGAGCATTTTTGTGAAAAACTTGGTTATTTGCACAAGTTCTCTTCTCCTCGCATGCCTCAACAAAATGGGGTTGTTGAGAGGAAGTACAGGTCGCTACAAGAGATGGCTAGGACCATGCTTCTTGAGTATGACACTCCTAAGAAGTTTTGGGCTGAAGCTGTTAGCACGTCATGTTTTGTGCAGAACCGAGTTTTCACACATCCTTCTTTCAAGAAAACCCTCTATGAACTATGGCGTGGTAGGAAGCCGTCTATTGATTTCTTTCATGTTTTTGGATGTCCTTGTTTTGTTTTAAACATGAAGGATTCTCTCGACAAGTTTGATCTGAAATCCTATAAGGCTTTCTTCCTAGGCTATAGCACTACTAGCAGGGCATATAGAGTATTCAACATTGAATTGTCTAAAATTGAAGAATCTATCAATGTTAAGTTTATTGAAACTAACCTTGTTGTTGGCAAGCATATTGGTGATGATGATGTTGCAGATGAGTTGATTCCCATCTTAAAAGACCTCAACATCAAAAATAAAGGTAAGCAGGTGATAGAAGAAGAAGTAGAAGAAAAGAAGGATCCCACTCCCCACTTTGCAAAGAATCACCCCAAGGAGTTGATCATTGGCAACCCGTTCGAGAGAGTGAGGACACGAGCTGCTCACAACAAAGAACAAGCAGATAGTGTCTTCATCTCCCAACTAGAGCAAAAGAACATCAAAGAATCCCTTGGTGATGATGAGTGGATCCTTGCCATGCACGAAGAGCTAGAGCAATTCGAGAAAAATCGTGTGTGGACCCTAGTGCCAAGACCAAGTGATAGAAAAATTATTGGCACCAAATGGGTCTACCGCAAAAAGCTAGATGAGAAAGGAAAGGTGGTAAGAAACAAAGCAAGGTTAGTGGCACAAGGTTACAACCAACAGGAAGGTATTGACTTTGATGAAACTTATGCTCCTGTTGCTAGATTAGAATCTATGCGTATGCTACTTGCCTTTTCCAGTTACAAAAATTTCTTGTTATATCAAATGGATGTTAAAAGTGTGTTTTTGAATGGTACAATCGAGGAGGAAGTATTTGTTGCTCAACCTCCGGGCTTTGAAAATGACAAGTTACCCAATCATGTTTATTTGTTGCAAAAAGCTCTCTATGGACTCAAACAAGCACCTCGAGCTTGGTATGAGAAACTAAATAACTTTTTTTTAGATAACGGGTATGTCATGGTCAAAGTTGATTCTACCTTGTTTCTAAAACACACTTCTAACCATTTTCTTATAATTCAAATATATGTTGATGATATCATTTTTGGCGGGACTGATCTTGATCTTTGTAAGGAGTTTAGTTCTCTTATGCAGAGTGAGTTTGAAATGAGCATGATGGGTGAGTTGACCTTCTTCCTCGACTTTCAAATCAAGCAAACAAAAGAAGGAAACTTCATCAACCAAGGCAAGTACACAAGTGAACTACTCAAGCACTTTGGGATGGAGAACATGAAGACAATGGATACACCCATGTCAAACACCATCAAACTTGACAAAGATGAAGAAGGTGAAAAGGTAGATGAGAAGCTCTATAGAGGTATGATTGGAAGTTTACTTTATTTAACTGCCTCTAGACCCGATATTATGTTTAGTGTTGGCTTGTGTGCTCGCTTTCAATCTAGCCCTAAGAAGTCGCATCTCACTGATGTTAAGAGGATTTTGAGGTACTTAGCCAAAACCCAAAATTTTGGACTATGGTATCCTAAATCAAGGGATTTTACTCTTAGAGCATATAGTGATGCAGATTACACAGGGTGTTTGGTTGATAGAAAGTGCACAAGTGGAACTTCCTTCCTTCTAGGACCATGCTTAGTGTCTTGGTTCTCCAAGAAATAAAGTACAGTGGCATTATCAACTACCGAAGCTGAATACATTGCAGCCGGGAGTTGTTGTGCACAGGTCCTATGGATGAAGCAAATGCTCCAAGACTTCAACATATTTTTTGATGCTTCTCCTATCTTTTGTGACAATACTAGTGCAATCAATCTATCGTACAATCCTATATTGCATAGTAGAGCCAAGCATATAGAGGTTCGCCATCATTTTCTTCGTGACCACATTGCCAAGAAAGATATCTATATCACACATGTGGACACGGAAAATCAGTTGGCGGACATCTTTACAAAACCTCTAGCTATAGATCAGTTTAATTTTATTCGATCTAAACTGCTTATTGTTGATTTGAATGATCTTGCCATGTGATCTAGCTAGTTGTCTCTTTCCGATATGCTTGCTCATGTCTATCGTTACCTTGTTTTTCCTATATATGCTTACTTGTGCTAATATTGCCTGTCAACATGCTTAGTTTTGCTTGTTTTTGGGTTTTTATCGATTTTTGTGTTTTATCGCTAAATAGTGCCCAATGATGAGCTAAATGTGCCTAAGTATGTTAATTATACATAATAGAATGGAAAAATGAATTTAATTGGCATGTATATGGCTAGAATCTAAGAATGAGACTGTTAGGTTAGGTTGACCTTCGGTCGAGTTTCCACCCTAGAAAACTCGACCGATCAGGATCCGAGAGTAGTTCTTCAGTGGACCATTCGGTCGAGTTTCCCCCTCTCAAAACTCGACTGATCGACGGGTTGCGCCAACTTCAAAGTTAGGATCGGCCACTATTTTCCCTTGCAACTAGAAAATAGCCGATCTATTCCTTGCCTCTAAGCCCCGAGCTCTCACACCCAGCCCTAAACCTCCTGTTCCTAACCCTAGGGCGACCTAGCAACCCCGTTCTTGACCTCCCCGGGCGCTCATGGTGGTGTTTGTTCGGCGTTTGAGGTTTGATCTTGCTCGTGTGCATGTTTTTCTCCTTGTTTTCATTTCCATGGCTTCCCATAGACAAAAACGTGCTGCTCCCGGCAATGCTCAAGCTTTCTCCTCAACTAATCACTTGATTCCGTTCGATAACACCTCTTTTGTGTCTCTTGAGGCGGTAAATCGGTATAAGGATCTTCTTCCCCGATATCCTTTTCCGTTTCACCCCTTGGTTGACCCCAATCGTTTTCAAGCGGTTATGACCTCTGTTTCGAGGCTTCTCGCCAGCCACCACTTGTCCGCCCTTGCGATTGAACGTGACTACTTTAACAATCAGATGTCTAGCACAAAGGCGGTACACGAGTTTTATGCAAACCTGCGTTGGAACTACAATACGCTTGTTCGCCCGCCGAATACCGAAATAGTTCTTACCTCGATGATCGCCGGTCGACGTTTTTAAATCTCTGAGGAAACTTTCAACTTCTTTCTTGTCGGAGACGAGGAAAACAACACTTGGCGTAAGGACTGTGGAGAGTATTTTGATCTTCTTGACCTTGAAGGTTTTTATAATCACCATGAATTGACGCTACTGGACATTCATCGGTTTTTAAAGAAACCCTATGTGGCTTACAAGAAGAAGTCTACCCTGCCTTCATCCTCTCTTGACCTTCAGAGGCGCATATTGGCCCTGGTGATTAACTGTAATGTCCATCCTAAGCGAAATCAAACAGACATTGCGGAAAACACCGCGGTCATTATGTATTGTTTGCTAAACAATATCGGTTTCAAATGGGCTAGATATATCTTGCACCACATGACCTGTTTCGACACCGGCAAGAACACCAAAGGCACCCACCCCCCCTACCCAGCTCTGATTTGTGGTCTTTTCCAGTTCACCACTGATAAATCCCTCTTTTCTGACTTCCATTACCCGGTTGCTAGAAAAGGAGTTTGTATTAGTGAAAACACTCTTTAGAAGGTTTTCCCTATGTTTTCCCCTGTTGCTGGTGCTTCTACCTCTACCTTTGTTGTCCCTCCCTCCTCCACCCATGCTCCACCTCCGCGACCACATCCCCGACCCAGCCGTGCGTCCTTCCGTACATCCAATGAAACCCTTTTGGGATATATGATGCATGAACAGGCGTACAACTGTCAGGTTCAAGAACACCTGCACTAGGATTTGTGTTCAATCATGTCCACCATGAACCTATCTTGTACTTCACCCTACCTCATCTACCAGCCATACCCAGGTAGTGCCTATTCTTCTTATGCATACGAGCATTACTTCCCTACTCTTGAGCCTTCCGCTGCCGCTCCGCCGCCGTTCACTGCTGGTAGTTCTTCTCCTGAGTTCCTGTTGTTACCTGTTGGCCCCCTGGCCACTCTTCTTGCCTCCTTGAGTGACTCTGCTCCATCCTTCCTGCAGGACAAGGAGCTTCTTGCTCTTGGTATGTCGTGGGCCGAGCAGAATGCCCACTGGCCCGGTCGTTCTTTTGGTCCTCCTGATGATGAGGAGATGTCTGACCAAGCCGATGAGGAAGATGATGCTGATGCTACAGAAGGTGATGGTGAGGATGCTTCTGATGAAGATGGTGGTGATGGTGCTGGATCCGACGTTGGCACTGCTGCTCTGCCTTTAGACGGGGATGAGGACTACAACCCTGGTGACGATGAGGATACATTTGATATAGATAGCTTAGATGTCTAGGTGGTTTCTTAGCTTATAGTCTAGCATGTCCATCATATACATCTTTCTAGACTCTTTTGTATAAGAAACATCCTGGCACATTATTCTAAGTTGTACTATTTTCTAATATCTATTTTCTCACTTTATGGTTGTAGTTGTTTTTCATGAAGACATCTTTCTGAGTTGTAATATCATCGATATGCACTTTGGCTACTTACTCTGTTTTATCTTATGCTTGGTGCTTTTTGAGCTATATTTTGATTCTGACTTGGATTGTGTATTCTCCTCTGTGGTTGTGTGCTATATGCTTTTACATTGTTGTTTACTACCTTGCATATTTGTTTGGTTGAGTTTTGGTGAAGACCTAGTTTTGCTCTTCTACCCCCCCTACCTTTTGATAATGTCAAAAGGGGGAGAATTATCTCGTGGTTTGAGACAATCATATTGTTTCTTGTTGTTATACTATTTCTTACTTGCTTAGTTGATCCTTTTTCTTGATTAATTCATTGTTGATCATGTGACTTGCAAAGGATTACACATTACACGGATATTGGTACTGCTATGTGTAGAGAAACTAACATGCAGGTGAAAGGAAGCACAGTTTGAGGGGGAGCAATTCAAAATTGTTCTTATCATGAATCCCCCTAAATTCACAAGGCAAATGTATAACTTTCTTATCCTTTTCAATATGTTGTAAAATGGTTTTTCATTGTCAAAAAGGGGGACAATGTTGACCTAGAGGTTATACATTACCTATATTTTGATAATGACTTAACCATTCCACTCATATGTATCTAATATGTGTGTTTAAGATTGTTTGCAGGCATTAGGTACATGAAAAGGATTTAATATACAAAACCCTAGAATGGGTCAAGTTCAAGTCAAAATGGCTACAAGTGTGCATTTTGGGTTTTCTATGTAAACGACCTTAGAACATCTATGTAATCACTTGTAACGATGAATTGACTTGTAACTTAGAAGAGAAAAATGTTTGGGATAAAATTCACCAAGTGCTAATCACTTTTAAATGCAAATTAGAAAATTGATTA
This sequence comes from Alisma plantago-aquatica, assembly GCA_963693085.1. Classification (NCBI taxonomy): domain Eukaryota; kingdom Viridiplantae; phylum Streptophyta; class Magnoliopsida; order Alismatales; family Alismataceae; genus Alisma; species Alisma plantago-aquatica. The sequence continues at coordinate 405,490,444 of OY856410.1, read as the reverse complement.
CAGGCACTTGGTCGGTCGAGTTTCCCTGGCTTGAAACTTGACCGATCAGTCCTTGGTTGATTTTCTGAAGATTGCATCGGTCGAGTTGTGCTTGCACAGAATTCGACTGATCAGGTCACTGACCATTTTGAGTTTAAATGGTCGGTCGAGTTTTGTCAGGACAAACTTGACCGATCATTTGAATATCAGTTTTGTCTTTTACTTGATCGGTCGAGTTACCCCCATTGAAACTCGACCAATTGCATTGTACGAAATTTGCAGAAAAAGTGATGTGACCGTTGGTGAAGTGTTTTGGGAAAAAATAGAGCCATTTTCTTAAACAAAAAATGGGTATTTTTGTATCCAAGTGTCCCACAACTTAAAGGGACACCCTCAACTATAAATAGAACCCCTTGGAGTTCATTCCAAGTTGCTCTTCCATTGCACACTTGGTTCTAGCCTAGTTGAGAGTGTTCCAAGCCCTTGAGCTCCTTTCTCTCTCTACCTTCAAGATAAATTCGTAAGTTATGAGTGAGTTAGGTCCCTGTGTATGAGAGCTATCCCTTGTATGATTTTCAGCTCTCCTTTCTCTCTTCCTACCTCCTATTCCCTTTGAAGATTGATTGAAGTTGCTTCTCCAAGTGAAAGAGAGGTTGCTGCTGGTCTTCCCCGAGTGAAGGTGAAGATGATGGCTGTTCTTCAAGAGTGAAGATAGCTTGCTGCTCCATATCCCTTGGTGAAGGTGAAACGTGGAGAAGCTCTCCAAGAGAAGGAGAGGTGCAAGGCAAAGCTCAAGTGAGATAGGTAAATCCTGCAAGGCTGAAGACTAAGGTAAGATTGGGTAAGTCCTTTGAAGAAGGATGAAGAATCTTGCTTCGTGGGTAAGTCCTTGGAAAGGTAGAAGATCTTAGCTTGAGAATTTAAGTCCTTGGTTGTGTGGTTTATGTATCTTGTAATCTTGTTGTGATATATAAGAGAACCAAGTTGCAAATCCTAGAGTCTTACCAACTCTAGGTAGTGGACTGACATCGCTCCTAAGTTTAGGACGTGTAACCACTCTAACCACCTGTCCAAGTGCTTGCAATTCATTGTCTCCTATCCTTGCTTTGAATGCAAAATTAGGACATCAAATTGTTGATTGATTTAGTTTATGTGCTAAGTTTAAATTGGTGGTCTAATTGATTTAGTGAAGTGTGTGTATCTCTATTCACCCCCCCCCTCTAGAGCCCATTGATCCAACAGAAATAACCTCCTTAATATGATCACAACCTTAATGTCTTAATTGGTGGTTATCATAGCCACATGGTAGATACTTTATTATGCTAAACATGTCAATTATGAATTTGATGAGGGTTAATCATATCTAGATTCCTTACATGTTAATGTAATAAAGGAATATTCTTAATGTTAATATAACCCTCCTATGATTGTTTATGAATATCTCCTATCTCATTAATGCAATATTGTGCTGATCTGGTGTATTATATGTAAGTGATGTTGTTGAGCCTTGTTATAAGGCATGGAAAGATAATGATGGTCTTGTAGAAAATAGTATGATGGTCTTAATGACCTTTGGGCATGGTTGAGCCCTGAATGATGTGTAATCCTCTTGTGTTGATATGGGTTAATACCCTATGATATTGTGAAAAGGATTTATATCTTGTGATAGTATGATGACTAGTGTGGTCTCATGAATGGCAAGTGAATAGTACCATGTGATGATGAAATCAGAAATTATGTTCACACATTTTATCTCTTTTGAATTTGTGATACTTATATGCTTTGTAGAAGTGAATTAGGGTTTGCATGTCTACTTGTTTGATGCATCCTTAAATCACCCAATTGGCATAACTAATCAAGTGGAACTCTAATCATGCAGTGCCATGTGCCATTGAGCCATTTTCAGTGTTAGAACTTATTGGATGGTGAAATGAGTATTCCTAAGGGAAACTCGGAGCGCATATTGTTGAGTATGCGGGGGTGGAAAGTTGAGGACATATCCTTGCCATCCACAATATAGGTTATGGAGGATGGCTATGGTCATGCCTTAGACATTTGATGTGATTGAGCACAACTACGGTTGTACCTCGGATTAGAGGGTTTTGTATACCCCAGTTTCTAGTGTCGTGACCTGTACCAAGGGCAGACTAGTGGTTAGCAGCTTGACTATATGTCGTTGTCGTGGCAGCTGTGACTGATATGTCACTACCTTTTTACTCGTACCGACTGAGGGGAAGAGATCTTAGGATACCGACACTCCTAGATCTTGCACGGAACTGAATAGCCTTTCGCAGGGGTCGGTTGGACTTTGGATGGTATGACTCAAACTCTCCAGGACATAATAAAAGATGTAATACAACCGTCTAGCAAATATGTTTAGGGTTATACACAACGCTTCACATTGGATGATAACCCTTGTTTGTTATCTTTACATAAAGATTATGCTTAATGAAATTAAGATAGCAGATATACTTATGTTGTGGATATGCTTAAGATTGTAAATGTGTACATGCAATATCCATGCTTATGTTGATATCTATACTGCTACTACTGATTTAATTATGATGCTAGCTATACCATGTTATTAGTTATGTTTAGCATGCTAGCCATGCCTCTGTAATTAGAAATGCCTATATTGCTAATTATGCTTATGCAAATAGTAGTGCTTATGTTGTTAGCTCTACTTATGATATTGATCTGTTCAAACTGTTAGATATGTTAATGTTGTTAGATATGCTTATGCTACTAGACTTTCTTATGCTAGTTATGCATATGCTACTGAATCTATTATACGGTTAATAAGGCAAATGACGATAGTCAGCTTGATGATGATAATTGTTATCAGCTGCTTTATGTATTTTGTTAATCATCAGTGTTGTTGAGCCTATTTATTATATCTGATTAAACTACTTAAAACAATTTAATTATTTAAAATGTTGTAATCAATAAGTGTTGTTAGAGGTTATATCTCTTGCTGGGACATGAGTCTCATCCTTGTGATTTGCCATATCTTTTTAGGTAATCGACATTGACGACAACAGAACCATGGAAGTAAAGAGGAAGTATAGTAATGAATCTTTGAGAAAGTTGATTAGATGTCTAGTGTATCCTAGAATCGTCCCTGTACACTCAGGTCTGGGTGAGAAAAATTTGTATATGGTGTTTCAAACTAATCGGACTTTTGTTAGCATATTAATGCTTATTTGTGTGGCATATACAAATATTGTTCTCCTGTGTATATATGTTGTGGCTAAGACGATTGAACAATTTGTATCAAATTCTTGGCATAGTGTGGATATAATAAAGATATTGGTCTCTTATGCAAATGTTTCTGAGCAGGTGTTGCATTGAAATTGGTTTTAATTTACCCATATTTTGGGTATGTGATTAATTAATGATCGATTGTGCTTTATGTTTTGAGTGATCTCGTTTAGTGTACTGAGTTCTCACATCTTCAAATCCCAGTTGGGAGGCGGATGGAGACTTAAAGATATGAAGACTAACCTATGGGAGGTCACAAGATCAAGAGCTACAAAAGACAAGCACATGGAGCATGTATGGACTGGAATACATGTTCCAAAATGGAGTATGTATGTTTATAAAATTCTGCATAATGCTCTAGTTACTCTGGATAAGATACAAGGCTGGAATCATGAAGTTGATGATGTGCACTTACTATGCAAAGAGGAGAATGAGTCTTATAATCACCCAGCAGACTGATGTAAATTTACAATAGATGTCTGGAAAATTATATGTGAGGATTTCGGGCTGCATATACATTTGAAAGAAGAACCGAGAAGCATGTTGGTAAGCTGCAGACAAAGTGATAAGAAGAGGATCCTATTTGCTTCTCTATGCTACCATATTTGGGAGGAAAGAAACACATGAATACACGGAGGCACATCCATTAATGTAAATAGTATGCTGCAAAAAATTATAAATGTGCTAGACGTAGGCTGCACATTTGTCAGTAGAGGTTTTCTAAATTTTTCTGGATGTATGGCATTGAACCTACATGTAACTCTTAACCCCCTATATTTGTAGGGGGAATTCAAAATATATTTACCTGATTTTGAGATATATATATATATATATATATATCAGTGTGTTTGTGTGTGTCAGAATCGTATATAAAGAAGTGAAATCAATCAACCTCTCTACTAATAACAATGGTAAACAAAATCCAATTTGGATAGCAGCGGAAGATAAAATTTCTGAATATATTCAATTTAAATAAAGTGTACATAAAAATTTTCCCAATATGGGTGTACATGCTTTATACAAAAAGAGCATCTAAGTAAAGGGAAGCTAGACTACTACACTTTTGTCTCCAAGCAACACATCCATCATCCATGTCCATGCCAAAGCTACGATCTTCATGCCATATCCAACACCTTGCTCCACATCTGGGTGGTTGGGAAGGCACCCAGCAAAAAGGGAAGGAAAAATAAAAGTATGTGTTACAAGATTATTCTAAGAGTGACAAGATAATTTTAACAAGTAAAACAGGCTAGGGAATCATCAAAGGATGAGACATCAAGAGAATGAGGCTTTATATAATGAAACTTGCCAATAACAAAAGTAAATATGGGTTTTGCATGTAAATTAATATGTGTACCTAACTAAGTAGGGTTTAGGCACCTACCAGACCTCTAACCTTAGGTGAGGGGAGAATAAGACATTCCCAGTCACCTATAATATTATGGGGAGAATTATAAACATTCCCCTAGGGCGATTATATACATGTCCTCTATGGGTGGTTGTACATAAGTACCACTACTTTACAATTAAATAGAACATTTAATTACATGCTAGCAAAGAGTTATGGCAAGATTAGTCAAAAGATTTAAATAACATGGCAGTGGGGTGTAAAAACCCAAACAAGATAATACTACAACTGATTTTGAGGCATGAATAAATTAGATTTCAAGAATCATGAATTAGTTCAAATTAAGCCTCATTAAGAACATAGGTAATGGTATAAATAATTTCCCAACTGAAGGGGGTAGATGCACATACCTTAGCCTCAAGAGTTCTAGAAACCACTTTCCAACCCTTCACACGAAATCAGAACCCACTTTCCCTAATATCATCATTAGATCTATGAATTAGAATTAAATATACTCATTCATCATCATCATCATCATCATCATCATCTAAGCCTCAATCCCAACTATGTTGGGGTCGGCTACATGGATCCTTCGTTTCCATTCAGCTCTAAATTAAATATACTCATTAAAGGTCGAAAACCCTAATATTACTAACTTGTTGCGTAAACCATCGAATTAGACTCCAAAAACATCACCATCATCTTATTTAGGGTTTTCTGATCAAAATAACATATAATATTAAGTATTTTAGAGATATGGACTTTAGGATTAATTTTTGGTGATTTTTAGTTAATTAAATCATTCTAAAAATACATTTTTGCAAACATCAAAATCAAAACTCAAAAACATTTTTAATGGATAGATCTCATCTTCCTGATTTCAAAACACTATTTATTTTTAATTTTTAACCATTGGATAATTTATAAGAATTATTTTATTTTGACCAATCAGAGAGTGCCACGTAGGCACAGTGTGAGAGAGAGAGCTAGTGAGAGAGACAGAGAGGGAAGAGGGGGCCCGCGCCCCGTGACTTGGACCCCTCACTGCTGAAGCGCGGGCTGCAGTCAGAGTTGGGTCAAAGGCGGGCAAAAGAACAAAAAGACCAGGGTGCCCTTCGTGCGGAACTGAGAAAACAACCAATCAGGAGGGTAAAAAGGTAAAATCACGGGGAGTCATCTTCCTCCCATCGCTCACGACATGTCAACGCACAGTCAACAGCATGCTCGGCTGGTTTGGACAAAATCGCGATACACAATGAAATTTCGCGTTTAGGTACTCAAAAGAAAGAAGAAGGAGATCTGAATTCAACCATTCCTCTAATTTGGAAGGAGACCAAGGGAGCAGAGCATGAAGGATGCCGCAAGAGCAGGGGAAAATGGCGGCTAGGTGGTGGTCAAGACGTCCACGAAAACTGAAATTGAAGGCACAGGCGAGTTGCTAAGGTGATGGCGGTCCTAGGGGCATAGATATATATAGGCAAGGTAGCCCGAGTTAGGGTTTAGGTAGGTGAAGGTAGAGAGAGACGACGCAAGCTTTGGGTGTTGCTCGAATCTCTGTCAAAACACGAAAACTTTGGGATAATTCGGTGCGGATTTGCGCAAGGAACTTGTAGAGCAAATAATTATTGAATTTCGTTGAGTAAATCTCGAGAAAAGTGGATTTGAAATTTTGAAAACAAAGGACTTGTTGCCCAAAATGATTCGAGGAGGAAGAAGATCCGCAGATCCTTAGATCGCGATCCAACGGTCGTCGATCAACACGATATAACAGTTTATTCCTATTCAAAATCGATTAAAGGACATGTACATTTAAATGTTTTTCTCTCTCCTCATTTGGAGGCACAAACGTTGTCCAAAAATTACCAAATTGTATATTCTGACTAATTGTGATGCGTAGAATCCAAATATGAAATTAGTTTTGCCTTTTGAGAATCTTTAATATGTTAAATAATTCAAAACACATTTTATCTTTCCTCATTTATTTATGACTCTATGATTATCCAAAAATTACAAAACTTCACCCGCAAGTCATATTAAGTATGTTGAATATGAATTTGTTATTGTTTCCATTTGTTGAAGTTTTTTATTGTTTTAAATAATGAGTTGAAAGTTTTGTACACTTTCTCTCTCCTTAATTTATCGTCTCATCAAGTATTTTCCAAATTGATTCAAAATTCATCCAAAGTTCTATTTTAACATGTAGAACACGAGTTTGGAATTATTATATTTTTTGAAGAATTTTATTATTTTATTTAATTCATTTAAATGTTATCATTTATTTAACCTTTTAATTTATTAGAGGCATCTAGAAACCTTCTAAAAATATAAAACTTGGTATACAAGCAATAATAAACGTTTGGAACATGATTTTTCCATTAATTAATTTTTTTACATATATTTAAGATTTTTGGTCTTTAAGTCATTTTCTCTCTCCTAAATAAAATAAAATATTAAACATTGACCAAATTAAATAAAATTCACATATAGACTAATTTTGATATATATATTACGAATTTGGAGTTAGGTTTCCAATTTGATGACATTAGATATTTTATTTCACCTTATTGGCTTATTTCCCATTATCTTGTAATAAAGGCATATATATATTTATTTATTATCCAAATTAGATGATACTTGGCCATTAAGTACCTTTTAAGTCAATAAAACGAAATTGACATCCAAATTATCTTCATGGGTTTCCACTTATGATTTTTGGAATAATATATTCCTCATTATCTCCTTTTATCCATTATATTCCATATTATTTCCAATTACCACATTTATTATTTCCTTTATGCATATTTCGAGAATTATCTCCTTTTACATATTATAAAAGATACTAGAAAGTTCTAACATGAATTTCTTTATTCTTTTTATCACTCAAGTGGATATTTTGCATATTTGACCCATTACTAAGCTTCCACTGAGGTATTTGTGCATAAACCCAAATATTGGAATAAAAGGTGAACAAATGTTCATTAAACCATCATATTCTCCACAAATTAAACAAAAAGGCCAAAGAGGATATAAATGAAAGGAAAAGATGGAAAAGAGGACCAAAAAGGCAAAATGCCCAGAATTTAGTATGTTACCGCACTCCACCCCTTAAAGAGGATTTCGTCCCTGAAATCACTAGCAATTAGGGAAGGGTGTGTGTGCAACATCTCATCACCAAACTTCAGGTTATACCACCAACCAAAAACTTCCACCAACTACTCATCAACATATATACCTAAGTGTTCAGAAACTTCACATACAGCTCATCATAGGTCAGGTTCTCAAGGATCACCTAGGGTTCCACTATTAAGATATTCTTTTTACGAGATTTAACATTATTTACATTTTTGGCTCATTAACATTATACTCTTTATAATATCACATTATCAACATTATATTAATTATGTCATGTTATATTCACTTTATTGCCAAAAGGGTTATATTTCATTATTATACACAATTTGAGGTTACTCAATTATCTCAACATTCATTATTATATTTGATCATTGTCCTTAATAATTCGGATTTATACTTCATTATCCTCATATTACCAATTTATTAATTATAACATATTATTTTACATGAATATAAGACATTCTATCCAATTCATGGTTAAGCATACACTTATTCCAATTAATGTCACATTAGTTACTTATATTAATATTAAACATGTTCACATCATCACATTATCTTTATTGCTCACATCAATGTCATCATTAATCATTATTCATTTATATTATTGATTTTACACATTTATGTGAATCCCATCACTTCATATTCACATTGAAGCCATTACATGTATTTTAATTATCAAGGTGAGACATATTACTTATCAATGAATTGATTCACATTAAGTGACTAATCACATGTGTATTAGATAACAAGGTATTGATGACTTAATTAATATGTGATTAGATGATTATATATATCATTTATGTGTATCAAAGTATGTTAACTGAATAGTCTGCACTTTCTGTAAGGTTTCTCATAACACAACGCTTCCTCTCTCTAGGGCACCCGCTCTCCCTTCTCTCTAGACCTTCCCGGCGGCCGCCGCTGGGGGGAGGGAGCGATTCCTTAGCGCTTTTCTCCCCCTGGCATCCACACAGCCGCGGTGAGGTCTGATCGAAATTTGTTGCGGCTTCCTAGAGTCAAGACGCGGATGGGGCCTTCTCCTCGGCTAATCTGGAGGAAGGGGGAGACATGACGCAAAGCATGAAGCCTGACACGGATCTGCGGGGTCGCATAGTTGATCTGATCAACCTCCATCTAGTTCAAGAGAGACTGAGGGAGACGATCCTCCCATCCCAGATCTGGGGCTCCACGTTTTGTTAACCCATTCTCGCCGGCGAAGCCAAGGATCCCTCTCCCTAGTTTCTCAGGCACTCCTTAATCCCTTCTCTGAGTGAGTCCTGGTTCATCCAGGACGATGAAGGTCTGTTCGTCTGTGATCTCATTGGTTGTCTCGGCGACCGATGTTGTTGGTTGGCTCATCACAGGCTGGGACTCGAGCTCTCCTCGAGGTCTGCCCTGACGAGTTCTTAGGTCTCATCCCATGTTTGGGTTTCCGACTCCGACACAGGAGCGGTTGTGCTTCCTTCCCAGTGGCTTCTTTAGTTCTGGGAGGTCAACAGAGTATAGGGTGCTCATGGTTTCATGGTTATTGCTGGTTGATAGGTGGTTGAGGCGCTGGCGCATACCAGGCGGAAGCATGTTTGTCCCCTCTTCTGCTTTGATGGTTGCCATCTCGGCCCTGTGATTCCCTGTTAGCCTGAGCGAGAAGGAACACCTTTATGGTGATGAAATGTCGCTGGTAACAGCAGCATGTGGGCTATGCCTTTCAGGCGTGGCTGGCCCTCCATATCACCGTCATCAGGTCATCTACGGGTGTGTCTGTCCGGTGTTTCCTATTTCAGTAGATGGAACACCCTCAAGGTGTTAGTCGAAATGTAACTGGTAGTAGCAGCCTGAGGATTCAAGCTTGCTTCTCTGGTGGCTGCTTGTGCTTGGGATTGAAGAGGGGTGGATTGATCGTCTTCTCCTGTTTCTCTCTTCCTGCTTTTGCGCCATGTTTAGCAGTCAGGCTCCCTGATTAGGTGACGTGTGTTTGATGAAGAGGGGTTGGATACCTACTTGGATCCCACACTTTCAGGGATTGAAGCAAACTCTAGTGGTGGACAGGTTGGTGTTTAGTTCAAGGACATCATTTGAAGGTCAGCTAATGGTAGGGTCCTGCTTTGTGAATTGCTCTCTCTGCTTCAACCTGGACTGGAACTCCTTCCTGGAGTTTGATGAGAAGTCTTGCTGCACTCAGGTGCATCTTGTGGCTGATGATGGTTCTCTTTATCAGTGTTTCTGAGCTCAGGTGGTTCTCATCATAGGAGAACAAGTATGGATTTTAATTGGTAGCCTTCTGTCTGTCGGTAGAGTCTGCACTTTTTGTGGGTGTTCATACTGTCAGTGGAGCTCCTCTATTGCGCAGAGTGATGGTCTTACCAGTTTTGTCTGTATGGGTGCTCTTGTGTTGTCTTCTGTATCTGGGGTTTCTGTTTTTGTTCTGGTCTTCTGCGTAAGACCTATGTTTCTTCTTTTTTGTTTTTGTCTTGGTAATCCTTTTCGGAGGGTTAAGGGGTGCGCTTATGATGTACCTAAAGTTTTGGAATCACAATAGCAACAGAGTTTTTCTCCGACCAAAAAAAAGTATGTTAACTGATTATGACTCTTAACATCATTAATGTATCACGAAAGGCATTAAAGATGTATAGATTAGGGTTAGATATTACAACTTAGGGTTTAGGTCAACATGACCATTATATTGCACTTATCCATCCCTAGCATGCATTAGGTTACAATTACCATTCTTATCATATCATTAGGGTTTATAGGTTCATGACATTATCAACAACTTACGTATTGACAATTAGCATTGATATCCATATTTTGTGCATTGGATATGTATTAGGGTTTAAACGTATGAATTATTCATTAGATGACCATTACATGTTCATTAATATGTAAACAAGCATGTTGGGGTTACCATTATTACTTGTTTGGAGAACACTAAGCACCACAACCTCCTAAGCACGGAGTTAGGGTTTCTAAAGATAGATTAGATAGACTTTAAGATGTTATAGGGTTCCATCCCCCTAAAGAGGATTTTGACCACAAAATCTAACCACTAGAACATCCAACCTAACCATACTCCACCCCTTAAAGGGTTCGACCCATCGATCCAAACTACATTAGGGTTAAAGATGAGTCTACTACACCATGTACAAGATCCATCACACTTCCATTGCGCACTCTGATATCTTCCCAAACACCCAAACTCCAAGGTCTAGGTTCTACGGATAAACTATTCAAGCATATAGTCCTAAGGGACATAAGGAACTATATAGGGTATATATCCTCAAACAAGTCAAAGGTTATCATATTAGGGTTCTAGGAGAAACCAACATCATGTGAAACTTAAGTCAAACTATTAGGATACCCAAAGATATACAACATAGAACTCTAAGGTTACTATTGCCTAAAAGCAAACTATTTCAGGCAATTCGTATCAGCTCAAGCCAGGCCGGTATCATATGGGCACGGGAGTCCTCGTATACCAAGCTAGTGGTGCGGAGGAAAATTTTGCCAACCCCCGAAAACCTGATCCTTTCTAGACACCTTGCTTCAACTGCATGCCCTAATAATTGCCTAAAGGCAAACCTAAACAACATCAAGTTATGCATATTTTAATTATGACCATATTAGATTTTTATTCATCAAGAATCTAAGGTGAAACTATAGGGTCCTAAATCAACCTATCATCAGCATAGATCAAAACTAGGAAAAACATGTAACTTAAGGGAAACTATGCAAATCTAGGGTTCTAACTAGGGGGACAAACTGAAATAGTCAAAGATCTGACTACCATTGGCTCTGATACCATGTTGTAAAGAAGTGAAATCAATCAACCTCTCGACTAATAACAATGGTAAACAAAATCCAATTTGGATAGCAACGGGAGATAAAATTTCTGACTATATTCAATTTAAATAAAGTGTACATAAAAATTTCCCCAATATGGGTGTACATGCTTTATACAAAAAGAGGATCTAAGTAGAGGGAAACTAGACTACTCCACTTTTGTCTCCAAGCAACACATCCATCAGCCATGTCCATGCCAAAACTAGGATCTTCATGCCATATCCAACACCTTGCTCCACATCTGGGTGGTTGGGAAGGCACCCATCAAAAAGGGAAGGAAAAATAAAAGTATGTGTGACAAGCTTATTCTAAGAGTGACAAGATAATTTTAACAAGTAAAACAGGCTAGGGAATCATCAAAGGATGAGACATCAAGAGAATGAGGCTTTATATAATGAAACTTGCCAATAACAAAAGTAAATAAGGGATTTGCATGTAAATTAATATGTCTACCTAACTAAGTTTTGAGGCACCTACCGGACATCTAACCTTAGGTGAGGGGAGAATAAGACATACCCAGTCACTTATAATATTATGGGGAGAATTATAAACATTCCCCTAGGACGATTATATACATGCCCTCTGTGGGTGGTTGTACATAAGTACCACTACTTTACAATTAAATATAACATTTAATTACATGCTAGCAAAGAGTTTTGGCAAGATTAATCAAAAGATTTAAATAACATGGCAGTGGGGTGTAAAAACCCAAACAAGATGATACTACAACTGATTTTGAGGCATGAATAAATTAGGTTTCAAGAATCATGAATTAGGTCAAATTAAGCCTCCTTAAGAACATAGGTAATGGTATAAATAATTTCCCAAATGAATGGAGGTATATGCACATACCTTAGCCTCAAGAGTTCTAGAAACCACTTTCCAACCCTTCACACGAAATCAGAACCCACTTTCCCTAATATCATCATTAGATCTATGAATTAGAATTCAATATACTCATTAAAGGTTGAAAACCCTAATATTACTAACTTGTTGCGCAAACCATCGAATTAGACTCCAAAAACATCACCATCGTCTTATTTAGGGTTTTCTGATCAAAATAACATATAATATTAAGTATTTTAGAGATATGGACTTTTAGGGTTAATTTTTGGTGATTTTTAGTTAATTAAATCATTCTAAAAATACGTTTTCACAAACATCAAAATAAAAACTCAAAAACATTTTTAATGGATAGATCTCATCTTCCTGATTTCAAAACACTATTTATTTTTTATTTTTAACCATTGGAATAATTTATAAGAATTATTTTATTTTGACCAATCAGAGAGTGCCACATAGGCACATCGTGAGAGAGAGAGAGCTAGCGAGAGAGACAGAGAGGGAAGAGGGGGTCCGCGCCCCGTGACCTGGACCCCTCACTGCTGAAGCACGGGCCGCGGTCAGAGCTGGGTCAAAGGCGGGCAAAAGAACAAAAAGACCAGGGTGCCCTACGCGTGGAACCGAGAAAATAACCAATCAGGAGGGTAAAAAGGTAAAATCATGGGGAGTCATCTTCCTCCCATTGCTCGTGACATGGCAACGCACAGCCAGCAGCATGCTTGGCTGGTTTGGGAAAAATCGCGATACACAACGAAATTTCGCGTTTAGGTACTCAAAAGAAAGAAGAAGGAGATCTGAATTCAACCATACCTCTAATTTGGAAGGAGACCAAGGGAGCAGAGCACGAAGGATGCCGCAAGAGCAAGGGAAAATGGCGGATAGGTGGTGGTCAAGACATCAACGAAAACTGAAATTGAAGGCACAGGCGAGTTGTTAAGGTGATGGTGGTCCTACGGGCATAGATATATATAGGCAAGGGAGCCCGAGTTAGGGTTTAGGTAGGTGAAGGTAGAGAGAGACGACGTAAGCTTTGGGCGTTTCTCGAATCTCTGTCAAAACTCAAAAACTTTGGGATAATTCGGTGCAGATTTGCGCAAGGAACTTGTAGAGCAAATAATTATTGAATTTCGTTGAGTAAATCTCGAGAAAACAGGATTCGAAATTTTGGAAACAAAGGACATGTTGCCCAAAACGATTCGAGGAGAAAGAAGATCTGCGGATCCTTAGATCGCGATCCAACGGTCGTCGATCAACACGACATAACAGTTTATTCCTATTCAAAATCGATTAAAGGACATATACATTTAAATGTTTTTCTCTCTCCTCATTTGGAGGCACAAACATTGTCGAAAAATTACCAAATTTTATATTATGACTGATTTTGACGCGTTGAATCCAAATATGAAATTAGTTTTGCCTTTTGAGAATCTTTAATGTGTTAAATAATTCAAAACACATTTTATCTTTACTCATTTATTTATGACTCTATGATTATTCAAAAATTACAAAACTTCACCCACAAGTCATATTAAGTATGTAGAATATGAATTTGTCAATGTTTCCATTTGTTGAAGTTGTTTATTGTTTTAAATAATGAGTTGAAAGTTTTGTACATTTTCTCTCTCTTTAATTTATTGTCTCATCAAATATTTTCCAAATTGATTCAAAATTCATCCAAAGGTCTATTTTAACATGTAGAACACGAGTTTAGCATTATTATATTTTTTTGAAGAATTTTATTATTTTATTTAATTCATTTAAATTTTATCACTTATTTAACCTTTTAATTTATTAAAGGCATCTAGAAACCTTCTAAAAATATAAAACTTGGTATACAAGCAATACTAAACGTTTGGAACACGATTTTTTTGCCATTAATTAAATTTTTTTAACATATATTTAATATTTTTGGTCTTTAAGTCATTTTCTCTCTCCTAATTAAAATAAAATATTAAACATTGACCAAATTAAATAACAATTCACATATAGACTAATTTTGATATATATATTACGAATTTTGAGTTAGTTTTCCAATTTGAGGATATTAGATATTTTATTTCACCTTATTGGCTTATTTCCCATTATCTTGTAATAAAGGCTTATATATATTTATTTATTATCCAAATTAGATGATACTTGGCCATTAAGTATCTTTTAAGTCAATAAAACGAAATTGACATCCAAATTATCTTCATGGGTTTCCACTTATGATTTTTGGAATAATATATTCCTCATTATCTCCTTTTATCCATTATATTCCATATTATTTCCAATTACCACATTTATTATTTCCTTTATGCATATTTCAAGGATTATCTCCTTTTACATATTTTAAAAGATACTAGAAAGTTCTAACATGAATTTCTTTATTCTTTTCATCACTCAAGTGGATATTTTGCATATTTGACCCATTACTAAGCTTCCACTAAGGTATTTGTGCATAAACCCAAATATTAGAATAAAAGGTGAACAAATGTTCATTAAACCATCATATTTTCCAAAAATTAAACAAAAAGGCCAAAGAGGATATAAATGAAAGGAAAAGATGGAAAAGAGGACCAAAAAGGCAAAATGTCCAGAATTCAGTATGTTACAGAGAGCATTTTTACAATTAGCAATATCCCATAGATTTCTCAACATACCTGCCTTAGACCAGTCCATGATACATCTAACAGCCAAGCTCCCTTCCCTTTTCAGTCTGCAAACAATATCCCAAGAGATAACATGTCGCTTCCTCTTATCACCACCATGATCACCCCAAATAAATCTTCTGAGAATCCTCTCTAAATCATCAATCACAGATTTAAGAAGAGGGAATGCAGCTGTCCAAAACATATATATGATAGAATGATAGAGTGGATATAGCAAGCTCACTACCTGCCATACTAAGAAGCCTCCCTTTCCAGTCATCAAGCTTCACCTTTAGATTGTCCATGATAGGATTGCACATTCTTTTGGTGAGTCTACCAGTAAAAAGTGGTAAGCCAAGGTACCTTACCGGAAAATTAGTTTTTGGAATCTCCCAACCTTCAATTGAAAGGAACACAAAACCTTTACTAAGGAAGAGCCGACTTTTTACACAATTCAGTTTTAGACCAGAAACCCTTTCAAACGTCTTGAGAATATTAGATTTACCTTCATGATTTTTTGCATCGACTTTCAGAAATAACAAGAGGTCATCTGCAAATATAATATGGGACACAAAAAAGTTTCTTGAAGCTCGCAAAGGATTAATCAAGTTATCTTTAGAGAAACACATCGATAATCACAGTAAGCCCTTGCATGGAAACAACAAAAAGACAGGGAGACAATGGGTCTCCTTGTCTCACTCCATTTGAAGCATTGAAAGATTTGGAAGGGGACCCGTTGACTAGAACCTGAAAGGAGGTAAAATAGAAACAAAAATCTATCCATTTGAACCAACATTGAGGGAAGCCCATCTTCATAAGGATAAAAAAATGAAACCCCTTCTAACTGAATCAAGTGCTTTAGAGAGATCTGCTTTAATATACAACTTGGAGCCATAGTGAAAAATTGGGGATTTGGTAACTTCTCACTTGGTTGAAAAAAAATCAGATTTTGGAAAAAATTAGAAAAATTTATGAAACAATCGGTATATTTGGTCAAAGTTCAGTCAACTATTCAGAAATATTTGAGATTAAGTCGGCTATATATATATATATATATATATATATATATATATATATATATATATATATATATATATATATATATATATATATATATATGCATATATATATACATATATACAGCCGACAACGAGTGCCTCAAGTGGTCAAGCACAGCGTTCCCTAACAAAGGTACCCGGGTTTGAATCCCAGTTGTCGCGTTGGTTTACCACCCTCTCAGGTGTTCGGCCTCTGTCATGGGCATGAGAGACGGGGAGAGAATGCCTCTCTTAATCCCATATTCCCAGATATAAACATACACACATACATACGTACACATATTTATACATACATACTGAGAAACAAGACAAGAATTGGAGAGCTTAGGGTTACACAATGTGTGTACCCTTATATTTATAATAATGGAACAATTACAGAGAGGTCCAAATATAATGTAAAATAACAGAATAGTAATAACAACACATATATATTAACACTCCCCCTCAAGTTGGAGCATAGATGTCAATCATGCCCAACTTGTCCACCAGAGAGCAGAAGTACTTTTTCGTCAGAAGCTTAGTAAATATATCAGCAACCTAGTCTTCAGAGTGAGTGAAAGGAGTGCAGATCTTGCCAGAAAGAATAGATTCCCGGATGAAGTGATAGTCGACCTCAATATGCTTGGTGCGCTCATGATAGACATGATTGTTAGCAATAAAAATAGGAGCTTTATTATCACAAAGCATAGGTATAGCAGAAGAAGACTCAACACCGAAGTCTTTCAGAAGAGAGCGCACCCATAGGAGCTCACAGGTAGTATGGGCCATGGCCTTATATTCAGCTTCAGCACTAGATCTGGCAACCACATTTTGTTTCTTGCTTCTCCACGTGACTAGATTACCTCCTTCATAGGTGTAGTAGCCAAAAGTGGATTTCCTGTCAATCTTGCTCCCTGCATAGTTAGGATCAGAATATCCTTCTAGAGAACAATGTCCATTCTTCCTGTAATGAAGGCCCTTGCCAGGTGACTTTTTCAGATACCACAGAATATTACATAGAGCATCCCAGTGACACTGTCTGGGTTTGTCTAAGTATTTGTTGAGAAGACCCAGAGCAGTAGATATGTCAGCTCTAGTCACAGTCAATATATCATTTTACCAATCAACCTCCTGGTATTTTTTGTTATCAGCAAAAAGTGGAGAAGAATCATCATCCCAATTGACATTGGAATCTAGAGGAGTATCCACTGGTTTAGCCCCAAGCATTCCAGTTTCCTGTAAAAGATCTAGGACATATTTTCTTTGAGATAAAACAAGAGCATTAGAAGTTCTAGATACCTCTATGCCCAAAAAATACTGTAGTTTCCCCAAATCTTTAGTGGCAAAGTGCTTGCAGAGATGGGCTTTAGTGGCCTGAATAGAAATAGAATCACTGCCAGAAAGTATGATATCATCAACATACACAATCAGTATCACAATACCAGAAGAAGTCTTCTTAGTAAAGATAGAAGGATCCACCTGAGATCTCAGAAAACCAAAGGTAATCAAAAAATTTCTCAACCTATCAAACCAGGTACGAGGACTCTGTTTGAGTCCATAAATAGATTTCTTTAGCATGCAGACTTTATGTGACTCCCCCTGAGCAACAAACCCAGGAGGTTGCTCCATATAGACTTCCTCTTGCAAATCACCATACAAGAAGACATTTTTAACATCTAATTACAGTAGGGGCCAGTCAAGATTAACAACAACAGATAGTAGAACTCTGATAGAATTAAGACGGGCAACAGGAGAAAAGGTTTTAAAGTAATCAATACCATAAGTCTGTGTATACCCTTTAGCAAACAAGCGTGCGTTCAGACGTTCTACAGTACCATCGGGTTGATATTTCACAGCATAAACCAATCTGTAGCCTACAGGCTTACACTGAGGAGGTGGATCCACCAACTCCCAAGTGTGTCTATCAGCAAGTGCAAGCATCTCCTCCTTCACAGCAGTAGTCCAAGCGGTACTTTGCAAGGCATCATGTATAGTTTTTGGAATAGCAACATCAGATAAAATAGAAACAAAATTGCTCGCATGAACACTCAAATGTGCAGTAGATACATGGTTAGCAATATTGTGAGTAGTGTAGGAACGAGTACCCTTTCTAAGAGCAATAGGTACATCAAGATCAGAAATTACCTCAGGTGTGGCAGAACCTTCTGGAGGAGAAGATTGTTGTAGATGGGGGTGTTCTTTTTCAGGTTGAGTTCTGTTCTTGCGCTGATAAACAATAATAGGAGGTACCATATGCTCAGGAGTAGATGTATCAGAAATATCAGAAATACAATCACTAGTAATAGGCAGTGGAGAAGCAATGATATCAGACTGCAGACTATCTCCTTTAGTAGAGTAGTAGGGTGTATCCTCAAAAAAGACAACATCACTGCTCGTAAACCATCTTTTTGCAGTAGGGCTATAACACCTATACCCTTTCTGTGTACGAGAATACCCCAAGAAAATACATTTTTCAGCACGTGGAGATAGTTTATCATAAGTATGACCAAGCAATCTCATAAAACATGTACAACCAAAAATCTGAGGAGGTACATAAAACAAAGGTGTGTCAGGTTGCAGAACTTGTATAGGTACTTTATTTCCAATCACAGAAGAAGGCATCCGATTTATTAAAAAGTAGGCAGTCAAAATAGCTTCAGGCCAGAATAACCGAGGTACATTAGAATGCAGCATAATAGTTCTAGCAACCTCTAACAAGTGTCTATTCTTCCTTTCAACAACTCCATTTTGTTGGGGGTATATGCACAAGAAGTCTGATGTATAGTGCCAACAGATTTACAAAACAATTCAACATCTTTCTGAACAAACTCAAGTGCATTATCAGTTTGAAAAACTTTAACAGGATAGCATATTGTGTTTGCACCTCAGCAAAAAAGAATTTAATAGTGGACAACACTTCATATCGACTTTTCATCAGAAATAACCAAGTGGCCCGAGAGAAATCATCAATAAACAATATAAAATATTTGTTTCCAAACAGACTCGGGACATGACATGGACCCCATACATCAACATGAACAAGATCAAAAATATTTTTACTACTAATATGAGAACGTTTAGGATAAACAGCCCTAGTATGTTTCCCTAACTGACATACTCGCACTGAAACATATGTGTACCAACACCAGATACAATATGTCGTAGTTTCTGAGAAGATGGGTGCCCAAGTCAATAGTGCCACTGTAATGCTGAAACTGAAGCAGATAAAGTAGAAGCCACAACAACCTTGTCCACTTTTGGCAGATCATCCAGATAATATAAGCCATCAGATCCTTCATGCCCCCCACCAGTCTTCATCCTCGTGCGAAGTGTTGGTATGTATGCCTTGAGAGCCAATCATGGGATGATTGGTGGGATACAATAAGATTGATTTGATAAGCATCAAAGGCAAGCTTCCAATTCTTTCTGGTTCAATCATATGAGATAATGATAGAACAGATTGAATGTCTAGAGAATAACATTACTTAATAACATATGCTTTCAGGTTGAGGACCTGAATGATGAGATCATATGGATGCTAAAAGTTTGTACATTCTTATTATGTCCTTAGTCGGATGTCATTGTGGAAGGTAGATAGACAGCAATGACACACAAGACTAGATTGTGGTGTTGGTTGATGACTGAATCTCGTTAGTCATGATATGAAGATATCAAACCAAATACATAGGTACTTGTTAGAGAACAAGTGTACCGGACAGACCCATCGTGAGTTTGACACATGGAACCATGACATAGTAATCACAGTCAGTTCTCACAGTGATGGTGGTGAGTGTGATTCTTTGACCTGAAATCACTACACTCAACACATGTCGTTGGGTACACTTTGACATCATCAAACGCAGTCCTAAAACATGGGTTGTTATAAAGGTGATGATTGGGTGGCTTTGACACTTGGGGCTTTTGAGGGGTGAGTGATACATATGGGATTTGTCCTTCCTAAGGGAGTTTGATATCCATGGCCACTTGATGAGTAGGATTGAGATAGGCATGTGCACGCATGTGTGAATCAGTATGTGATATTGATGTCATACATATCTCCTCCAATCTACTCTGAGATAAAGAAAATGAATGAACATTGACAGGATGACTGTTCCATGGCTCGAGTTAATTCGGGATATCAGTGACAAAGGAATTATACATTCATTGTAACACCATTCACGGATTGTAGGATTGAAAGTTGTTCTCCAACTTTCCTTTTCACTTGGGTAGCACTGATGTGTGACTAGGCACTGCTCTTTACTTGTGGAGTCATAAGAGTTATTGTGATGGCCCAGAATTTAGGATTATGATGCTCAATATAATATTTGAAATCATGTTGGGGTAAAATATTTTAATGATGTACCTAGAGGTGTAATGTGGTCATATAATGAAAGTTGCACTTTTTGATCAAGAGTTGATGATGAATTGACTTGTATTTAAGGTTAATACACTTATTTATGAGGTTAGTTAAAAAAATTATTGGAATGGATAAATAATAGTCTTTCAGTCTCAAACTTCAATAGAAGATAGATTAGGATTTTGTGAGCCTATGTCTAAAATTTCAGAATTTTTGGAGATTGCTACAAAGAGATAGAATTATTTGAAATTGGGGACATTGATGATATTTTTTTTCTTGATCAGACTTTGGTCTTTAGATATGTGACATATTAATGTCACGCTGCCTTTTTACAGTGAGGCACTAAGGGAACCGGTCATCCCTAACCCCCGTGAAGGGAGGAATAGAACGATTGGGGTGCCCATGTGATCCGATGAAGGTGGGGCTAGGCTAAGGAAATCTTGTTAGTAAACCCATGACCTACTCAACACTCGAACGGATGGACCTTTCACTTTAACGTCGGAGACCCATAGTACAGGGAGACCAACCTTCATGTCCTTCTTCCTCCTTTGCGGTGAGCAGTACCCAGCCGTAGAGACAAGGGGATGGATCAGCCCTACCTCCATGAGCCCAACCTTAGTCAAGAGGAAAGCAAACGTCTCATCCATCGCTGCCCTCACCCACCGAAGCAACCTGGAGGACGCTGCCTTCTTTGCTGGAGGTGGTGCTTTGTTCTCCTACAGGATGGGAGCCTTGGCGGCACTAGGGCTGGGACTGCCCAGCTAACATCTCACCTCCGCACAACAAGGGAGGGCCACCATGGTCTCCATCCAGATCCAAGGGCCTTTCCTCTCCCTTGCCCTATCCTCAGATGCAGCTGACGTCGTCGGGAGATCGTCGGGATGCTCTCTGTTCGGCCTCCTATTTCGGGTGTTGAAATAGGGGAATCCCATAAGGGAGGTCGGAGGGCAGTGGGGAACGGTGCTTGACCAGACACTCGCACTTGGTGGAGGGTATAAGCGACCTATAGTCGCGTGCGACTGCGTTTGAAGACCCAACCATCGATCAGTTGACGCTGGGAGTCGCCGACCATCGCGCACGGAGGGGGGCGGCCCAATCGCAGCCTGCTACATAGCCTAGAGCATCTGTGAAGGCGTGGGTCAGCCCTAGTCATCAGATCTAGGATTGACGGCCGACCTCAAGGCATAAATAACAACAATGGTAATAACTCCCTCAACTATAGTTTTAAATGTTGATATTAAAAAAATGATAACTCACAATTCCCTTGGCCAAATAGGGTAAATTTATATACCATTTTGATCGTCTCAAAAAGATCTACAACTTGGACAAAATTGAAGACCTTAATTCTTTCGTTTGTTCTCTATTTTTCCAAAAATGCTACCTTTTGATCTTCTTAACATATTTAATGCAATGTTATGATGAATTTTGGAACTTTGATGCATATATACCCACCTAAGTATCAAATCAGTGACTCTCATGTCCTTGTATCCCTATTGAAGGTCTTATTCTCCCTATTTTCTCATAAATGACTCCTTTTTGTACATATGTGACCATATTGGGCTATAATGATGTACATTGCTCTTATAATCCTAACCTTGCTTCCTAATGACTCTAAATGCTTAACCAATCATGAAATCAGTATTTTATGCTCCTGGAACCTTTGGGAAACCTTATAACATTCCTTGTACTCTCAATGACATAAGTGTGCTATTATGATAACTGTAGGTATGAGTGAATGTCAGTGCTTCATGTTGGTAGTTTGATGTCTAGACCCTAGTGGACATCACCCTACTTTGAATGTGTTTCCTATGTTCTTTTCTTGCTGATCTAAAACCATCCCTTATGCTTGACTCTTCTTCCTTGATGATACTTGGTATCGGTTTCTCTATTGTGAGTCTTTTGACCCTAGAATGCATGTAAATGCCCTAAACCTTGATATGATCATAGAAAGTGCATGGAACGTCATAATGACTTGAAACTTGAACCACACCTTCATGATGACCCCTAGATCAGTATAAGATCATTTAATGAACTTATAAGAAACTTGGAACCTATATTGGCCAAAACCCTAAAATGCTTCTAATTAGGATTAATGATGAGAATCTAATGCATGTATGTAATCTTGTTGTTAATCAGGTGATGACCAGATTATCTAGATGATCATGGATATATTTCTATAGGAATCTCTGAACTCAGGTATGTGGTCTTATAAGTATAAGACTATATTTCTGGTTTCCTATGATATGTAATACCTTGAATGCTCGTATTTGAATATGATTGCTTGGTTGACTAGTATGAGTTATACTTCGCCAAACCTAATAGAACATAAATGGTTATGATGGGTTGTAGCTACTAGAGCACATAGCCTGGTGTGGATGTATGTTGCCTAACATGGATGTATGATTCCTTGGCCCATGTTAGATGTATGATGATATTATATTGCCCACACTAGATGTAAGTCAAGTGCAATATGTGTAGTGCAATTGCATCAAAATGATTGTAATTAAAAGGATGTTTACCTGATTTTCACCTTAAGAAATGGTTTTTCTCTCTTTCTTCCTTCTTCAAGTATTTTCCTTTATGCAACCTTACTAGTGTATCTTTTACCACGTACCAACTTTTGTTGATTCGTTTGTTTCATGTATGTTTTAGGTTCAGAGATAGCATGGGAGAAAAAGAACAGGGTGTGAGCAAGTTGTTCAGGTTACCTATTGTCTAGGATCCTGGTTAGCATACATGTTTAGACTGTGTAATTTTCTATTTTTTTCAATATGAAAATGTAATCCAAGTTATAATAATTCATGTTGTAAATATACATATTATTGTTGAGAAATGTTATGGTTGTATGTTCATGTATGCGTATTATGCTTCCGCATCGCTCTCTGAAACGATTATCTAACATTTTCGGATTTGTCCTCTCGAGCCTTCTAAGTCTCAAGACGGCAGAATCTGGGGACGTTACAGTTATGGACTTTTATTGCCAACATGAAATGGGCATGCAGGGTCACACACATAGGATTTAACCTGGAACATGAGTTTATCTACAAACGATGTTTAGATTGATTACTAAAGGAGTTTAGTTGTTCAATTAAACACTCAATCAATTGATAGCTCAGTATCATAGTGTTCAAGGTGTTGGACCAATTGATTAGAGTATCAGATTGATTGAAGTTGCAATTGACTGATTTTGCACAGTATGCACGCCCAACCGATCGACTCATGTGATGAACCGATCGGCTCAGCTTGGTGAACCGATCGACTCAGTTGGTGAGTCGATTGGCTCAGGTCACTGAACTGATTGGTTCAAGGTGTTGAATCGATCGGCTCGATTGACCAACCGAGCAAGTTGGGAAAGTCAGATTGGTGAGAAATTTCTTTTGTTTCACTTGTCCAATTTGATTGGAACAAGGATTGGTATTTGGATCAATTTGAAAGAAAAGAGGAAAAGTCAATTGGGAATTGATCAGGACCGCGAACCGATCGGCTCATGCTTGAACCGATCAGTTCAGGTGTGAGCCGATCGACTCAGGTCCCCAACTGACTGTTTCATGCTTGAAACGATCGGTTCAGCTGGCGCAGTTGGTTGTTTTGTGGAAAATTTTGAACCCTTCTACTCCTACTTTAATCTCGCATTGCCAGGGATAGAGAACCCTATCCCATGACCCTCCTATATATAGGGGTATTGAGGGCTTCTCAGGTACAACTCAGAAAACCAGTTGCTCTGCAAAGTTGTCGTTCTCTTTGGTTGTGGTAACCAAGAGAGCCCGAGCAAGTGCTACCCGATTAGGGAGGCACAACAAGGGAAAGACAACTACAGAAAAAGAGACTCGTTGCAGGAGAGTGTGTCGATGACTAGTACGCCAACAGGAGGGTATGACTCCTTCCAGTGCCTTCTGCGACAAGGCGATTGGAGTTCTAGGTGGTCTGTGTGGACTACTACAGAGGAGGGAGACTTCTGCCGCTCAGAGGACAGCTGTCAATCCCGACAGTCTCAGTGAGACCAGGAGCTGCACAGACACCGTCCAAGACCGAAGGTGAAGACCGCGCAAGCCGCGAGGTAACGTCGCCGAGCAAGCCTCCGGACAAGGTATGTCTCTACAAACCATCCTTCCTACTATATAGACGTTGACGTGATTCCTTTATACTGGGTTCGGGGAGAAGACAAATTTTGTTTTCGTTGCCTTCTTTGTCTCCCCTAATACCCAACACAAAGGTCCTAAAAAACACACGAACCAGGTATGAATGTCAGGCTACAGTTTAGGCTCCGCAATATTTTGCTAACAGATAATAAATTTAGCGGGAAACCGAGGCACATATAAAGTAGATTTCAAAAGAAACTCAGAAACAATGTCTCCAACTCCAGAAACCGTAGACTTGGAGCCATCAGTAAGCATAAAAGAGGAATTAGTAATTGGTCTAGATAGATTTCTAAATAAAGACCGGTTCCCAAAAATATGAGAAGATGTGCCCGAATCTATAACCCATTTTGTATTACCAACACTAGAGGATGGAGTACTGAGGAAGGCACTATCACAACCAGAGTAAGTCGCAGCATGGGCTCCACCAGTCGTAGCAGTAGAAGAGGAGACAGTACGCTCAAGCAACTGGCGTTCCACCTTAGCGTGAATGTAGTCAACAGTAGCAGTACCCGAGGTATCAGACGCAGCAGGCTGGGTAGCTATCTCAAAAGTAGCAGTAGTATCAGTGGCCGCATTGGCCCACGTCGGTTTACCATACTTTTCTCAGCATTTTTCCTCTATATGGTTTGACCGGCCACAGAAAATGCAAAAGCGTTGTCATGTCTGAGGACGTGCAGCAGTAGAAGACGCAGCAGCAGGAGCTCCACATCCAGAAGAGGCTCGCCCCCGCCCTGCACCAAGAGGGGAATGACTGTCAGAAAACCAGCCACGACCACGACTAGACATGGCGGCAAGAGCAGTGGAGTCTCCAGAGTCAGTGGGCAGTGCAGATGAGGAAGAAGGCAGGCGTTGAAGTCTCTGAAATACACTCTACAGCGATGGAAGTGGGTTACTAGCAAGGATCTGGTCAACAACACCAATGTAGGGCTCTGGTAAACCACATAGGAACTGGACCAACTGCAGCTCCTGACGCTGACACTGCATGGTGGCCAGATCAGTAGACAGTGGGTGGTAGGTCTCCAACTCCCCCCACAGTCTAGTAAAGGCAGAGAAGTAGTCTGCAATATCCGACCCCGTGAAGTGAAGACGACCAAGGTGCTTGGTGATGTCAAACACCTTTTTCGGGTTCTGGCTATGCAAATAGGTACTAGCGAGCTGATCCCACATCTGCTTCGCCATAGGAAGATAGAGCAAGGTGACACTAATTTTCGGCTCATTGCTGTTGAGAATCCATGTCATCACCATCGAGTCATCCCGGACCCAGTCAACGTAGGCCTTCACATCTTTGGAATCAGCATTCGCAGCAGGTTTTGCCAGAGCGTCACGTATCAGATGTGAGTATTTTCCTTGGGATTTTGCGTAAATCACCATGGAACATACCCAGAAGTGGTAGTTTTGCCCATCAAGTTTTACAGTCGTAACTTTACGACGCAAATCATCACCGGAGGACGCCATGAGGTAGTAGAAGACAGAGTCCCGGAAGCACAGCTACACAACAAGGCAGGCACGAACAGGCAGTAGTAGGTTGCCTACGTTGTCAGGTAGGCAACAACAGGCACAGATTTACCAAAGGAATGAACCTCTCACATACGGGCTACGCCGGAGGGCAGTAGGAAACCCGGTGGCTCAACGGCCTACACGGGTAGGCAGAATTAAGTGTCAAGGTTGTCCCTCAGTCCAGAATCAAGCCACGAACCCCCGAATGGGCCAGCTAGGTGGCTAATAGCCCCGGAGGCAAGCTACCCCGGCGGCGGTGTTGCCTGGCAGTAGGGATGGCAATTGGGCAGGTATGAGGAACCCAAACCCAT
The DNA here is from genome assembly GCA_963693085.1 of Alisma plantago-aquatica. Taxonomy (NCBI): domain Eukaryota; kingdom Viridiplantae; phylum Streptophyta; class Magnoliopsida; order Alismatales; family Alismataceae; genus Alisma; species Alisma plantago-aquatica. Next base: position 405,464,073 of record OY856410.1, on the reverse strand, counting down.
ACCCATTTGGATTTTTACTTGACCCATACCCACTCCATTAGAAGAAAAAATATAATAATACATACCCATACCCAACCCAATAGGTAATGGGTACCCATTACAACCCATTTTGACCAACTTCCAACATTTAGACACTAAAATTGAATTATTCTTTTAAAACATGTAAATATTATCAAAGAGCCTCCAAGATTATTTATGCCTACACAATTCGCATCCTGACCTCTACATATGAAATATTTGCAATTATCTCCACAATTTTAATAAAATCTGCAAATTATAGAATCCTACTGAGAATCATGTCGACATAATTTGCAATATGATGGCTATATATGGAATATTTGCAATAATTTACATGAAATCTGCATACGCAATCATTACACAAAAAACTATGTGGACACACTTTGCAACATGATCCCTGCATATGTAATATTTGCAACCATACCCACATAGATTACATGAAATCTGCATATTAAATAATTTTACAGAAATACATGTCCGCACAGTTTGTAATATTTACAAATCAGAACTTTTCAACTTTTAAGGTCAATATTACATTTCCATTATGAAACAATTATACGGAATTCCACTCCACAACTCGTTTACATGAAACCCGCATCTGAGATTCTGAATCCCAACAAATAAATACCAATCTGTAGCAAATTTTAACTTTAAACTAATTCCACGATCATCCAACACTTTCAAGCAACTAATAATATAAAAGGGAGTTAGATCTTCAAATGTAACAAGATCCTCTAATTAATCTATTAAGTGTTACGGTCGTTTTCAGAAATCTGCATGCATATCTTTCTCAAAGAACATATTCAATGCAACACGAAGTGAACTTACAACTCAGAACAGAAGGGATGGTTATATTTACAATGAGCTTGAATTTACGTGAAATATATCTCATTTACAAGTGAGAAAGGATGTCTATATGACCTTCAGCCGAGAAAAAGAACATTTATAGTCCTTTCCCTGGCTTACTCCATTCCCTTAGCCCCTGTTTGGTTCGGGGCTGGCTTTATGCAAGCCTGCCTGGCTTGGACGGGTTTAGGCCTGCTGGAGTCTGATTCTGTTTGGCAAACCAGTCTGATTCTGTTTGGCAAACCAGTCTCATTCTGGGGGGTTGGACTCGTTTCAGACTCGTTTCAAGCTGATTTTGTTTGGCTGTGCAGGCTGGGTTTAGTCTGATTCTGTTTGACAACTGTAGGCAGGATTAGCTGAATCTGTCCTATTCTCACAGAACTGTTGTTAAAAATGTGGCCTTGTGACGCCATTTAAACAGAAGTTTAAAAAAAAGTAACTAAAAAATAACTTAATTGTTATCTATATCACTTTGGTTTAAGAACTCTCATTTTGTTGTTGAGATGTGAGTCAGGCGTGTTACCCTTTTGTGGGGTGTTTATGTGGGTGTTTTGGTTGTTTTATTGAGGTTGAATATGCCTAACATGCTATGTTTAATACCCCAAGATATGAGGTAACCTGATAACCCCGTCAGACCAAGAAACAAGTTTTTAGCCGATATACATTTTGAATATGAGTGGCTAGTCAGCTATCATGATACATGTTCTACTTTATATGTGTTCCTTGTAGAAGTACACGTATACTTCTATGCTTATGCTAACTATATGATGAAGCACATCAAGGGTTGTGATTAAACCGAGATAAATGCAACCACATATACGTAACCAATTAGGATAAGCTCCTCTAAAAAAACAAACATCAAGAACAACAAAATCATAAAAACTATAATGATGTATTGTGGGGCATCATTAAAAGTAATCCAACTAAATTAAAAAATTCAAGATTTAACTAGTCAAACATGAACATCATTTTTGAAGTAAAACAGATTCAGCTACATTCGATAAATATAAATTGTCTTAGTGGGCAGGCACCCATAACAAGCCTGAAATGCTATATAAGCAAAATAAAGACAATACACAAAACAGAAAACTAATCCAACTTCTGGAAGACACTAATAATTCTTTGTTGATGCAACGGATTCAACATAACTTGATGAAGAAGAGTCCTCCACTTCACGGTCTTCCTCATAAGACACCTGCACTTCATTTTGTTCCCCAATAGGGACATTCACTTCATTTTCTTCATCAGTAGAGGAGATTAAGATTGGCCGATTTTGTGTTCCTATAGGTGGTTGGTGGCAGTCTCTCACAAACACAGCATCAGCCGAGTCTGAAGTTGATGATATATAATTCTCTGGTCTCGGGTAAATATACCTAAGCAATTCTGAGTTGTCCCCATCGCCATGAATCCACAAATAAAAGGTTGTAGGGCGACTGTCGTCTTCGGGTTTTGGTTGTAGGGTGACAGTCCATTCAGGTTTGGCTTTTAGTTTCTCCAACATTTCAGCCCAACCTTCATCCATGATTAAATATTTTCCTTTCTTATTCCATATTCGTTCTTCAGGTGTAGACCACTTGATTTGTACATCAAAGTTTATTCTGCCTACCTCCACAATACCATAGCCAGGAGTTATGTTAAACGACTCACACATCCAGGGTAGGGGAAGGGAGACACGTCTCATAAACTCACTGTTTGATAGATCATACTCCTTTATAGGAAAATGATATCCCATGTTACCTGTAATAAACAAGAAGAACAAGAACAACAAGAAGATAAGAAGAAGAACAGAAGAAGAAAAATAACAAGAAGATAAGAAGAACAATAATAACTCTTATGTTAAGCTCACTACTATCATGTATTAGGTTTATTATCATTCTATGATTTTGCCTCCATCCAAGCCTCTGTCGTATACACTCCATCAACACACCTTCCCAAATCATATTGGGTTCTCATCCTACCTCTGAGAACCATATCATGCTCCGAACACCACACAAAATGAGGAGGCATCGAATGACTAAGCATATTAGTTAATATATAAGTTCCAAACAACAGAGCATGGCATATTCGTTTTCAAGAAACAATCGACAACACTTAACACGGGAACTTCCAAACAACAAAAATAAAATGGAAAACTGATGACGTGAATGAAAGGTATGGCCGCCATTCGACGTTACGGCATCATCGGGGGTGAAGGAGTGTCCAACAGAAGCCTACATTGTTCCTCCAGTTCTTCTACGTAGCGTTCTAGATACTCATGCTCATACTTTTTGTTGGTGTAAACATCATGGTGGTTGTGATGAATTTCAACAAAATCTTTCAAGTTCATTGTCTGACCCCACAATGACTTGCACTCGAGCGTGAGTAACACAATCTCAGCTTTCAGAGAATCAATTGTAGGCCTGAGATCGATTGCCCAACGAAAGTATCTGTAGTGATATTTTCCCTAAAAAATATTATGAAGTTTATGTAAATGACAACGAATGTGTAACGTACACAGTGGCTACATAATATGTGTGTTTGTACAAGCGCACCTTGCGAGAAGGACATATGTAATACATTTCACCTGGTCTTTCACTGAGAATTCCAAAGTCATACAACCCTGCATCGTCAGTGTTAAGTCGCAAGCCTGCCTCTAACCCACAGTCACACCGCACAACTTCAATTGTATTAATAGACATCTACACCATGCATTTGAATCAGTCAAACGATTTATGGTAATGAAGTTATATTGAAAATCAAAACAATAGGACTCTACACCAACTTTAGTTGCAGTTAGCATGACAATGTAGTCATGGGTCAACGCACAAACAGCGTCCAAGACTTCGTTGAACTTTCTGCTAATGGTCTCACCGGAGTGAATGTAGTCCTCCGCTAAAGCATGATTTGTGTGTCCATGGCCAACCATCTGCAAGAAATAGCATACTGCCTCAACTGAGGTGACGCCTCTAGTACCTCGCAACAAGCCACGACTCTCAAGCTTGTCGACAAAGGTCATTATAGTTTGTGGATGCATCTGGTATAGGTCATAAGCCCTTTGTTCGTGACCGGTCAATATTTCTAAGACCTTTATGTGGCCACTCCTGATGCTAACTGACCTAGGGATACGAGGTGGTGTGGAGGCATCAACGTCTACTGCGTCCATGATTGAGTTTGCAATAGAATCAACAATTAAATCACCAACGTGAATCACTGGCCACAACAAGGTATCTAATAAAAGGTTGTTGAGCATGTCATGTGTTTGCAGTTGGTCATTGGCAGACATGATGCCTACATGTACAATGAAAACAACAACATAATAATTGCTACAACATAAGACAATCCAATTAACGTGTGAAAAATAAATTATTACAACACTCAATCAAATGAAATTGTATGGATATGTAATGTGTGTGCGGAAAGTAAATTATTACAACAGTCAATCAAATGTAAATGTTTGGACGGAAAATAATTAACATCAAATGCATACGAAATAAACCGTGCAATTATGTTCCCGATGGGCCAGCATCACTGGATGAAGGAAACCACATCGGTGGCATGCCTGGGAAGTTGGGTGGCGGGATAAATGGTGGTTGAGACGATGTGTCTGGGAAGTTGGGTGAAGAGGAAGACAACATAAATGGTGGGTGAGATGATGTGGTATTAGAATTGGGTGAAGGGAATGGTTGCGGAGACGGGAAATAAAATGAAGGCATTGGAGGTACAGATGTGCCAAAACCTAATTGTAACCTTTCCCAAAGGTCGTTTAACCACAAGGTTATCTTTGCAGGGGTGTTTTTGAGGCTAAGGTAGATGGTGCGGTTTATAGAGTCCTTGATGGCATTCACAAGTGTAGTAAAAACAGCGGTGGGGGCATCGGGGAAATTGTCATTAAAATGTTGTAAAATGTTTGCCAACTCTTCTTTTTCATAGGCTTTGGTCAACATGGATGTGCCTAACTCATGAACCTTTGTGTACACCTATGTGAACTCAGTCAGAACTTCATTGGAAAGACTACATCGCTCTTGCGGCGTTGATTGTCATTTCCTGCGCGTACGGGTAGAAGGACTCCTACCCCCAACTGACGGGTCATATGTTCCCCCAGTCCGCGCGCTTTCACCCTCACTTTGCATGGCAGGTGCGGGTACGCTACGCTCTTCTGTTTCCAATTATGTGTACATGGGTGTATCAGCCGTGCCTAAGTCGACACTTACATCATCCTCAGACGCAACATCTGCAGGAATCTGACAGTCTGCCGAAGACATTGCATGGTGTCCTCTAGCAATGTTCCTCCCCGCCATTAGCTCTATGTCGTAGTAGTGGGGAAATGGGCGCCTGAGCAACCTAGTCAGGTCCCTGTCTGCCTACGCTTTCAAAAATATGTGTATTAGGATAATCATGTTTACATGTACGGTCACAATTTGGTAGGATAAAATTTCTGAATAGTGTGCTTACCGCAATGGCCTCTTTCCACTCAGGGGTGTTCGGTACAATGGGCTTGTGCCTTTCTTCATCCCATCCAACGCCACTCTTGTTGGTCAAACCCTTCAAATGGACGTAGTCCTTTTTAAGGTTCTTCCAGCGACATCTTATCTGGTCTAACTTAAACACGTCGACAACCCTATTATTGACATCAGAAGTTATTTCCCTCCAAGAGTCCCTAGTAAAATTACCATCAATACACCTGCCTAGGTCATATTGTCTGCGCAATGCTGTCACCACAGTGGCATCAGACTCTCTTGTCCATACAATACGGTGGTTAGGGTCGACGGGAGGCATACTAGTGTAGTTGCTGCAATAATTGATGACAGCGACCGGTAACTAAACTGAAAATAAATATGAAACAACAACCATGATGAAATAATTATAAAGATCAAATTCATTGTGTGCCTAAGTAATAAAAAAATATGTGGATTAGGAAAATCTTTTATAGATGTGCATCATAAATTTATTAGGCTAAAATTTGTGATTTGTGTACATACCGCAAGGACATGGTTCCACTCAGGGGTGTCAGGCAGTGTGGGAATGTGCATATCATCATCCCATCCAACCCCAATCACTTATTTTTAGGTTCTTCCAACGACTTCTTATATGTGTTGTGTTATACACGTTGCCCACCCTATTATAAGTTATTTATTAACTAAAATGATAATAAATTTGCAATCTACCAGTATAGTAATGACAACAAATTACTATAACTCAGCAACATCATGTGACACAAAAGATGCATCACACTAACAATAAACTAACCTAGATTGAAAAAAATCTAGCAAGGTATATTCAGAATTACCTGCCACATACAATCCTCCAAAAGGAAATGCAAGTAGTTTAATAAATGGAGAGAAAGACTATTCAGAATTACCTGCCACATAGAATCCTCTAAAAGGAAATGCAAGTAGTTTAATAAATGGAGAGAAAGACTATTCAGATCTACCCATAATAATATATAAAGTTGTTTTGTGCATACTAGACATTGGAAATTAGCAAAGTCAGACAAGTATTGAATCATATTTAAGGTTTCAGATATGGTAATGCATATCAATGATTCAAACTATAAATTTTTAATCTAAACAGTAACATGAGATTCTTGAATATGGAATGATGAGGTGAAAACAAAACGATATATATGAAGGGTAACTAAGTAAAGTTGATATAGCAACAACTCGAGACCACAAGAACTCTGCTAAACAAGAACTCTGCTACTCTTATTTTGTAAATATATCAACAACTCGAGACCACAACATAAACATTTTTTAGGCCTGCTGGCTTTATGCAAGCCTGCATGGCTTTATGCCAAAAGAGAGGGGCAAGTTAATAGAGGGAAATAAAAAGAATAAAAGGGGACAGAGGGGTTTTTCAAGCATATCTTTCATAAATCCTGTAAAATTATATGAATATCAAATTATAATGGAACTAAATTAAAAGTTTGGCTTTAGTATTAAGATCACAAAGAAAATATATAAAGTTGTTTTGTGCATACTAGACTAAGAAATTAGCAAAGTCAGACAAGTATTGAATCATATTTTTCAGATATGCTAATGCATATCAATGATTCAAACTATAACGATGAGTAACATGAGATTCTTGAATATGGAATGATTCAAACATGAAATTTTTAATCTAAACAGTAACATGACATTCTTGAATATGGAATGATGAGGTGGAAACAAAACGATATATTTGAAGGGTAACTAAGTAAAGTTGATATAGCAACAGCTCGAGACCACAAGAACTCTGCTAAATAAGAACTCTGCTACTCTTATTTTGTAAATATATCAACAACTCGAGACCACAACATAAACATTTTTTAGGCCTGCTGGATTTATGCCAAAAGAGAGGGGCAGGTTAATAGAGGGAAATAAAAAGAATAAAAGGGGACAGGGGGGTTTTTCATGCATATCTTTCATAAATCCTGTAAAATTATATGAATATCAAATTATAATGGAACTAAGTTAAAAGTTTGGCTTTAGTATTAAGATCACAAAGAAAATATATAAAGTTGTTTTGTGCATACTAGACTAAGAAATTAGCAAAGTCAGACAAGTATTGAATCATATTTTTCAGATATGCTAATGCATATCAATGATTCAAACTATAACGATGAGTAACATGAGATTCTTGAATATGGAATGATTCAAACATGAAATTTTTAATCTAAACAGTAACATGACATTCTTGAATATGGAATGATGAGGTGGAAACAAAACGATATATATGAAGGGTAACTAAGTAAAGTTGATATAGCAACAGCTCGAGACCACAAGAACTCTGCTAAACAAGAACTCTGCTACTCTTATTTTGTAAATATATCAAGAACTCGAGACCACAAGATAAACATTTTTATGCCTGGTGGCTTTATGCAAGCCTGCCTGGCTTTATGCCAAAAGAGAGGGGCTAGGTAATAGAGGGAAATAAAAAGAATAAAAGGGGACAGGGGTTTTTCATGCACATCTTTCATAAATCCTGTAAAATTATATGAATATCAAATTATAATGGAACTAAATTAAAAGTTTGGCTTTAGTATTAAGATCACAAAGAAAATATATAAAGTTGTTTTGTGCATACTAGACTAAGAAATTAGCAAAGTCAGACAAGTATTGAATCATATTTTCTAGATATGGTAATGCATATCAATGATTCAAACTATAACGACGAGTAACATGAGATTCTTGAATATGGAATGATTCAAACATGAAATTTTTAATCTAAACAGTAACATGACATTCTTGAATATGGAATGATGAGGTGGAAACAAAACGATATATATGAAGGGTAACTAAGTAAAGTTGATATAGCAACAGCTCGAGACCACAAGAACTCTGCTAAACAAGAACTCTACTACTGATAAACTCAACCGAAATGATAAACTAGCATCAAAACCAACAACATTCAGAAAATATACGCTTTTAACTGCAAAACAAGTCAACAAATTCGTACTGAACATCATATTAACCCAATCTAACAACTGATAAACTCAACCGAAATGACAATAACATCAGATTAAACCGTTTACATGTTTCAATAAACAACGATTTCACAAATGTTTGGTACTTATTCGACATTGTGCCCAAACTGAAATAACCCTAAACCCTATCCAGAGACCAACCTGAGCAGAATGTCCCCTTGGAGTGACGACGGAAGCGGCGGAACCTGGGCACAAGCGTCGACCTAGGTAGTGCCGACACACCACGAGCGAGCGGCAACGATCTTCTGCGAAGCACCTCGCAACACTTCAACGAAGAGGCTAGTGTAGAAGTCAAGCACCTCACAGCACCACACCCCCAATTTAAACGCACAACACTGACTAGGGTTTCAGATTCCTCTTATGTGCTGCCTACGCCTTCCTCTGTAGACGACATGACCATGCATGGCAGACCTGGTGAATTGAGATAAGCACCGGAACCTTGCTTTTGACCTAGCTCGGCGGTGGCAGGCGGCAGGAAGCAGCTACGCCCACACGGCCGCTTGACCGGTGGCAGATCGAGGCAGCCTAGTCACATTTACTTCACGGGTGAGCATGCCAGAAGGTAGCCAGCAGCGCCTAAGCTAGCTGCGTCGGGAGCAGATAAGGGGGGAAAGCTACTTCGCCAGGAAGAGGGAGGGAAAGATGCGTCGCGAGGGACGCCAGAGACGCGAGTCGGGGTAGGATCTCAAACCGGGTTTGAGATTCCAAACATGCCTCTACCTGTACTGTGTCAAGCTCGAAAATGGGACTGACTAAACCCAAAACGGGGTCCGAACCAGTCTCATTGCCAAATGGAAACCCAGCCCGAGCCGGACTGGTTTGGTCCTACGTGTCGCTACGCGACAGCGCCCAAACCCGGTCCACGCCCAAACCAAACAGGGGCTTAGTACTCAGCTCCGAGATTCCCATGGTTGAGCTCGACATCTGTGGCTTCAATCAGAATACCACGGAAGAGCTCTACAGCAGGTGGATACAGCTTGGCGTATTCTACCCGGACAAGAACTCGACACGGCAAGATGTCCACCTATGGGACTAAGTAACACGCTCCGCATGGAAGCATCAGGGCGGGGGCATCTCGATCGCACTACCTCTGGTCATGGCCTTCCCATCGGACACCGAAACCCACAGATTTTGGCACCTAGTTCATGCTTGGAGATCGAGTACTAATCTCCCTTGTATTGTAGTCGGGAGCCGTCTCCATGGACGCCTACTTTCAACCCAGCACCTGGCTTAGCTTATTCAACCACTCCAGCTCTGTCAGCGTCCCCTCTGGCTCTTATGTCACACTCAACGCTCCACTAGATACCATCTAGGTGCTCCGACTTGCACGCCGGGATGAGGATGAAGAGAAGAGATCGGAGGGCGGGAAGAGTATCTCGACAGTCGTTCAGGGGACGAGCTTGGGTCTCCCGGCGACTCCTACGTCGTGTGGCAGTCTTCGCGATCTCGGCTATGACACGAGTAGGGATCGAGCCGCCGCCAAGGATCACAAGGGGAGAGCACGCCAATGAGCCGGCCGCCAAGGATCGTGAGGGGATAGCGCATCGATGAACCAGCCGCCAAGGATTGTGACTGAGAAAGGGATGCGATAAAGACGAGAGGTGGATGACCTAATGGGGAGTAACGGGTCCCGACGGGGGACACACCAAAACTTATCCCAGATCTGTGATCCCCATTCGAGCCCAAAGAAACGGACCGAACCCATGAATACCCATTGTTATTGGGTTGGGCTGCATTGGGTTAGCTGGGTTATTGGGTTAGTGGGGATATTTGCCATCTCTACCCGGCTGCGATGGGGCCACCCGACGCAGGCAGCAACCCGCGCTGGGGTGCGCTGTGGCTGCCTCCCGGCGGCCTGCTGGCGGCGCTGCGGGAAGGCCCAGCCAAGGTTTTAAAAAGCACAAAGAGGGAAGCATGTGGACGGGACCTTTAATCGCCAGGCGTGCGATTAAGAGGGCACTTTTTAGAAAAGCAGATTTTCAATTCCTATAAACTTTTATGCAAAATTACATACATATGTATATAAATACTAAATTTTTGAAATTTTTATACATATCTAAACATTGTACAAGACAATATAAAACACCCAAATAGTTTAGAATACAACTATACAACAACGATTGTATCTATATAATATAGTAAACAATATACTTGTCATAGATAAAGCAGCCTACACATAAAATAATAAGTGTATATACAAGATGAAACAACAATTTTGTATCATGTTTACATAGCTAAATAGTAAATAATAGACCTATCATATCTATCTAACAAACATATTGTTACATTTGCACATCATCAAATAGTCATACATTACATCAGTACATTTAATCAAAGTATGCATTCTAAATTAGATAATAGTTACCTATAATTCACTTGGATACATCATAAAAGTACCATATCATTACAGCTTACATACACAGTATGCATTCTAAATTAGATCTAAGTATATCATAGAACATTTAATGTATGCTAATTTAATATATTATAGTCAATACTAAACATGGCATATAATGTACTTAATGTTATATGCTTATAGCAGTTTTTCAGAAAAAAGCGGGCAAAAAGCGGCCACTTTTCTCAAATTCACTTAAGCGCCGCTTATAGTACATTTTAATCGTCCAACACCTTGTGGTGCTTAAGCAGCTGCCTAGGGAGATTTTTAAAACATTGGGCCCAGGTGCAGCCGGCGGCGGGTGGGGGGGTTGTGCGACAGGGGGGAGAGGAGAGAGAAGGGAGGGAGGGAGGGAAAAGCAGAGGTTGGATCTAGGCCTGCTCTGGTACCATGAGAAACAAGACAAGAATTGGAGAGCTTAGGGTTACAAAATGTGTGTACACTTATATTTATATAATGGAACAATTACAAAGAGGTCCAAATATAATGTAAAATAACAGAATAGTAATAACAACACATATATATTAACACATACATATCAGATACAAATGTAAATTTTAAGGTCACAAGACATACAATGTCAGTGAGTGAAAAGAGTGGGGAAATAATTAAAAATAGTTAAACAATAACAATGGATTGTCGGGAGAGTGGCGGTTTGGAGGTTTAGTGTATATCCAGAGTTCTGTGTAAATGGTTTCGCAAAAAAAAGAGCAAACGACTAATAAGTGAAAAATCATGAAAAAACATGAATAGTCATGAAGAATCGTGAAAAAATCATATAAATGGTGAAAAGGCAGGAAAAATCGTGAAAGGCACACAAAATTGATGACTGACGTACTAATCATGGTGAGCATTCGGGAGCCTATAAAATCGCGGAAAATTGTCGATGTTTTGTGAAATTCGTAGTCTTTTGTTACTATGCTTGGAGCCCCCGTGAACATTATTGAAAGAACTTAGAATTTATTTTCCACAAAGATAGCATCTCCAATATTTCTTCCATCAACAAAAGCAACTTGGTTCAGACTAATTATACTTGGCATAATGCCCTTTATTAGTATATATATTTTACTGGGTTAATTGTTATTATTGTGTTATCAGCTTTAGACTTGTCTTGTCTATTAGCCTCTCTCTTTTATCCCATATTGCTTGTCTCTGCTTTATGCTTTACTCTCTTGTCCTATAAAAGAGAGGTCATTGTAATTGTTTTATTCATCTAAGAAGAATCCTTTTATTATTTTAGATGGTATTAGAGAAACCCGATCCCCCTTAGCCCTTTCCACCCTAACCCTAACTCCCATGCTATCCCCTACCTAGCCGCCACCCCTTCCTCCTCCCTTTCCCCTTTGCAGCCGCCGCCTCCCCCTGCCGGTGCCACTAACACCGCCTCTCCCTGCCCCTCCCCTCCTTCTCCCACCCCGCCAGCCCCCCAACTCTCTCCCCACCCCACAGCCAACCCCCACCCTCTCCCCTCCTTCTCCCACCTCAAGCATCGAGGAATGCCCTTGAAAGAGGAGTACAATGCCTATATATAGGCAAACAATAACTAAACAAACTACGTGGTCCAGAATGTGGGATTGAACCAAAACTCATTGCAAAATTTGTAAAACAAGGAAATTGAAAATAAATCCTAAACTAATGCTTAGCTAACATTGACACAACCTTGTATTCCTACATAAGTGTACTTCCTACATCAGTTTTTCTTGGGTGCAAACGACCCAACTCCGTTGAGCTCGCACAATGATATTGCTCCAGAAGATCTTTATCAAGTCTCGCAAGCTTGTTCTAGGTGATCCAAGCATCACAAAATAGATAATGGCTAAATAGTCGCCTGGCTGGTGTATGGCCCGGTCCTTAATCAGGATGCTATGAGGGGGGCAGGGAAGAATGTCTTTGAGTGTTATTGTTGGTGAAGCCCTGTAGTATTGGCAAAAGATCCAAAAAAGCAGCAAAGGAGTCTCAAACTACCTCTGTATGGATATAAATCTTCCTTCAAAAGCCTCTTAACATCCTCATGCCTACAAATCACCGCTTTGAAACCAACAACGTTGTCTGGTAGTATATACTGGTTGTCTTTGGTTCTCATACCTATTACTCACTTTGAAATTCCCCAAAGTCTTATCTTATACACTAGATAGCCAACTTAAAGGGTTGAGTTCAATATTGGTTTTGGACATGAGATAGCCCATACAGGTTCAAAGTGGCTCCATTCAGATAGCTTTGTCTGCTTCAAATCATGTTTCAGGCTAATCTTTGTCAAAAATCATGACAATCATGGTCGTGAAACTATATAGGTGTTTGAACTTCAATCCAAGAATTGACCATTGAGGTTTCAATGTCAACCTTTTCTCATCATTTGTAGTATCATCTGGGTTGATGAACTTATTGCCTCATGTACCTTGTCTGATTATAAATCTTATATGTACTGAAAATTAATAGTAGAGTTAGCTTTTATGTTTAAAGACTCATGCTATGGTTCGAATCTTTATATCTGAAGTTTCTTCTCTATAGTTTTCCCTACCATCCTAGCTCAATTTTTTTGTTCATCTAGATGAGAAGAAACAATATATGAGCCCTGTCACAAACCAGAAATTGAATTCGATTATCCTTTTTCCATAATTTCTGGTGATTTATGTTGCCAGCTTATTCAATGAAATATGGCTTGAAAGATCTAGGTCTGGAGGAGATTTTCTTGGCATCCTTAGGAGAAAATTCTAAGTGGTGTGTGCTGGAAGCCACTAGATCATGAAGTTCAAACTGAAGTAGCACTGGTTACTTGTCTATGTTGGTAGATCTTTGCAAAACAATTGTATTATGTCATTGTTTCAAAAGCGAGCAATTTATTGATGGAGGAGTGTAACTAATTGGATGCTCTATTTCAACAAGTAAAAAGTTCCACAACAGCTTGAATAGAGGGAGTTGTGACTAACATAGATTTTTAAGGTGCTTAAGTTGCATCATGCTGCAACTGCAAAGGTTTTGATCCTAGTGGTGGATATTAGGTAGGAGAGATGAGAGGTTCAGACTAGAAATTGTTCTTGTTCACCTATATGCTTGAAAAATGGCTAAAGCCATTGGATGAAATATGGGACTGTGAATGAGCACCACCATTTTGATGGTGCATTTGGAAGCTGAGCTTTGGTGTGTGCAGAACAGCATGGCATGGCCGCTTCTGCTTGGTCATCATGGCTGCAGCAGTCTGTTGCTGGATAACAGAATAGGGCAGGGGAAGGTTCAGGTTGACAGTTTCCTGCAATATGCTTTTGAGATCGACTACTTCCGGAACCTTCCAAGAGTAGGTGCTGCTTAAAGGTGGGGCCATATAGCCTGCTGGGTCTGCGGATCCAGGGGTAAGAGGGGTCGATAGAAGGGGGTGCACCGTGCACTCAATAGTGAGGAGTCACGAATGGGAGTAGTGGGTTATGGTGGCCAATATAAGGATGGATTATGATGACGATGTAGTGTGAGAATAAGAGCTAGCATGAACATGAGAAAAATTCTGAGGAGGATTGAGATATAATATAGGATTTGATACCAACTACTGTCCACGCTTATGTCCAAGACCAAATTGCTATAATAATTTGAGCAAATAAAATAAAATTCAATCTCAACCATCAAGGTATGTTCTCAAAGGGGCAGAATGTTGATATCTTGGTGACTAGCGGTTACACCACTTGTGAGGTAGCCAATCTGGAACTTAACTACAAGGTTAATAACACCTGTGAAATAGGAATAGAAAATATAGCCTAACAAATTAGAATAAACAACAATGAGGATCCGGATGACATCTCCTTGGTTCATAAGTACGTTAAGGCTATGTACGCTTACATTAAGACATGTTTGGATAAATTTGGACATCGTGTCAAATTGATGATTTCACTCAAAAAAGTGTTTCCCTTCTGTCAGTATACTTGAAAAATAGTGTAAGTGCTCGTAATTAAAAATATAAAGCTATGATGTATTCATTTAAATTGAATTTGAAACATGTTATTCCACATTTCTTATGGAAATATCAATATGCTCAGATAAATTGGGCGTCGTGAAATTTTTGATAGCACAAAAAACTACACCCCATGTTAGTGCGTTTGAAAAATATGTAAGGCATACTAATATTACACAGTTTCTGGTCATGTGCCTATACAAAATAACTTTTAGACACATTAGTATTATATGCCTCTTGCAATATCAGTGCAGAGAGGGCAAGACATCTGCTCCCCGTACCCCCGTCCCTGATTACGCTGCAACTGTCGTAGCTTAACGTATTTTGTTCTTACTGGCTTGAGCTCCGGTTGATGTCCCATTAATGAGATTGGCTTGTTAGTCTTGGTGAATCAATGGAATCTTGGATGTGTTGGAATCTACTGTAATGATATGTTGATGGTGGTTGAATGTTGCCAACACAAATTCATGTCTGCGTGTTGATACATTGCTTTGGAAAAAAGTCTACATCTGTTAGTTAGGACAAAAAGGGTACTTGCGTATGTGAATTGTTAATATATATGTTCTGTTATTTTTATTTTGTTATTTTACATTATATTTGGACTTCTTTGTAATTGTCACATTACTATAAATATAAGGGTGCACACATTGTGCAACCCTAAGCTCTCCAAATCTCATTGTCTTTCACATGGTATCAGAGCGGGCCGATCCACCTTAAACCTAATCCCTCTCTCTCCACCAACCCTAGTCGCCGCCACACTCTAAAATCTCCTTTTTTCCGTCACTACAGTACTGCTACAGTAGCGCCGCAGTTACAGTAACATCGTCCACCCCTCAGCAGCCCTCCATCCACCTCTAATCCCCTAATAACCTCTATCCTTGTGGCCTAATCCACCACAGGCCCCTCCATCTAGCTCCGTTTCTCTTTTCGAAATCTTCGGGCAGCCTCGGTAACTTTCCAATTCTGGCACGTTGACGGCGTAACGGGCTTCATCCTCTCTGTCTTCCTGTGCCTCATGGTGGAGCGACCGATCCTCCATGTTGGCGTAGGTTTTTTCTCTTCATCTGCTGCCCCTACGTGGTTTTTTTTAAGATCCATGCGTGGATCTTCTACCTTCTACTACTAGTCCATGTATTGGACTTCTGCCTCTGACTGCTGACTACTACTGTTGTGCCTGTTGCTGCCTACCTAGATCTGTAGGCAGCCTTCTATTGCCTGTGCCTGACTGCTGCTGCCTGCCTGTAACTCTACGTCTACATCTGTTTCTTCCTGATGGCGTCTACTCATGAAGATCTGCGACGTCAGGTGACAACTGTGAAGCTGGATGGGCAAAACTACCAGCATTGAGTATTCTCTATGCAGATATATGTTAAATCACAAGGAAAAATGTCGCACCTGACGCGAGATCCACCACTTGTGCCTCCTACAACAGCCGATTCAAAGGATGTGAAAGCCTATGATGATTGGGTGAAGGATGACTCCACAGTCATGACATGGATTCTCAATAGTAGTGAGACCAAGATTAGCGTCACCTTATTATACCTGCAAACGACGAAGCAGATGTTGGATCAACACTTATTCACACAGTCAAAATCTCAAGAAGGTGTTTGACATCAACAAGCATCTTAACCGCCTACGTTTCTCTGGATGCGATCTGACGAATTACTTTTCTGCTTTCAAGGGACTGTGGGGGGAATTGGAAACCTACCATCCCTTATCTACTGATTTGGCTACTATGCAACGACAGTGACAGGAGTTGCAAGTAGTCCAGTTCCTTTGTGGCCTACCTGATTCCTATGCAGGGGTGGTCGATCAGATTCTCACTAGTGATCCGCTGCCTACTCTACAGACTGCCTTTCAGAGACTACATCGCTTGCCTACATCGTCATCTGAGACTCCTACTGATACAGGGGATTCGACTGCTTTTGCTGTGATGTATGGTCGTGGTTGTGGTCGTGGACGCAGTCACTCATATGATGCTCATTCTCCTCTTGGTGCTGGCCGGGGGAGGAATCTTTCAGGTTGTGGATCATCCTCTGGACCTACAACTGCTACTGCTCGTCCTCAGACTGGCCAACGCTTCTACAACTTATGTGGCCAATCTAATCATGTTGAAGACAAGTGCTGGGAAAAATACGACAAACCAGCTTGGGCCAATGCGGCCACTGATGCTACTACATCTTCTGAGACGTCTACCCAGCATGATGCCCCGAATACTTCTACTGTTGACTTCATTCGTGCCGAGGTCGAGCGCCTGTTACTGGAGCGTACTGGCTCTTCGTCTACTGCCACCACCACGGGAGCACGTGCTGCGACATACTCTGGTTGTGACACTGCCTTCCTTTCTGCACCATCCTCTACTACTGCTAATACGAAATGGGTCATAGATTCGGATGCATCTTCTCATATTTCTGGGAATCGGTCATTATTTAGAAAATTATCTAGACCGACTACTAATTCTACTATTGTGCTTGCTGATGGCTCCAAGTCTACCGTTTCCAGAATTGGAGACATTGTGTCTGATATTGTGCTGAAATCTGCTCTATATGTGCCTCATTTTCCGTTGAATGATGTGTAATCCTCTTGTGTTGATAAGGGTTAATACCCTATGATATTGTGAAAATGATTTATATCTTGTGATAGTATGATGACTAGTGCGCTCTCATGAATGGCAAGTGAATAGTACCATGTGATGATGAAATGAGAAATTATGTTCACACATTTTGTCTCTTTTGAATTTGTGCTACTTATATGCTTTCTAGAAGTGAATTAGGGTTTGTATGTCTACTTGTTTGATGCATCCTTAAATCATCCAATTGGTATACTAATCAAGTGGAACTCTAATCATGTAGTGCCCTGTGTCATTGAGCCATCTTCAGTGTCAGAACTTGTTAGATGGTGAAACGAGTATTCCTAAGGGAAACTCGGAGCGCATACTGTTGAGTATGCGGGGGTGGCAAGTTGAGGACATATCCTTTCCATCCACGATATAGGTTATGGAGGATGGCTATGGTCATGCCTTAGACATTTGATGTGATTGAGGACAACTACAGTTGTACCTCGGGTTAGAGGGTTTTGTATACCCCGATTTCTAGTGCTGTGACCTGTACCAAGGGCACACTAGTGGTTAGAAGCTTGACTATATGTCACTGTCGTGGCAGCTGTGACTGATATGTCACTGCTTTTTTACTCGTACTGACTGAGGGGAAGAGATCTTAGGATACCAACACTCTTAGATCTTGTACGGAACCGAATAGCCCTTCGCAGGGGTCGGTTGGACTTTGGATGGTATGACTCAAACTCTCCAGGACATAATAAAAGATGTAATACAACCGTCTAGCAAATCTGTTTAGGGTTATACACAACGCTTCACATTGGATGATAACCCTTGTTTATTATCTTTACATAAAGATTATGCTTAATGAAATTAAGATATAGCATATATACTTATGTTGTGGATATGCTTAAGATTGTAAATGTATACATGCAATATCTATGCTTATGTTGATATCTATACTACTACTACTGATTTAATTATAATGCTAGCTATACTATATTATTAGTTATGTTTAGCATTGCTAGCCATGCCTCTGTAATTAAAAATGTCTATACTGCTAATCATGCTTATGCAAATACTAGTACTTATGTTGTTAGCTCTACTTATGATATTGATCTGTTCAAACTGTTAGACATGCTAATGTTGTTAGATATGCTTATGCTATTAGACTTTCTTATGCTAGTTATGCATATGCTACTGAATCTCTTATACGGTTAATAAGGCAAATGACGATAGTCAGCTTGATGATGATAATTGTTATCAGCTCCTTTATGTATTTTGTTAATCATCAGTGTTGTTGAGCCTATTTATTATATATGATTAAACTTCTTAAAACAATTTAATTCTTTAAAATGTTGTAATCAATAAGCATTGTTGGAGGTTATATCTCTTGTTGGGACATGAGTCTCACCCTTGTGGTTTGCCATATATTTTTAGGTAATCGACATTGACGACAACAGAACCGTGGAAGTAAAGAGAAAGTACAGTAATGAATCTTTGAGAAAGTTGATTAGATGTCTAGTGTATCCTAGAATCGTCCCTGTACTCTCAGGTCCGGGTGAGAAAAATTTGTATATGGTGTTTCAAACGAATCGAACTTTTGTTAGCATATTAATGCTTATTTGTGTGGCATATACAAATATTGTTCTCCTATGTATATATGTTGTGGCTAAGACGATTGAACAATTTGTATCAAATTCTTGGCATAGTGTGGATATAAAAAAGATATTGGTCTCTTATGTAAATGTTTCTGAGCAGGTGCTGCATTGAAATCGATTTTAATTTACTCATATTTTTGGGTATGTGATTAATTAGTGATCGATTGTGCTTTATGTTTTGAGTGATCTCGTTTAGTGTACTGAGTTCTCACATCTTCGAACCCCAGTTGGGAGGCAGATGGAGACTTAAAGATATGAAGACTAACCTATGGGAGGTCATGAGATCAAGAGCTACAAAAGACAAGCACATGGAGCAGGTATGGACTGGAATACATGTTCCAAAATGGAGTATGTGTGTTTATAAAATTCTGCATAATGCTCTAGTTACTCTGGATAAGATACAAGGCTGAAATCATGAAGTTGATGTTGTGTGCTTACTATGCAAAGAGGAGAATGAGTCTTATAATCACCCAGCAGACTGATGTAAATTTACAAAAGATGTCTGGAAAATTATGTGAGGATTTTGGGTTGCATATACATCTGAAAGAAGAACCGAGAAGCATGTTGGTAAGCTGCGGACGAAGTGATAAGAAGAGGATCCTATTTGCTTCTCTATGCTACCATATTTGGGAGAAAAGAAACACACGAAGACACAGATGCACATCCATTAATGTAAATAGTATTGCTGCAATTTATAAATGTGCTAGACGTAGACTACACATTTATCAGTAGAGGTTTTCTATATTTTTTCTGGATGTATGGCATTGGACCTACATGTAACTCTTATCCCCCTATATTTATAGGGGGAATTCGAAATATATTTACCTGATTCTGATATATATATATATATATATATATATATATATATATATATATATATATATATATATATATATATATATATATATATATATATATATATATATATCAGTGTGTGTGTGTGTCAGAATCGTATGCATAAGGTTCCAAAGGTACTTTTGAACCTATTTACCCGACCGGTCTAACTTAGCACGCCGGTGGCCAAGTACTTCCTCTTTTATTTTTCTATTTAGATTCCAAGTAAATTCATCCATCAAGGTTGTGTCCGAACATGCGAACCCATTCATGGATAATCCATTCTAGAATTTTGTTAAACTGGGTTAGATATGAGATTGGTGGTTGTTTGAATTGAACTCATGTTGTTGATGGGATTGGATTTAGTCAATCTAAATTAGTTAGAGCTTGTCAAATTTTGGAAATTTAGACTCTAGTAATATATATTATTTGGCAACACATTGAATTAGCTATCACATATAGTAACGACATCATATGATAAATTAATAAAAAACATAATTATTAGTTAAGTTACCATAATACTTTCCTAAGAATGGAAGAGAATGAAATCAACGTTTGATTTTGAGGTAGGAGTTGCATAACCATATTAGACATGTCACTTTGTAAAAGATTGAAGTCTAAGTTATAGTGATTTACATTGATGTGGAATCGACTTCCGATAAAAACAGACCTTTTGGGTTCCATTTCCAACTGGACATCACTAAACATTGTTGTGATTTGTTGCAATAACAAAATAGAAGCAAACGAAAAAAAAAGAATGAAATTTAGAGACATCGTAATTATCAATAAAGAACATAGCAATTTATGTATTATTGTAATACTTGTTATTATTTGGATAGTAACAAAGGCTATATAAACTAAATTTGGCTTTGCGTTAGCTAATCACAAAGTCAGGTTTGTGTAAAAGATTTAATTTATGTTAGACAATAACAACACAATGTTGTATTATTTGGGTTCGCTTCAATTCAGAATTAAAATTTGTAAAATTGAGTTGAAATGTGATTCTATTATCATGCGAACAATTCTCACATTGATTTACGACTGATGTGAGCAATAGAAGGACATTACAAACATGTCTCATATGTGTTTGAATGAAACAAGAAAATAATAAAAAAATGTATAAATTAAAGAACGGATACATCATCTGATAAATTTTCTATGAAAAAAGAAGGAAAGAAAGATGTTTTTTTGTGTGTTTTTAAAGTTCTCTATTTTTAAAATTGCTTATTTGTTTTACCTGTCCCCGCGTGGGACCGCGGGAGGACAAACCACTTCGGTCATTGCCTATACGGATGGGGATTAGGAAAAGGATCTCCGAGGTCCAAGCGGTTCCCACGCGCGTCACCATGAAAGCCCGGATCAGCCTCCTGGCCCTCCTGACGGTTCCTCCAGAATCATAGCGACTGCAACGCCATCGTCAGTTGTTCGGTGAATTTCTCTCCCGCTAGCGAATGCAGCGGTGGTTCCCTTTGTCAAGTAACGGCAGTTGCTCCCCTTCCCCGCACGACTCTCTCCTCCCGTTTTGGTGAAGAGACCTGCCCATTACGGAAGGGGAAACGATCGCAGCTTAAGTCTAGGATTTACTTTTGCTGAAAATAGTGAGCGTAGTATCCATGAATCATAGCGATGAGAAGATGTTTTGCCCTGCTAGGACACCCCAGATCAACAACAATGAGGAACCAACAACCAGCAACTCTGATGTTGACATCCTTGAATGCGGAGGTAGTGAACCAATTGCAACAGTCTACAGCGACCCTGATGCCACAGAGTGTTCCAGTTCCTTCAGTGATACTTTCCCTGGACCGAACGATGTTCAGCAGCACGAACTGAGTGATGCTGAAGTGGAGTCCAAGTTTGTCGAGGCCCCCTTATATTTTAGCGAGAATAGGTTATTCGAGTATGCCTCTCACTCACGCTTGGAACTTTGTTCAATTTCGTCCACTGAATATCCGAAATACCTGTTCTCATATGACATCTCCAACGTTCAACTACTTCTAGTTATTTGCTTAACTACATGCGCATCATGATTGCTCCTACAAATTTTGTTCATTTTCTTTGAAGATTTTAATTCTTTACTTGCTTTCATAAAACAATGGATGCTCGAAATCTCTTGCAATTCATAATTCAATTAACTTCATATTGTGTAATCAAGTTATCTTCTTTCTTCAAAAGGGTTTCTCTTTCATGTTTATACTTTTATTGATTTATGTTTCCAAAACAGTGCTGCTTCCAAAATTTGGTTATAAAGCAGCGTCTAATGATAATTGTTGGATTGAGTCATGGATGACATCAAAGAACGGCATTACTAAGGAAATGTGTAATTCATTGTAAGGGAATTTAGACGGCATCATTAACAGTTACGTGCAATAGACTGCCGTATCACTTGTCTCTCATATAACAAATGGGATTTATGCTATATAGCTTGACTTTTGCAAATTGCTTTTCTCATTGAAGATGCATGGAAAATAAGACTAGTTTAGTTGTAGTCAAATTAATTTCTTAGCATGACCATTCTTTGGGTCAAAGTGGATTTGATTTCTTGACAAAATACCGTGTTCAATGTTCCTTTTTGTTTAATGAGCCACGCTCACTACATTCATCTGCAACTTTGTTGTATAGCTGGACTTATTTGAACCCCTCCTCCCTATGAATTGAGGGGTGGGTTAAGTACACTTTCTTAGATTTGGTTTGAAGTGATAGGCATGTTTGGAATTTACTCATTACTACATATATGGATACACATGTGATCATATGCAGTAATTTGGTTAAGGGGCACACATATCTAGGTAAATCAACAACTTATAAGTGTAGCATCTGAAATGCAAGTGACTGGAGGGTGTAGTCTGTGGGGGTTATATCTAATGTGATTGGTGGAAATTGTGCCTACAAATGAATACAAGCCCTTTTCTCTCTATTCACATATGTAGTTGATATAAGGTTTATTAACATATGATGCATGCACTTATTGTCACGACATAAAATTATTCATAGGGTGTGGGGGTGCCTTGACTTATTGCTAATGCTCCTTGGGCCTTTTCTTATTTACGCGGTTTTGGCCTATCTATATGCATTAATGTCATATTTAGAGTTATGATGCTCAAATTCAATAGTCTTGTCTGTGTTACCTGCCTAATACCCTCAAAACATGACTTAATACCCTTATATTTTATTGTTGAAGTATGCCTTCGTATACTTGATTCAGTCTGAACACAACCTGACTCAAATTGAATATCGTTGTCCATGTTACCTGCTTGATACCCTTAGAATGTGACTTAATACCCTTAATTTTGCATATTCAAGTGAAATATGCCTTTATATGCAACCCGATATAGTTTCCACAACAGGAATTAGTTTTGAAGCTTTGATTGCAGTGTAAAAAAATCACTAAATACATATTAGAACCCCTCTTGCCTGAAGTGGCTATCGTCCAATATCAATGACAAGTATAAGATATATGTATTTAATAGGGGGAAATACAAGGAACTTATATGGAGTACCGTAGGCTCACCTCAACAAATATGATTTCTTTTATCTGGTACCAACTTAAAGTCATGGTTGCAATTTGACTGTTTGCACTGATAACCTGGTTGAGTGCATGCAATTTGAATATTTGCATCTATTGCCTTGTTGTGTGCAAGCTTTTTGGGCATGGACTTCAAAATTCACATATTTTTCGTTCTACTAGTTATTGATTTAAGTATGACTATTCATAATAAATGATCATTCATAGTTCTTACTATCAGATATAGCTTTTTGTCAGGGCCACATATAGGATACCACAAATTGTAGTATGTCATCTTCTCCTACTTACATGTAAAACTACCATGCATCGTTTTAACATAACCATACTCCCAATATGACAATTCAACTCACCTCTACTGGAGATGTTTTCCTCATTTGGTTTTGTTGACTCAAGGTCTAAATTGAGTAAACCCTTGTTTTGATGATGACTAAACCATTCCACTTATTTGTGTCTAATGTCTCTACTTGAGTGATTTCAGATTAGGTATAGACACACTCCAAATACCCTAACTTGCGCATCTCAACTTGGAGAAAAGACAAGTCAAAGTCCATACAAGTGCACATTTTTGGAATATGATGTAATTCCATTAGAATCATGTTGTAAATCACTTGTAATGATTGTATGACTTGTAATTAAGCTTAGAAAAAAATCAGGAGCACTTAGATCGAATATTTAAGCACTCAAAAGCCATTTTCTAAAATTCACATCAGGCTGTTCATCGGTCGAGTTGCAAACTCGATCGATCCTGATTGAATCTTGAAAATGACTTTTGATCGGTCGAGTTTGCACTTCACAGAACTCGATCGATCCCTCTACTGACCAAAACTGATTTAAGTGAATCGGTCGAGTTACCCTAGGACAAACTCGACTGATGGCCTAAATTGGTCTTGTCTTTTAGTAGGATCGGTCGAGTTACCTTTATAGAAACTCGACCGATTGCACTGTACGGAAAAGTGCAAAAAAGTGTTTCTAGCCGTTGTGGAGTTGCAACAATAAAAAATATATCCGTTGCAAGCCACAAAACGGCTAGTTTTCGTTCTTAAGTGTTCCCAAAGGCTAAGAGGCATCCCCAGCTATAAATAGGACCCCTTGGGCTTCATTCCAAGGTTGAGCATTAAATGCAAAACTCTATGTGAGGTTCCTATTCTATAGTTGAGTGCTTCCTACAACCTCCTCTCTCTCTCTAAGCTTAATCACTTGCTACATTCGTTAGAGTGAGTAGGAAATCTGTAAGAGAGCTAACCCTACATGTATATCTTGTGAGGCTCTCACTTCCACCACCTCCCTATCTCTCTTTTCAACTATGAAGATGAAGGTTCTCTCTCTTGGCTAAGAGGGGTGAAGAAGAACAAGGGAAGGCGCCTCTTGGTGAAGATCAATGATGAAGACTTGGAGCAAGAGTGGGTAAGCCCTTGGTAAAGCCAAAAGACTCCTTGCTCAAGTGGGTAAGTCCTTGGTAGAAGTTCTCCGAGTGAAGGTGAAGTCAAAAGCTGAAGATCCAAGAAGAGTGGCAAAGTCCTTGAAGGCGGAAGACTTGTGCTTGAGTGGGTAAGACCTTGTTGAAGGCTGAAGACTCTTGCAAAGTGGGTAAATCCTCGATAAGGTGGATACTCTTTGTATTGAATAGGTAAGCCCTTTGGTTGGTCATGTATTGTAAGTCTTATGAATGAATATAAGAGTGCAATGGTCAAAAAATCCTAGAGGTTGACCTCTCTAGGTAGTGGATTGTCTCACTTCTAGTTTGAAGTGTGGAACCACTCTACATAGCTTGTCACTTGGTGTATGTTCAATCTCTCTCTCCCTTGCTATACATGTTTTAGTTGTACTCAAACTTCCTATTTAGCAACCTTATCTTTTGATATATCTTGAAGGTCTAATGAATTTTGTTTAAGTACATTCAACTCTATTCACCCCCCTCTAGAGCATCCGATCACCCATCTAGGATCCAACAAATATATCTCTCAGTTTTCTTCTTGGCCTCTTCATTTTGACCATTGGGTGAGGGTAAGTTATAGTGTTATTGATAATTTTTTAACCTGAAACAAGCTTAATTATGACCTTTGCAACATCATCCTCGAATATGTTATCTATAGTAATTATCACACCGTATCTAGTTTCTTCAA
Source organism: Alisma plantago-aquatica (assembly GCA_963693085.1). Classification (NCBI taxonomy): domain Eukaryota; kingdom Viridiplantae; phylum Streptophyta; class Magnoliopsida; order Alismatales; family Alismataceae; genus Alisma; species Alisma plantago-aquatica. Next base: position 405,438,741 of record OY856410.1, on the reverse strand, counting down.
TTCCTATATGTCATTCTTAATCTTTCTACATTTTCCACCTATCCGCTTACTGTCCGGCAAGCCAGCTACACTATCATTTGTATTTTATCGTGGTTTTACCCAAGTTAGTGGAAATAAACTCGGCCACTTTGTGCAATCCACACTTGAGGAGGGTTCAAGGATCATCTCAGAGCATCATAGACCATCTTCCCCAAGTTTTCACACTCGTCTGACATAAACGATGTCTCGGCCATAAAACAGAGAACAACGGTTCTGTTCCACAGTGTACATGCTACTTTGTCTCATATGTGGAATATAGGGCACGCCCAATTTGAATCTAGAATGGCTGTTCCAGCTTTGAAAGACCGTTCTAGCTGAAAATGATCATTTTAGCTTAGAGTGACTGTTTTGTCTTAGAATGACTGTTCCAATCTGCTCTAGAAAACGTTGTCTTGAATGGTCATTCAGGCTTAAAGCAGGCCTGCTAGTGGTTATACTGCCAAATGCTGCTAGATTTTGGCAGTACTGCAATTTTTTTTTTGTTGAACCTAGCGTGTGACCCTTTGTATTTCTGAAAAAGTGGTAATTACAATGCTTCAGGGAAGTAAACTGTACAGGGTAAAAAAGGGAAAAAGGGAGAGAAACCAACTGTAAATGAAACTAGAGTCTAACAATTTGACTACGCAAGATATCTGGGTTTCTATTAGAGCTAGAAAAATTCTGAAGTTCCTTTCTAATCACACTGAATAAAGAGTGAAACATATAGTCAACTATTCAGCTTCATAAAATTTTAAAGTGTCAGTTTCATCACTAGGGCTCAATCCATACTTCAGCTTGAAAAGAGACCACAACTCTTTTGGATAAGCACTTTTGAAAGGTGTAGGGAAAAACCCACACGTGTTGTTATATTAGATGGCACACCTGGTCCTATATATATAGGAGAAAGGGTGGAGACATTTCAAACTTGGGACTCAAGGAAGGCAACACGGGCTCAGACACTTAAGCCCAGTAACAAATTAACCTATTAACTAAATAGGCTAATAATATATTCTAAAAAGCACAATCGAAGAACATGTGAGTTCTGGTTTCCTCAGCTTCCAAGCATAAAACACATCTAGAAGCCATCAAATAACGAATCATTTTCAGTTAGTCCAGAGCATGGAACAGGACTTCGATTTCGAGCCGACTTCGACAGGTGTGGACACGGAAGTTTGTGGAAATGTCGAGGAAATGTCGACGATTTTACAACCAAACTTCGACACAACTTCGACAAAAATTAAGCTAAATATAGTCATTTTGTGATGAAAAACGACAGATTTCATCAAATCTAACTAAAAAACACAATATATGTCTACATACAGCCATCCATATAGGTTTACATATGTCGATAAACACACGATTACATACAGTCGTCTCTGAACTACAGAGTTCTTCCATATATAAAGTTTGTGACACTAAAATAACTACATAAAAATGGTGTAAATCTACGGTAGATTTAGCAGAGAGGGGGTCAGTCTTACTATTAGCTTAGAATAGTAAAAAATAACATCAAAATTATCTTACCTCAAGCTCCAACAACTTTTCCCCCTCACACAGCAAACTCCACAAAACACCAGAAGAATGTCGCCAACTTCGACGACTTCGATAGATGTCGAGGACATTGTGGAATTTCTGAATGGACTTGGGTCAACTTCGTCGACATATGGGGAAATGTCGACAACTTCGACGAAATGTCGAGGATATTGTGGAATAAAGATGTTTACGTGGATTCGACGTCGCCAGCCGTAGACACAGACATTTTCAGAGAAATTTCGCCCCATGTCGAGGACATTTAGTTCCATGGTCCAGAGTAGTGAGTCTATTTAGAAAAAGTTTCCACATAAAGATAGATAACCTTCTTGGAACATGGATAGACCAAATCCACCCCCCCCCCCCAATGGCAACACATGGTACTGAATTCTACAGATATTCTACATATCTCTTCTCTTAATGTTGTACTTGCCATTCAGAGAAATAGTCATCAGCATAGTTTAAAATTTCCACGAAATTGTCGAAATTTCCACAATTATTACCATACCGATGGCCATCGGACATCGAAATGCATTGTCGAAACGCGTTGTCCATCGATTTTTTTTTCTGTCTTTTTAATGTGCTATAAACTGCCTAGAGCATTTTCTTTTTGTACAGTTTTGTGTCTTTAAGTCTAGACCTTGTGCTTGCAAACTATAGTGACTTGATTCATTGATTTCACCATTGAAAATTGACATCAAAATTCTCCATCGAAATCTCCATCGAAATAGTTTAGGGTCCTTCACTCACATGAGGAGACCCCCACCCTCACATATCCAGAATGAAATATTATTGCATATTTGAGTAGTTCTATACTAGTAGATAGTCCTGGTAAAATTTCATTAATTAATTTGTTGATTTTGCCGTCGAAACATTAGGAACACATTTGTTGAAATTTCCATCGAAATTTCGGTAAATTTCTGTTTCCATGGCCAACGAAACGACATTGAAATCGGACATTTTCTTCCTTGGTAATTAGCTTAAGACATTGGGTTAGCAATGCTATTCAGATAGGATAACACATTATCAACACCCCTGACCTCATGGAAATTCCAGGAATCTGCATCTACACAAACATTAGCTTTGCAATGGATGCCCTTAAGAATCCTGAATACCCGCTGATTATCCAGATGATCCAACAAAGTAGATTTACCCGGACACCATGGATCCTTCCATAACAAGAATCTATCCCCTTTACCTATTTTGAACTCAACCAGTGGAATGATAAATTTTCTTAAAGAAAGTAATCTCTTCCACATCCATGAGGCTTAGTCTTCATCTCAAGGGACCATAAAGATGATTCAGAAATTTACTTCCCATTGATCCATTTGACCCGGAGAGCATTTTTACAATTAGCAATATCCCATAGATTTCTCAACATACCTGCCTTAGACCAGTCCATGATACATCTAACAGCCAAGCCCCCTTCCCTTTTCAGTCTGCAAACAATATCCCAGGAGACAGAATGTAGCTTCCTCTTGTCACCACCATGATCACCCCAAATAAATCTTCTGAGAATCCTCTCTAAATCATCAATCACAGATTTAAGAAGAGGGAATGCAGCTGTTCAAAACATATGATAGAATGATAGAGTGGATATAGCAAGCTCACTACCTGCCATACTAAGAAGCCTCCCTTTCCAGTCATCAAGCTTCACCTTCAGATTGTCCATGATAGGATTGCACATTCTTTTGGTGAGTGACGTGAGTCTACCAGTAAAAAGTGGTAAACCAAGGTACCCTACCGGAAAATCAGTTTTTGGAATCTCCCAACCTTCAATTGAAAGGGACACAACCTTTACTAAGGAAGAGCTGACTTTTTGCACAATTCAGTTTTAGACCAGAAACCCTTTCAAACGTCTTGAGAATATGAGATATACCTTCAAGATTTTTTGCGTCGACTTTCAGAAATAACAAGAGGTCATCTGCAAATATAATATGGGACACAAAAAAGTTTCTTGAAGCTCGTAAAGGATTAATCAAGTTATCTTTAGAGAAACGCATTGATAATCACAGTAAGCCCTTGCATGGCAACCACAAAAAGACAGGGAGACAGTGGGTCTCCTTGTCTCACCCCATTTGAAGCATTGAAAGATTTGGAAGGGGACCCGTTGACTAGAACCTGAAAGGAGGTAAAATAGAAACAAAAATCTATCCATTTCAACCAACATTGAGGGAAGCCCATCTTCATAAGGATAAAAAAATGAAACCCCTTCTAACTGAATCAAGTGCTTTAGAGAGGTCTGCTTTAATATACAACTTGGAGCCATAGTGAAAAATTGGGGATTTGGTAACTTTTCGGCTGGTTGAAAAAAATCAGAATTTGGAAAAATCAGAAGAATTTATGAAACAATCGGTATATTTTGGTCAAAGTTCAGTCAACTGTTCAGAAATATTTGAGAATAAGTCGGCTATATATACATATATATATGCATATATATACATATATACAACCGACAAGGAGTGGCTCAAGTGGTCAAGCACAACGTCCCCTAACAAAGGTACCCGGGTTTGAATCCCAGTTGTCGCGTTGGTTTACCACCCTCTCGGGTGTTCGGCCTCTGTCATGGGCATGGGAGACGGGGAGAGAATGCCTCTCTTAATCCCATATTCCCAGATATAAACATACATACATACATACGTACACATATTTACCACCCTCCCGGGCATTCGGCCTCCGCCACGGGCGTGGGAGAGGGGGGAGAAATCTCTCTCTTAATCCCATACGTACACATATTTATACATACATACTGAGAAACAAGACAAGAATTGGAGAGCTTAGGGTTACACAATGTGTGTACCCTTATATTATAATAATGGAACAATTACATAGAGGTCCAAATATAATGTAAAATAACATAATAGTAATAACAACACATATATATTAACACTCCCCCTCATGTTGGAGCATAGATGTTAATCATGCCCAACTTGTCCACCAGAGAGCAGAAGTGCTTTTTCGCCAAAAGCTTAGTAAATATATCAACAACCTGGTCTTCAGAGCGAGTGAAAGGAGTGCAGATCTTGCCAGAAAGAATAGATTCCCAGATGAAGTGACAGTCGACCTCAATATGCTTGGTGCGCTCATGATAGACATGATTGTTAGCAATAAAAATAGTAGCTTTATTATCACAGTGCATAGGTATAGCAGAAGAAGACTCAACACCGAAGTCTTTCAGAAGAGAGCGCACCCATAGGAGCTCACAGGCAGTATGGGCCATGGCCCTATATTCAGCTTCAGCACTAGATCTGGCAACCTCATTTTGTTTCTTGCTTCTCCACGTGACTAGATTACCTCCTACATAGGTGCAGTAGCCAGAAGTGGATTTCCTATCAATCTTGCTCCCTGCATAGTCAGAATCAGAATATCCTTCTAGAGAACAGTGTCCATTCTTCCTGTAATGAAGACCCTTGCCAAGTGACTTTTTCAGATACCGCAGAATATTACATAGAGCATCCCAGTGACACTGTCTGGGTTTGTCTAAGTATCTGCTAAGAAGACCCACAACAGTAGATATGTCAGCTCTAGTCACAGTCAAATATATCATTTTGCCAATCAACCTCCTGTATTTTTTGTTATCAGCAAAAAGTGGAGAAGAATCATCATCCCAATCGACATTGGAATCTAGAGGAGTATCAGTTGGTTTAGCCCCAAGCATTCCAGTTTCCTGTAAAAGATCTAGGACATATTTTCTTTGAGATAAAACAAGAGCATTAGAAGTTCTAGATACCTCTATGCCCAGAAAATACCGTAGTTTCCCCAAATCTTTAGTGGCAAAGTGCTTGCAGAGATGGGCTTTAGTGGCCTGAATAGCAATAGAATCACTGCCAGAAAGTATGATATCATCAACATACACAATCAGTATCACAATACCAGAAGAAGTCTTCTTAGTAAAGATAGAATGATCCACCTGAGATCTCAGAAAACCAAAGGTAATCAAAATTTTGCTCAATTTATCAAACCAGGCACGAGGACTCTGTTTGAGTCCATAAATAGATTTCTTCAGCCTGTAGACTTTATGCGACTCCCCCTGAGCAACAAACCCAAGAGGTTGCTCCATATAGACTTCCTCTTGCAAATCACCATACAAGAAGACATTTTTAACATCTAATTACAGAAGGGCCAGTCAAGATTAACAACAACAGATTGTAGAACTCTGACAGAATTAAGATGGGCAATAGGAGAAAAGGTTTCAAAGTAATCAATACCATAATTCTGTGTATACCCTTTAGCAACCAAGCGTGCCTTTAGACATTCTACAGTACCATCGGGTTGATATTTCACAGCATAAACCAATCTGCAGCCGACAGGCTTACACTGAGGAGGTGAATCCACCAACTCCCAAGTGTGTCTATCAGCAAGTGCAAGCATCTCCTCCTTCATAGCAGTAGTCCAAGCAGTACTTTGCAAGGCATCGTGTACAGTTTTCGGAATAGCAACAACTAGATAAAACAGAAACAAAATTGCTCGCATGAACACTCAAATGTGCAGTAGATACATGGTTAGCAATATTGTGAGTAGTGCAGGAACGAGTACCCTTTCTAAGAGCCATAGGTACATCAAGATCAGAAATTACCTTAGGTGTGGCAGAACCTTCTGGAGGAGAAGATTGGTGTAGATGGGGGGGTTCTTGTTCAGGTTGAGTTCTGTTCCTGCGCTGATAAAACAATAATAGGAGGTACAGTATGCTCAGGAGTAGATGTATCAGAAATATCAGAAATACAATTACTAGTAATAGGCAGTGGAGAAGCAATGATATCATACTGCAGACTATCTCCTTTAGTAAAGTAGTAGGGTGTATCCTCAAAAAAGACAACATCACTGCTCGTAAACCATCTTTTTGCAGTAGGGCTATAACACCTATACCCTTTCTGTGTACGAGAATACCCCAAGAAAATACATTTTTCAGCACGTGGAGATAGTTTATCATAAGTAGGACCAAGCAATCTCACAAAACATGTACAACCAAAAATCCGAGGAGGTACAGAAAACAAAGGTGTGTCAGGTTGCAGAACTTGTATAGGTACTTTATTTCCAATCACAGAAGAAGGCATCCGATTTATTAAAAAGAAGGCAGTCAAAATAGCTTCAGGCCAGAATAACCGAGGTACATTAGAATGCAACATAATAGTTCTAGCAACCTCTAACAAGTGTCTATTCTTCCTTTCAGCAACTCCATTTTGCTGGGGGGTATATGCATAAGAAGTCTGATGTATAGTGCCAACAGATTTACAAAACAATTCAACATCTTTCTGAACAAACTCAAGTGCATTATCAGTTTGAAAAACTTTAACAGGCATAGTATATTGTGTTTGCACCTCAGCAAAAAAGAATTTAATAGTGGACAACACTTCAGATTGACTTTTCATCAGAAATAACCAAGTGGCCCGAGAGAAATCATCAATAAACAATATAAAATATTTGTTTCCAAACAGACTCGGGACATGACATGGACCTCATACATCAGCATGAACAAGATCAAAAATATTTTTACTACTAATCTGAGAACGTTTAGGATAAACAACCCTAGTTTGTTTCCCTAACTGACATGACTCGCACTGAAACATATGTGTGCCAACACCAGATACAATATGTCGCAGTTTCTCAGAAGATGGGTGCCCAAGTCTATAGTGCCACTGTAATGTTGAAACTGAAGCAGATAAAGCAGAAGCCACAACAACCTTGTTCACTTTTGGCAGATCATCCAGATAATATAAGCCATCAGATGAATGTCAGGCTACAGTTTAGGCTCCGCAATATTTTGCTAACAGATAATAAATTTAGCGGAAAACGAGGCACATATAAAGCAGATTTCAAAAGAAACTCAGAAACAATGTCTCCAACTCCAGAAACCGCAGACTTGGAGCCATCAACAAACGTAACAGAGGAATTAGTAACTGGTCTAGATAGATTTCTGAATAAAGACCGATTCCCAGAAATATGAGAAGATGCGCCCGAATCTATAACCCATTTTGTATTACCAACACTAGAGGATGGAGTACTGAGGAAGGCAGTGTCACAACCAGAGTAAGTCGCAACATGGGCTCCACCGGTCGTAGCAGTAGAAGAGGAGCCAGTACGCTCAAGCAACTGGCGTTCCACCTCAGCGCGAATGTAGTCAGCAGTAGCAGTACCCGAGGTATCAGACGCAACAGGCTGGGTAGCTATCTCAGAAGTAGTAGTAGTATCAGTGGCCGCATTGGCCCACGCCGGTTTACCATACTTTTCTCAACATTTTTCCTCTATATGGTTCGACCGGCCATAGAAAGTGCAAAAGCGCTATCATGTCTGAAGACGTGCAACAGTAGAAGACGCAATAGCAGGAGCTCTACATCCAGAAGAGGCTCGCCCCGCCCTGCAGCAAGAGGGGAACGACTGTCAGAAAACCGGCCACGACCACGACCACAGCCACGACCAGACATGGCATCAAGAGCAGTGGAGTCTCCAGAGTCAATGGGCAGTGCAGATGAGGAAGAAGGCAGGCGCTGAAGTCTCTGAAAGACACTCTACATCGATGGAAGTGGGTTACTAGCAAGGATCTGGTCAACAACATCAACGTAGGACTCTGGTAAACCACACAGGAACTGGACCAACTGCAGCTCCTGATGCTGACACTGCATGGTGGCCAGATCAGTAGGCAGTGGGTGGTAGGTCTCCAGCTCCCCCCACAGTCCAGTAAAGGCAGAGAAGTAGTCCGCAATATCCGACCCCGTGAAGTGAAGATGACCAAGCTGCTTGGTGATGTCAAACACCTTTTTGGGTTCTGGCTATGCAAATAGGTACTGACGAGCTAATCCCACATCTGCTTCGCTGTAGGCAGATAGAGCAAGGTGACACTAATTTTCAGCTCACTGCTGTTGAGAATCCATGTCATCACCGTCGAGTCATCCCAGACCCAGTCAACGTAGGCCTTCACATCTTTGGAGTCAGCATTCGCAGCAGGTTGTGCCGGAGCGTCACATGTCAGATGTGAGTATTTTCCTTGGGATTTTGCGTAAATCACCATGGAACATACCCAATATTGGTAGTTGCGCCCATCAAGTTTTACAGTCGTAACTTGACGACGCAAATCATCACCGGAGGACGCCATGAGGTAGTAGAAGACGGAGTCCCGGAAGCACAGCTACACAGCAAGGCAGGCACAAACAGGCAGTAGTAGGCTGCCTACGTTGTCAGGTAGGCAGCAACAGGCACAAATTTACCGAAGGAAGGAACCTCTCACATACGGGCTACGCCGGAGCACAACAGGAAACCCGGTGGCTCAACGGCCTACACGGGCAGACAAAATCAAGTGTCAAGGCTGTCCCTCAGTCCAGAATCAAGCCACGGACCCCCGAATGGGCCGACTAGGCGGCTAATAGCCCCGGAGGCAAGCTGCCCCGGCGGCGGTGTTGCCCGACAGTAGGGATGGCAATTGGGCGGGTATGAGGAACCCAAACCCATACCCATTATACTCATTTAGATTTTTACTTGACCCATACCCACCCCATTAGAAGAAAAAATATAATAAAACATACCCATACCCAACCCAATAGGTAATGGGTACCCATTACAACCCATTTTGACCAACTTCTAACATTTAGACACTAAAATTGAATTATTCTTTTAAAACATGTAAATATTATCAAAGAGCCTCCAAGATTATTTATGCCTACACAATTCGCATCCTGACCTCTACATATGAAATATTTGCAATTATCTCCACAGTTTTAATGAAATCTGCAAATTATAGAATCCTACTGAGAATCATGTCGACACAATTTGCAATATGATGGCTATATATGGAATATTTGCAATAATTTACATGAAATCTGCATACGCAATAATTACATAGAAAACTATGTGGACACACTTTGCAACATGATCCCTGCATATGTAATATTTGCAGCCATACCCACATAGATTACATGAAATCTGCATATTAAATAATTTTACAGAAATACATGTCCGCACAGTTTGTAATATTTACAAATCAGAACTTTTCAACTTTTAAGGTCAATATTACATTTCCATTAGGAAACAATTATACAGAATTCCACTCCACAACTCGTTTACATGAAACCTGCATCTGAATCCCAACAAATAAATACCAATCTGCAGCAAATTTTAACTTTAAACTAATTCCACGATCATCCAACACTTTTAAGCAACCAATAATATAAACGGGAGTTAGATCTTCAAATGTAACAAGATCCTCCAATTAATTGATAAGTGTTACGGTCTTTTTCGGAAATCCGCATGCATATCTTTCTCAAAGAACATATTCAATGCAACACGAAGTGATCTTACAACTCAGAACAGAAGGGATGGTTATATTTACAGTGAGCTTGAATTTATGTGAAATATATCTGATTTACAAGTGAGAAAGGATGCTCTACCTTCAGCCGAGAAAAAGAACCTTTATAGTCCTTTCCCTGGCTTACTCCATTCCCTTAGTACTCAGCTCCGGGATTCCCATGGTTGAGCCTGACATATGCAGCTTCAATCAGAATACCACGGAAGAGCTCTACAGAAGGTGGATACAGCTTGGCGTATTCTACCCGAACAAGAACTCGACACGGCAAGATGTCCACCTATGGGACTAAGTAACACACTCCGCATGGAAGCATCAGGGCGGGGGCATCCCGATCACACTACCTCTGGTCATGGCCTTCCCATCGGACACCGAAACCCACAGATTTTGGCACCCAGTTCATGCTTGGAGATCGAGTACTGATCTCCCCTGTATTGTAGCCGGGAGCCGTCTCTATGGATGCCTACTTTCAACCCAGCACCTGGCTTAGCTTATTCAACCACTCCAGCTCCGTCAGCGTCCCCTCTGGCTCCTATGTCACGCTCAACGCTCCGCCAGATACCATCTAGGTGCTTTGACTTGCACGCCGGGCTGAGGATGAGGAGAAGAGATCGGAGGACGGGAGGAGTATCTCGACAGTCGTTCACGGGACGAACTTGGGTCTCCCGACGACTCCTATGTCGTGTGGCGGTCTTCGCGATCTCGGCTATGGCACGAGCAGGGATCGAGCCGCCGCCAAGGATCACAAGGGGAGAGCGCGCCAATGAGCCGACCGCCAAGGATCGCGAGGGGATAGCGCATCGATGAGCCAGCCGCCAAGGATCGCGACTGCAAAAGGGATGCGATAAAGACGAGAGGTGGATGACCTAATGGGGAGTAACGGGTCCCGACGGGGGACACACCAAAACTTATCCCAGATCTGTGATCCCCATTCGAGCCCAATTAAACGGAGCGAACCCATGAATACCCATTGTTATTGGGTTGGGCTGCATTGGGTTAGCTGGGTTATTGGGTTAGTGGGGATATTTGCCATCTCTACCCCGGCAGCGGCGGGGCCACCCGACGGTGCGCCTGTCGCGGCGGCGCAGGCAGCAGCCCGCGCTGGAGTGCGCTGCGGCTGCCGCCCGGCGGCCTGCTGGCGGCGCTGCGGGAAGGCCCAGCTGCAGCCGGCGGCGGGCGGGGGGGGGGGGGCTGTGCGGCAGGGGGGAGAGGAGAGAGAAGGGAAGGAGGGATGGAAGAGCGGCGGTTGGATTTTGGCCTGCTCTGGTACCATGAGAAACAAGACAAGAATTGGAGAGCTTAGGGTTACACAATGTGTGTACCCTTATATTTATAATACTGGAACAATTACAAAGAGGTCCAAATATAATGTAAAATAACTGAACAGTAATAACAACACATATATATTAACACATACATATCAGATACAAATGTAAATTTTAAGGTCACTAGACATAAATGTTAGTGAGTGAAAAGAGTGGGGAAATAATTAAAAATAGTTAAACAATAACAATGGATTGTCGGGAGAGTGGCGGTTTGGAGGTTTAGTAAATGGTTTCGTAAAAAAAAGAGCAAACGACTTATAAGTGAAAAATCGTGAAAAAACATGAATAGTCATGAAGAATCGTGAAAAATCATATAAATGGTGAAAAGGCGGGAAAAATCGTGAAAGCCACACAAAATTGACGACTGACGTACTAATCATGGTGAGCATTCGGGAGCCTATAAAATCGCGGAAAATTGCTGATGTTTTGTGAAATTCGTAGACTTCTTGTTATTATGTTTGGAGCCCCCGTGAACATTATTAGAATTCATTTTCCACAAAGATAGCATCTCCAATATTTCTTCCATCAACAAAAGCAGTGTAACGCCCGGGCCCACTGCCCAAGGCTCTAGTAGAGTTTTAGGAATGACGACTGGCCCCACGCGTAAGACAGGATCAACTTCCCGACTGGCCCCACCTACTGGAGGGGAATTGGCTCTGATACCATTTGTAACGCCCGGGCCCACTACCCAAGGCTCTAGTAGAGTTTGAGGAATGACGACTGGCCCCACAGACCACCACTAGCCTTAACTGCGCGTTTTACTCTCACTCACGCGCAAGCCAGGATCAACTTCCCGACTGGTCACCCATCCTAGTACTACTCCAAGCTGAGCACGCTTAACTATGAAGTTCTTTAGAGATGGGCTCCCGAAAAAGGAGGTGCACCTTGGTGATATGGGTAGTCCAATCATTCCTTATAAGATCATGCTATCTGAGGCATCAAATCCTGAGACGTTACAAGCAACTTGGTTCAGACTAATTATACTTGGCATAATGCCCTTTATTAGTATATATATTTTACTGGGTTAATTGTTATTATTGTGTTATGAGCTTTAGACTTGTCTTGTCTATTAACCTCTCTCTTTTATCCCATATTGCTTGTCTCTGCTTTATGCTTTACTCTCTTGTCCTATAAAAGAGAGATCACTGTAATTGTTTTATTCATCTAAGAAGAATCCTTTTATTATTTTAGATGGTATCAGAGAAACCTGATCCCCCTTAGCCCTTTCCACCCTAACCCTAACTCCCATGCTATCCCCTACCTAGCCGCCACCCCTTCCTCCTCCCTTTCCCCTTTGCAGCCGCCGCCGCCCCCTGTCGGTGCCACCAACACCGCCTCTCCCTGCCCCTCCCCTCCTTCTCCCACCCCGCCAGCCCCCCAGCTCTCTCCCCACCCCGCCGCCAACCCCCACCCTCTCCCTTCCTTCTCCCACCTCAAGCATCGAGGAATGCCCTTGAAAGAGGAGTACAAGGCCTATATATAGGCAAACAATGACTAAACAAACTGCGTGGTGCAGAATGTGGGACTGAACCAAAACTCATTGCAAAATTTGTAAAACAAGGAAATTGAAAATAAATCCTAAACTAATGCTTAGCTAACATTCACACAACCTTGTATTCCTACATAAGTGTACTTCCTACATCAGTTTCGCTTGGGTGCAAAAGACCCAGCTCCGTTGAGCTGGCACAATGATATTGCTCCAGAAGATCTTTATCAAGTCTCGCAAGCTCGTTCTAGGTGATCCAAGCATCACAAAATAGATAATGGCTGAATAGTCTCCTGGCTGGTGTATGGCCTGGTCCTCAATCAGGAGGCTATGAGGGGGGCAGGGAAGAATGTCTTTGAGTGCTATTGTTGGTGAAGCCCTGTAGTATTGGCAAAAGATCCAAAAAAGCAGCAAAGGAGTCTCAAACTACCTCTGTATGGATATAAATCTTCCTTCAAAACCCTCTTAACATCCTCATGCCTACAAATCACCGCTTTGAAACCAACAACGTTGTTTGGTAGTATATACTGGTTGTCTTTGGTTCTCATACCTATTACTCACTTTGAAATTCCCCAAAGTCTTATCTTATACACTAGACAACCAACTTAAAGGGTTGAGTTCAATATTGGTTTTGGACGTGAGATAGCCCATACGGGTTCAAAATGGCTCCATTCAGATAACTTTGTCTGCTTCAAATCATGTTTCAGGCTAATCTTTGTCAAAAATCATGACAATCATGGTCATGAAACTATATAGGTGTTTGAACTTCAATACAAGAATCGACCATTGAGGTTTCAATGTCAACCTCTTCTCATCATTTGCAGTATCATCTGGGTTGATGAACTTATTGCCTCTTGTACCTTGTCTGATTATAAATCTTATCCGCACTGAAAATTAATAGTAGAGTTAGCTTTTATGTTTAAAGACTCATGCTATGGTTTGAATCTTTATATCTGAAGTTTCTTCTCTATAGTTTTTCCTACCATCCTAGCTCAATTTTTTTGTTCAGCTAGATGAGAAGCAACAGTATATGAGCCCTGTCACAAACCAGAAATTGAATTCGATTATCCTTTTTCCATAATTTCTGGTGATTTATGTTGCCGGCTTATTCAATGAAATATGGCTTGAAAGATCTAGGTCTGGAGGAGATTTTCTTGGCATCCTTAGGAGCAAATTCTAAGTGGTGCGTGCAGGAAGCCACTAGATCATGAAGTTCAAACTGAAGTAGCACTGGTTACTTGTCTATGTTGGTAGATCTCTGCATGACAATTGTATTATGTCATTGTTTCAAAAGCGAGCAATTTACTGATGGAGGAGCGTAACTAATTGGATGCTCTATTTCAACAAGTAAAAAGTTCCACAACAACTTGAATAGAGGGAGTTGTGACTAACATATATTTTTAAGGTGCTTAAGTTGCATCATGCTGCAACTGCAAAGGTTTAGATCCTAGCGGTGGATATTAGGTAGGAGAGATGAGAGGTTCAGACTAGGAATTGTTCTTGTTCACCTATATGCTTGAAAAATGGCTAAAGCCAGTGGATGAAATATGGGACTGTGAATGAGCACCACCATTTTGATGGTGTATTTGGAAGCTGAGCTTTGGTGTGTGCAGAACAGCATGGCATGGCCGCTTCTGCTTGGTCATCATGGCTGCAGCAGTTTGTTGCTGGATAACAGAATAGGGCAGGGGAAGGTTCAACTTGACAGTTTCCAGCAATATGCTTTTGAGATCGACCGCTTCCGGAACCTTCCAAGAGTAGGTGCTGCTTAAAGGTGGGGCCATATAGCCTGCTGGGTCTGCAGATCCAGGGGTAAGAGGGGCCGATAAAAGGGGGTGCACCGTGCACTCAATAGTGAGGAGGCAGGAATGGGAGTAGTGGGTTATGGTGGCCAATATAAGGATGGATTATGATGACGATGTAGTGTGAGAATAAGAGCTAACATGAACATGAGAAAAATTCTGAGGAGGATTGAGATATAATATAGGCTTTGATATCAACTACTGTCCACACTTATGTCCAAGATCAAATTGCTATAATAATTTGAGCAAATAAAATAAAATTCAATCTCAACCATCAAGGTATGTTCTCAAAGGGGCAGAATGCTGATATCTTGGTGACTAGTGGTTACACGACTTGTGAGGTAGCCAATCTGGAACTTAACTACAAGGTTAATAACACCTGTGAAATAGGAATAGAAAATATAGCCTAACAAATTAGAATAAACAACAATGAGGATCCGGATGACATCTCCTTGGTTCATAAGTACATTAAGACATGTTTGGATAAATTTGGACATCGTGTCAAATTGATGATTTCACTCAAAAAAGTGTTTCCTTTCTGTCAGTATACTTGAAAAATAGTGTAAGTGCTCGTAATTAAAAATATAAAACTATGATGTATTCATTTAAATTGGATTTGAAACATGTTATTCCACATTTCTTATGGAAATATCAATATGCTCAGATAAATTGGGCGTCGTGAAATTTTGATAGCACAAAAAACTACACCCCCGCTCTGGTTGTGACACTGCCTTCCTTTCTGCACCATCCTCTACTACTGGTAATACGAAATGGGTCATAGATTCGGGCGCATCTTCTCATATTTCTGGGAATCGGTCATTTTTCAGAAAATTATCTAGACCGACTACTAATTCCTCTGTTATGCTTGCTGATGGCTCCAAGTCTACCGTTTCCGGAATTGGAGACATTGTGTCTGATATTGTGCTGAAATCTGCTTTATATGTGCCTCGTTTTCCGTTGAATTAATTATCTGTTAGCAAAACTTTGCGGAACTTGAACTGTAGCCTGACTTTAGTACCTGGTTCATGTGTTTTTCATGACCTTCGCACGAGGATGAAGATTGGTGGGGGGCATGAAGGCTCTGATGGCTTGTACTACCTGGACTATCTAAAAAAAGTGGACAATGTGGCTCTGGCTTCTGCAGTTGCTTCGTCAGTATCGGCTCTACAGTGGCATTACAGACTTGGGCACCCATCATCTGAGAAATTACACCATGTTGTACCTGATGTAGGAACAAATGTGTTTCAATGTGAATCGTGTCAGTTAGGCAAACAGACTAGGGCTGTTTATCCTAAGCGTTCTCAGATTAGCAGTAAAAATGTTTTTGATCTTGTTCATGCTGATGTATGGGGCCCTTGTCATGTCCCTAGTCTATATGGAAACAAATATTTTATTCAATTCATTGATGATTTTTCTCGAGCCACATGATTATTTTTTTTGAAGAGTAGATCTGAAGTATTGTCCACTATAAATTCTTTTTTGCTGAGATGAAAACACAATATTCTATGCCTGATAAATTTTTTAGAATGGATAATGCACTTGAATTTGTTCAAAAAGATGTTGAGTTGTTTTGTAAATCCATTGGCACTATCCACCAGACTTCGTGTGCATACACACCTCAGCAAAATGGCATTACAGAAAGAAAGAATAGACACTTACTAGAGGTTGCCAGAACTATTATGTTGCATGCTAATGTACCTCGGGGATTCTGGCCAGAAGCCATCTTGACTGCTTGTTTTCTAATAAATCGGATGCCTTCTTCGGTAATTGGAAATAAAATACCTGTGCAAATTCTGAATCCTGATAAACCTTTATTTACTGTACCCCCTCACATTTTTGGCTCTACATGCTTTGTAAAGTTGCTTGGCCCAATGCATGATAAACTATCTCCACGTGCTGAAAAATGTATTTTTTTGGGGTACTCTCGTACACAGAAAGGGTACAAATGCTATAGCCCAACTACGAAGAGATGGTTCACTAGCAGTGATGTTGTCTTTTTTGAGGGTACACCATACTACTCTACTCAAGGAGATAGTCTTCAGTCTGAGCTTATTACTTCTCCACTACCTATTACTAATGACTGTGTTTCTGATGCCACTACTTCTGTACAACCGACACCTCCTCTTATTGTTTATCAGCGCAGGAACAAAGCTCAACCTACACAAGATCCCCCTCAACCAAGCCAATCTTCTCCTCCAGAAGGTTCTGCATCACCTGAGGTAATATCTGACCTTGATGTGCCTATTGCTCTTAGGAAGGGCACTCGTTCCTGTACTATTCACAATATTGCTAACCATGTATCAACTGATCATTTAAGTGTTCATGTTAGCAACTTTGTCACTGCTTTATCTGCTGTTGCCATCCCAAAGACTGTACAGGATGCCTTGCAAAGTACAGCTTGGACGACTGCTATGAAGGAAGAAATGCTTGCTCTTTCTGACAGACAAACTTGGGAGTTGGTGGATCCACCTCCTCAGTGTAAGCTTGTAGGCTGCAGATGGGTGTATGCTGTCAAGTATCAACCAGATGGTACTGTAGAACGTCTGAAGGCACGTCTTGTTGCTAAAGGTTATACACAAACCTATGGTATTGACTACTTTGAAACTTTTTCACCTGTTGCCCGTCTTAATTCTGTCAGAGTTCTCTTATCTGTTGCTGTTAATCTTGACTGGCCTCTAGTACAACTAGATGTTAAAAATGCTTTCTTATATGGTGATCTGCAAGAGGAGGTCTATATGGAGCAACCTCCTAGATTTGTTGCTCAGGGGGAGTCACATAAAGTCTGCAGGTTAAAGAAGTCAATTTATGGGCTCAAACAGAGTCCTTGTGCCTGGTTTGATAAATTGAGCAATATTCTGATTGACTTTGGTTTTCTGAGATCTCAGGTGGATCATTCTGTCTTTACTAAGAAGACTTCTGCTGGTATTGTGATTCTGATTGTGTATGTGGATGATATTATACTTTCTGGCAGTGACTCTATTGCTATTCAGGCTACTAAAGCTCATCTCTGCAAACACTTTGCTACTAAAGATTTGGGTAAACTGTGATATTTTCTGGGCATAGAGGTATCTAGAACTTGTAATGCTCTTGTGCTATCTCAGAGAAAATATGTCTTAGATCTTCTGCATGAGACTGGTATGCTTGGAGCTAGATTTGCTGATACTCCTCTGGATCCCAATGTCAATTGGGATGATGAGTCTTCTCCACTCTTTGCTGATAATAAAAAATACAGGAGGCTGATCGGTAAAATGATATATCTGACTGTGACTAGAGCTGACATAGCTACTGCTGTGGGTCTTCTTAGCAGGTATTTAGATAAACCCAGACAGTGTCACTGGGATGCACTCTGTCATATTCTGCGATATCTAAAAAAGTCTCCTGGCAATGGACTTCACTACAGGAAAAATGGACAATGTTCTCTTGAGGGTTAGTCTGATGCTGACTATGCAGGGAGCAAAATTGACAGGAAATCAACTTCTGGCTATTGTACCTATGTTGGAGGTAATCTGGTCACATGGAGAAGCAAGAAACAAAATGTGGTTGCCAGATCTAGTGCTGAAGCTGAATATAGGGCCATGGCCCATACTGCCTGTGAGCTCCTGTGGGTGTGTTCTCTCCTAAAAGGCTTTGGGGTTGAGTCCTCTTCTGCTATATCCATGCACTGCGATAATAAAGCTGCTATCTTCATTGCAAACAATCCTTTTTATCATGAGCGCACCAAGCATATCGAGGTTGACTGTCATTTCATTCGGGAATCTATCCTGATTGGCAAAATTTACACTCCTTTTACTCGCTCTGAAGACCAGGTTGCTGATATCTTCACCAAGTTGCTGGCTAAGAAGCAGTTCTGCACACTTGTGGACAAGTTGGGCATGAGTGACATCTATGCTCCAACTTGAGGGGGAGTGTTAATATATATGTTCTGTTATTTTTATTTTGTTATTTTACATTATATTTGGACTTCTTTGTAATTGTCACATTACTATAAATATAAGGGTGCACACATTGTGCAACCCTAAGCTCTCCAAATCTCATTGTCTTTCACATGAATATATATCTATTTATGACTATGAAATATGAATCTCTGGATAGGGTGAATGTTGACATAATTCACGCTTCATTCCAGAGCTAGAATTCTAGTAGTAAACTCACATGGTACATGGCTAACACTTATATTTGTTCAGTTTTCTCTCCCACTGGGAGTCTATCTCACTAGTGTTCTATATGGATACATTATATTCTATCCAGTGAAAGCTCGTCAAATTTGATGCTTCTACTTGGAAGTATTCGAGTTGGATATAAGATCTTTATGTAACCATGTGGCGTAGCCATTAGGTGTTGCTGTAGGTGAATCACTTGTATTTCTTTTGGGTTAATTTTACAGAAAGCTTACAATGCCAAACTATACAGAATCTAGCACAAGCACAATGTTTGCAACGTGCTGGGTAGCACTCTCCATATTAGAATTTAGCATCTGCCAACCTGCCATTAGCAGCATCTGTTTCTGCTACTGCAATATTGTTGGTGTAGCACCTTAGTAGTGATCTTACACTCGAGTGACATCTGTCTGTGGTATGCTGACATGGCATCTTATCTATAGTTCACATGTATATACTTGAACTAGCTGTGCTGGATTGAATTCAGTTCTAGCAAAATGATTGCCAGACCTTTTTGTATACTTATGTTGATTGTTTCTTAGGTTCTATGAATGCCGATATTTATTGAGATTTCCTTACCACAACAATATGTGAATAGCTCCAATTTGCAGCTTGTCAGTTAAGAAAGATATTTTATTTTCTTGTGACCGGTATACTGTAAAAAATGTTGTTTGTTTGTATTTTTTTTTTGGGAAGTTGAGATGAGAACTATATCTAAAACAACCAAAGTAAGCCATATATAATTTACAAGAAATGTATATTTGGATTATTTATGCTTATAAAAACTGTCGAGGCTGGAATTTAGAATGAAGCCCATTTTTTTCCCTTTTCAGAAAAAAAAACCAAACTTGATGAAAGATAATTCATCATAATGGTCACAAGAAAGGAACCATGCTTGTGGCCGTTATGATGACTTGTGACCATTATGATGAATTATTCTCTGTCATCAAGTTTTTTTGAAAAGGGAAAAAATTAGTCTTCATTCCAAATTCAACCCTGTACAGATTTTGTAGGTATAAATAATCTGAATATACATTTCTTGTAAATCGAATATAGCTTATCTTTGGTTTTTGTAAATCTAACACTCATCTCAAATTCCAATTTTTTTTTACAAAAAAAAATTCCAATTTTTTTTTTGGCACTCATCTTCCATGTATCCAATGTGTGACATGCTATATTTGGGTGCCACATCAGCATATGCTAGATCTTCATGCAATGCCAGCCTATGAGTCACTCTGAACGTGACTTTAAATTGACCTATAGCCCTTCCTGAGTGTCATGATAACAAGCTAAGTTGACACATCAATAGGTCCAGATTATGCAATTAGCCAAGGTTGTCAGACTCGAACCGGTCAGCGAACCGGTGAGGCCTCTGGTTCTTGGTTCACTGGTTCAACTAGTGGTCTGACCGGTTCAACCGGTGACGTCACTAATAGTTTAAAAATATATAAATGTCTTTGATACTCATAGAAAATATCCCTGCAAAAGTTATGAAACATGAATAATACACAACTGCTCACAATAACTTCATAAACAAACCAAATAACAAATATTATTCTATTCATGGACATTTATACACCAACATTTATATATTATTCCATAGTAATTAACAAAAAACAACAACAACAATACATTTACTTGCTAAGTGAGAGAACCGGCCAGTTGGGCTAAAACCGGACTAGTTTGCCGGTTCAACCGGTCGATTCACCGGTTTGATGCCGGTTAGACTTCATTTCCAGCTTTAGGAGGGGACCGACCCGGTAGAGTGACCGGTTCCCGGTTCTACCAGTCGGTCCAATTCGGTTTTGATAACCATGCAATTAGCATTAATTGCACTTGATGTAGCCACGTTACAGAGAGAAGAAAGAGAAAGATAAATTTGCAACAAGCAAACAAAATTTTAATTCATAATCGACCGCCTGGACAAAGGCCCCAAGGCTAGCTTATATAGAGGACTCTAGACTTGGCGTGCACGTCAATAAAATAGGAAACTAAAATCCTAATACAAAAGAATTAAAATCCTAATAAAGAAATTCGGAATCAATAAAACCATAAAATTCCTAAGTGCATAAAGAACTAAATAAAAGCCCATCTTGAGCCCAATAAGCTCTAATCAGGATTATCTTGGATTTGGGCTTGCTTTCTATGCAATCTTTCACGGATTGCATCAATCTCCTCCCCTTAAGAATGCGAACCTCTGGTGAAGCAGGGGTAGGTCCAATGACTCCTTGCCATGAGTTGACGGGAGGCATCTCGTGAAGGACACGACTTAGTTGTTTGGAACTATAGGATGTCCATCGGAAGAGCTGTCGGGCGTTGCCAAGTCGGAAGGAGTATGTGTTGTAGAACCCATGTCGCACATGACGATCATATTGCCATGGACGACCAAGCAGTATATGAGAAGTTGTCATAGTGAGCACATCACAAAGGACTGTATCGTTGTAAACACCATGAAATGAGAAAGGAACTCTGCAACAGTGGTCACCGTCTGAAAAGTGTCATCAACCCATCGTAACCGATACGGCTTGGGATGGGGCTCCAGTTGCAACCCCAACTCCTGAACGACAGTAGAAGACACGATATTGGCTGAAGATCCTCCATCAACTGTCAGTACGCACATGCGACCTCGAACCTCAACAACTGAATAAAATAATGATGTACGACGCCAGTCATCATGAGGTGGACTCTGTATAGCCATGAGGACCCAATTTTGCAGAGCAGGATCACCCGTTTCGTCTTCCTCTTCCTCGTCACTAGGTTCTGAAGCCGGAAAGACATCTTCATATTCTATGCCATCATCATCTTTCGTTGTCGTTGTATTCATCACACGGTGTGGACACTGGTTGGAGCGATGACCATATGCATGGCAGGAAAAGCACTGGATAGGCTTGGTGGCAACTGGTTTTGAGGGTTCACATACCGTAGTTGGTGTTGTTGAAGTAGTCGCCCCTTGACGTGGTTTCCACCCAGGTGACCACAGTTGGGGCGGCGCCGAATTTCCTCCTCAATTCGTTCAACACTCTGAATGGCATCATCTAGGGTAGTGAAATGCATGACTGCTAGACGATCAACTACCTCATCGCGAAGTCCCCTGCGAAAATTTGCGATTGCGACAGTGGCATCCATCCGAACCTCAGATCGGTTGCACAACTCTTGAGATTTGCTGGTGTAGTTGGCGACGCTGTCGTCACCCTGCTTGAGATCTTGATACGCTAAGTAAGCCTATTGCTTGTAATCTTGAGGTAAGAATTGTTGCACGATCAAAGAACGCAATTCCCCCCATGTGTCGATGGGGACGTCGCGTGGTTGATTCCACCATGCTAGAGCGGCTCCCCGAAACTTAGCGGTGGCAATCAGGACTTTGGTTGCCTCACCAAAGGTTCTGTATAACTGGAAATAGTTGTCGGCGCAGTGCAACCAGTCAAGAACAATCTTGGCGTCACGCTCGCCATGGAACTCCGGTAGCTTCATTTTAACAATGCGTTCTGCTTGTATGGGTTGAGGGGATGGCTGGCGATTGTTGTTACGGTTGGCCTCCAATGTATGCATGTGTTGTTCGAAGACCGTAACACGACGAAGGAGAAGTTCAAAAGAGTCATCGTGTTGGGCTTGATGTTGCATTATTTCCTCCTGCCGTTGCATCAGGATGTCCAGTTGATGTTGAACTACATCCCCCTGTTGTTGTTGAACTAGATCCGCTTGCTGTTTCATCATGTTGTTTAATTGTTGTTGAATAGCCTCTAAAGTGGCAGTAGTTGTGGCCATGAAGCCATCTAGTTTGTCGTTGACTTGTTGAGCAGTCACCATGATGTCCTGGAGAAGAAAGCTTCCTTAAAGTCGATGTAGAAGGAAGTGCCTCAGAGGGAAGGTTGATCCGGTATGCCCTGATCCTACGCCGATCAAATTCGGCGGTGAGTTGGCTGGGGGTTGTAGGGGGCCAGCGACCCCTTGTTCGGGGGTTCGGGAGGCCCCGAAAATTTTTTTGGGGCTACTTACTAGCAAGTCCGGACGCACCGTCACTGAATGCTATATCTGCATTGCTAGGCAGGGAGCTGGAAAGCGGACGCTTGCGAGGAAGACCGGAGTGGATGTCGGGAGGGAGTGACCAATGTCTGTAGATCCGTGGATTGTCGGCCTGCTTGATGGTGACTGGTGGTCAATTTGCAAGAGAGGGTCTAAGTGCAGCGTGAGGCTGAGCGGATTTGCCAAGCGGGAGGGTGAGGCTTGTTGTGCGGAGTGGCTGCCTGAGGGCAGCTGGGTTGTTGGACGCTGCGTA
This sequence comes from Alisma plantago-aquatica, assembly GCA_963693085.1. NCBI lineage: Eukaryota > Viridiplantae > Streptophyta > Magnoliopsida > Alismatales > Alismataceae > Alisma > Alisma plantago-aquatica. Next base: position 405,415,854 of record OY856410.1, on the reverse strand, counting down.
GTTGCGGACAGACGGAGGTTGCTAGCTGGTGCTATGATTGTTGGTAGGTGAATGAGTGGTGCAGCTGTCTGACGCAGGGTGCGTGAGAGGGATGCGAAGGCTGATGGCAGGGCGACCAGGAGCGCGCTGCTGTTTACGTTGTCGGTAGCTTGCAGCGTTACTGGGCGGTGTTGGACGGCGGAGGTGAACGTTGGTGGGCGGTGTTGGCCTCGGGTGGAGGTTGTTGGACGGCGGAGAGGGGCCGTTGACGGAAGCGGGAGACGGGCTGTTGGCAGAAGCGGCAGACAGCTGTTGGCGGAAGTGAGAGGGGAGAGGGGGTGGACTTACTGTTCCTCGGATGAGCAGTAAACGGGAGGGCCAAATAGGAAAGAAAAGAGGGGGAAAGAGAAGAAGGCCGTCCCCTAATAATTTAGGGTTTGGCTCTGATACCACTTGATGTAGTCACGCTACGGAGAGAAGAAAGAGAAAGATAAATTTGCAACAAGCAAACAAAATTTTAATTCATAATCGACTGCCTGGACAAAGGCCCCACGGCTAGCTTATATAGAGGACTCTAGACTTGGCGTGCAAGTCAATAAAATAGGAAACTAAAATCCTAATACAAAAGAATTAAAATCCTAATAAAGAAATTCGGAATTAATAAAGCCATAAATTTCCTAAGTGCATAAAGAACTAAATAAAAGCCCATCTTGAGCCCAATAAGCTCTAATCAAGGTTATCTTGGATTTGGGCTTGCTTTCTATGCACAATTTTCACGGATTGCATCAGCACTTTTTTGATAATGTAATGGATGCAAATTTTTTATAATGGGCAAAAGGCTATGGTGTTGTGCCATTCTACGTAATTTTACACACAGCTAGGTCGGCTTTTCAGTGAAATTCAGGCCTTTTCAAAGAAATTCACTCTTCCCTTCTGGAGTAGTCAAGTGTATACATCTCATCTATTTAGTTTGCCTGTTTTTATAAAAGGCTGAGATTTTTCTGTTTACATCCTAACATGCTGCACAGTAAAATCTAGTATAAGTTGCTGATCTCTTAATGGAGGCAACAATGGTTTACGATGTTGTTACACACATAGATATCTGATTATTCTACTTCATATTACAGGATATTACAGTTCAGAATGCAGGAAATTTGCAGTATTTTCTAATCTAGTCATCCATTCTCTTTATAGTTTCTAATTAATGTTAGCAAATAATATTGTCAGTATTGTGATATATGACAATAGACAAAAACCATTCAAGCTGATTGCCTCCCCCCCCCCCCTCCTCCTCCTCCTCCTCCTGTAAACTTGGAAGTTTAAAGCCATACTTCCAATCTGAACTCTCTGTGTGTTCGCCAATGTCAATATATTTGCTTTTGTGACACATCATTGCATTAAAGTTTGTCAGACTGGGCCTGCTTTCATCCCCTTTTATAATTTTTTAGGAAGAAGAAGCTAACTGAGCATTGGAGAAGGCACATACAGCCGGAGATTTGGCGATGCAAACTCTTAGAGTTATGGATCAAACAGTTGGTCTCTCGAGCAGATAGATATGATAGACAAATTGAGGCCTACGAACATGAAAAGCAGTACCTGAAAAAGAATTATTGGCCTGACAACTGTACATCTCGAGAAGTTCCATTTGAACGTAGAACCAAAACCAAGGTTATGAGAAGGAAAAAAAGAAAACAGCCTGAAGGCACAGTTGACATTTTGCAAACTGTGAATCAAATCTTATCTCCGTATCTTGGTAATTATCGTCAGATGTTTTCTATTCTGCGTTACCTGTACATTTCTAACTTCTAGAAAATTTCAGAGAAGAAGCAAGGCCATGAGGATTTATCGACTAACCCTATTTGCAACAAACAAGGTATCAATTGTTTTTTTTTTAAACTTTTTCTGGGTTTCTACCTTAAGTTCCCTACCTATATTTCTGGGTTTTTGAATATTAGATAGATCAGATACCGTGATGTTGCTTTAAGAAGATGTGCATGTATGTGTTATGTGGAGGTAGACTCTGGGTATTGATCTGCAATAAATCTATATTTTTTCATCATTGCATGATATATTCATCAAAAGAACTTTGGACTTATGAAAAACCTGGAAGTGGTAACTAGTCGTTTTTTCTTATAAGTTACAAGGGGAATTCAATGGCTTATAAAAATCTTGTAAGTTATAACTAGTTTTTTCTTATAATTTGTAAGGGATTTTAATGGTATTCAGTTTTATTGGTCAGCCATTACTTTCATTTTTATTACTCAATAATTATGTTTCAAACCAGGTTTTTAGTATGCCAAGGGATATTGTTGCACCAGCTATCATTTCTACTTTGGAACAGAATGATATGGAGGACCATGCAAGACACATGGAGATAGGATATTTGTATCTGCATTTGCAAATGCTCATAAATAATAAGTTAGAAGAATTATATCTACTTGCTGCATTTATATATGATCATGAATACATGTAATTCTGAATTTCAAGGTTCTCGCAAGTAAGTGAGGCCTTATGAAAGATCTCTTAATGACCAAAAAAAACTTTTCGTGTACGAGAAGGAGAAACTCATAAATGTTTGTATTGAATAACAATATAAAGAATTAATAGCAAATCTGTTTAACATTATTTCTGTCTTGAAGAGGTAACTTTCTACATCAGGGAGCCGAGTACTAGTATAATTTCATTACGGTGAAATATGTCTGGCAATATGTAGGATAAAAAATTGATTAGTCGCACTGGTTCAAAAAGCGGTTCGTGCTGCCGCATGTACTCCCAATTATACCTATGCCGATTAAGTGGCCAGTTATACTCCACTTTTCGAATAGACAACTACTAACGCCCATACATACATACATACATTCACATACACACATATATATATGGATATACACATGTATTATACTTAATATAAAGTCTTTATATGTATACATTTCTTATATATAACAAATTACTGTACACATATTTGTACATATATGTGTACCTTTCATTATATTCATACATATAATTACATATACTGACATATGCACACGAATTAACACATATTTGCTTATTTTGTATACATTTTGAATCATTTACATAGATACACACTCTATGCATATATTCATACATTTATATGTACACGTGTCAATATGTGTATATATATTACACACATGCTGAATATAGATATACACACATATTACACACATGCTGAATATAGATATACACACACATAAATATATAATACATATTGAAATTCTTATATCTATATATTTCTATAGTATGATTATATATAATTAATTTATTGGGAAAAAAATCCAAAACCATATATACTTTTGCATACCGCATATACTCTATGCGCTAAAGTACACCGCAAACCGCTTTTCAAAACAATACTTAGTCAATTTAGCATTGACCAGAAGCCTTCATTCATGAGTCTGAAGCTTAAATTGTTGCTGAATCAACTAAAGATGGACGCTTCTGAACCAATTCAAGTTTACTTAGTTGACCGGAAGCATAGACCTCCTAAAAAGAGTAGATAAGATTCATGTCATGCATACTTCGAGTGCCATAGAAAAGTAGATCTAATCAAATGAAGTCTTGGGATGGAGATGCTCTTTAAAAACTTTGTAATAGTAAGGCGAATATGTTTTCAGGCAATGCTTTGATTCTGGCAAGCACATGAGTATTTATGAAACCTTATTGGAATATGGTTTTTAAGGGATCCATATTGGAATACGCCGACAAAATTTGTAATAAACGTATAGTATACATGCCAAAATATTTAAATCAATTAGAAAGTATGAAGAGGGAGGCGCACACACATGACTTTCTAGGTGCCCAAGCGCTAGGCGCACCCTAAAGCAAACTTTTTTTTAAGCACATCATTAAGTTTCATTATATATTTATATTTAAATAAGTGAATAAATATATATTTAAACTAGCCCATGTAAAAGTGTAAGATATAACCCACACATCAATAAATACAATAACCACCATCTAGTATTGTATTTGTGCTATATAGAATTATTCAGTAGTATATTACGAAACAATCATTATACAATAATTTGAATACCTAAGAGCAAGTATATACTATAGTAGTACATAAATAGTAAATGTTTAGTATTATAATGTTATTACCTAGGAAGGACATACACTTCTCCGGGGCTGTCCTGGACACATGTCGGACACAGACAAGGCTGGACACGACTCAGAAGTGTCCACTTTTTTTTTTAAAGTCCAAACACGGCATGGACACTGTGTGAAAAACATGGACACAACTTGGACACGCCGTGGACACAGCAGGCCCACACCAATTCCCTATATAAAAGAAATATAAATCATATTTCCTCTCTCCGTCCTCTTATTCCAACACACTACCATTATGTCTCCTTCCCATCCTTCTCCTAATTGTTATTATATAAGTATCTATTATACGTCATATTTGTAAATATAATTCATCATTCTTATAAAGAATGTTCTAGGAATTTGACTTATACATTCATTGTAATTCATCATTCTTCATTAATACTTGATTTCATATTGCAAATGTATTCTGCATTGATAATTATTCATCGATCATTTATAATCTCATAGTGGAAATATACGAGTGGTTTTTTATAAAGTCTGCATTCATATCTTAAGTGAATAGATTTAGATAGATGGATATTATATGTATTAACTCCATGTTATGTGTATGTATATGTGTATATGTGTGTATATAAACATACATATACATATATATATTTATGTATATGTATATGTATATGCGTGTATGCCGTGTCCAACGCTGTGTCCGTGTCCTATATTTTTGAAAATTGCCGTGTCCCGTGTCTGTGCACATGATGTGTCCCGTGTCTGTCTCCATGCTTCCTAGATCACTACCCATTCAAACTCAAACCAATTCCTTCTATAAAAAAATATAATATGTCTCCTCCCTCCCTCTTCCTCCAACACACCAGCAACATGTTCATTCCCCCTCCTACTCTTTTAACCATTGATAAGTATCTATCACATAATTATTCTTGTAGATGTAACTCACCATCTTATAAAGACTTCTAGAAATTTGACATGCAACTCTATTGTATAGTTCATGGTTTTCCATTTACACTGTTTGATTTCATATTGCACATGCACTTTTTGGATTTGTTATTCTCCAACAATATTGTTTTATCTTGTAATATGTACCTACGATGGTGGCAAGATTTATTGGAGTATAAAGTTTGCATTCACATAGTAAACAAACTTCGGGCTTGATTTTATCCTTCTTTTGTATTTGTTTTAATAAACACCATATTATGCATTACTTTGCAACTTTAGATGGATGGATGTTATTTGCAACAAGTCCATGTTATATATAAAGTATATTTATGTGTATGCTATGTCCATCACCATGTTTGTGTCCTACATTTAAAGAATCCATGTGCCATGTGATGCCGCATGTCGTGTCTGTGTCCATGTCTCCTAGCTTTGGAGTTTGTTGTGACCACAACGTGTCCCTGCCGTGCCCACACCTTGTCCACAACATGTCCAAGCCTACAAAGCAAAGAAGACACATGTAAGTCGTTTCCACCAAGTGTCTAGCCGTGTCCACGAGGTGTCTATGTCCAATAAGTGTCCAAGACATGCATGGTTGCGTTAAGGAAGTATCTGTGCTTCCTAGGTGTTATACAAGCAGATTGAATGATACGTAATTAAGCTTCAGTTGAAATAGGGGCTCTTCCATGCTATTTATGAAAAACAGGCCTAGATGGGCACCGAGATATGGCCTCTAACAAGAGGAAAACCACAAAACGTTGTGTCCAAACCTATTTAATTGAAGCATATCCAATCAATTTGGTAATGTTAGATGTTAGAAAGTGTTATTAGTAATATGTCATTTGTTATATGGACCTAATTGTCTTGGCCCATTAGGTTTAAGTTTGCTTCCTTGTACTTGCCTCATCTCCTATATATAAGAGGAGAGTTTGTCATCTATCAATAAAAAATATCTTAGTAGCCTCCCATCTTATGTTCCATATGGTATCAAACATTCATACTAACTCTAGAGAGAAAAAGTAATAGAGTCTCCGCATGCGGGCGACAACTGTCTCTTCTTGGGTTGGTCGTCCACAAAGCATCATTTTGGCATCCGTGGTCGTCACCTCCCTTCTTTGTCCATTAAAACCTTTGGTTTCAGTGCTCATCTTCCTGGCCATCGCTAAGGTTCGCAACACTTCCCTAAGTCACATAGTCATCCCTGACTTTAGATCCCTTAATCGCCTGTTGTAGATGCTGCTTCCACACACATGTATTTTTATAGTGCCGCCTCCAGAGATCCTTCCAGTGCAATAAAATCAAAGCATCTGATTTGCCCGATTCTTCTTCCCTTCCTGCTGCCACCGGCCTGTCGGATTTCCCCATTAGACCGTCACTTCTAGACTGTCGTCACTCTACTAGCCTACGACTCGCCTCCCCTCAGTTATCACCTCCCACTTGGCTGTGAGAGCCGTTGCTGACCACTCCAAGAGCCGCACATTGAGCCATCATGCTCTTTTCTTTTGTTGACCTAATGGTTAAGCTTTTGACTGAGTTCGTAAGATTGAAAATAAAAAAAAATCATTGCTCTGTCCACAAGACAAATGCGACTCTTGTGTCTACAATACATGTTCATTAGGCACATCCATTTGGTTCCAACTAGCGACATATCTAATTTTATTTTTTTGTGCATCGGTAAATAGAAGAACAAGAGGGGAACATCCACGAAAAAGGAGGGGGATAAGTCATGTTTTTATTTTATCCTCTCCACAAGCTTCTATGCATGAATGCTATTTTTATGGACTCCTGTCTATTCTCTAATCACGGTATGTTTTCCCATAATGAGGGGTTTTTCTACGCACCATCATTCCGATAAAGATTGTTATTGCAAACCCCCTCATTAAAGGGCTATGCCTCCTGACCCTCAGTAGTGCGACGAGCCGACGACCATCTACCATGGAGTACCTTTGCCTCTACCTTTAAAAGGTACAACTCTCCTTTGACAATTATTATTTCTCCCTACTACCCCTCATGTGTGCATCCTTTTCCATGTGCAAGGGAGTATTGTCTCTTTTCCACACCAACTATTGATTCACTTCGTAATTGGTATGCAGGGGGGATATAGATGAGAGAGAGTATGAAGAGGGAGTGACAAAATTTATGAAGAGGGAGTGTAAGGAGAAAGAGTATGAGAGAATGATATGTATATTTCAGGCATTTTGATTTCCATGGAGCTTCCCGTTCTTCAACACATCCATCTGTTTGACGTCTTTGTGGCGCTCATTCCTACTAAGCATCGTGATTTCAATGATCATTGGTGTAACTCTTTCCCAAAGACAATGTGCTTCTTCATGTTTGTGTTATTATGCGCACGTGGGTTGGCTATCTGCGCTTATTCCAATCGGCCACCATACTCCAACGATGTTGCAAGATCTTAGTTACAACCAGTGAATTAAAAAACGGCTGCCTGGCCGCTTGAGCGGACAACAAAGCCCATCCGCCTAATATCGCCCTTAAGCGCCCGCTTGAGCGGGTTTTCAAAAAACGCCCGCCTTTTCCCGCTTCACCCGTTTTTTTCCCGCTTTTTGAAAAAAAATGCTGCTGTAAGCATGTAATGTTAATTAATTATATAATCCAAGTAGTATTGAGTATAATATATGAAGCTTGTATACATTAAATGTTCTATGATATACCTAGTCCTACTTTAGAATGCAAACTTTGTATGTAAGCTGTATATAATAGGGTACTACTGTATATATCCAAGTAAATATCATATTACTCTATTATACTTCTAATGGTTTTACTGATTTTACTGATATTCTTGCAGATTTCGTTCATTAGTAATTGATACTACTGGTTAGTATTACTGATTTCCTTAGAAATATATTTTTTATATACACATACATGTAATTTTGTATATAAATATATAAGAGTTTAAGCATCCACTTTTTCAAAAATCGTCCGCCTGCCGCTTGAGCGGCTACAAGGTCCCGTCCGCACGCCTACCGCTTCCCGTTTTTTAATACATTGGTTACAACTGGGACACATTGGTAAAGAGCTTGTTGTTCTTATTCCAACCTCTTGTTCTCTTTGGTGTTAGTTTTGTGGCGATCCCGCTGCATCTCCTAAGATGGATATTTACTTTTTAGAAGTCCGTCAATATCAAGCCTACAAATACTACAACTGCAAAGATGACGATTCGTCCAAATTTTATCTTCACTGAGCTATTTTATTAATGTCTTTTTGAAGTTGCATCATTTCTCAAGTGCCTAGATGGTTCTTCTAGTGGCCTACTTGGGCTTTCTTTGATGGGGTCTTTCTTTCCTGTAAAGGCCTCGAGAAACCAACTGATAGATCTAGTTTGATAGTCATGATCGCCTTAACATATTTGTGTTTGAAGATACCTCCCCTGCTACATCTTTGGATGTGTTGATGCACTTATTCCAATCACACATTTCTTTCCAGTGAAGATGGCACAGTCGTGGTGTTAAGAATGCCCACTCCAGATTGATGGTGTTCTATTCCATATCCACTTTAGAAGATCTTCTCCAAAGCTCAAGTATTTTCAGCCTGTAAAACATAATTTCAAAGGAGGTGTCATCATTTTTGGAGAGTCGTGTTTAAGGGGGAGTGAAAATCTTGAATGGGGAGTGTCATTTCTTCTTCTATTTCTTGTATCGTCTAATTGAGTCTTGTAAGTCCAAGCTGGTATGTGTTTCACCCATACTCCAGCTCGAGGGAGAATGTTAGATGTTAGAAAGTGTTATTAGTCAATAAACCATTTGTTATATGGGCCATTTTTGTCTTGGCCCATTAAGGTTAAATTCACTTGTACTTGCCTCCTCTCCTATATATAGGAGGGGAGTTTGTTGTCCATCAATGAGAAGCATCTCATTAGCCTCCATCTTATTTGCCATAGGTAAGATCCAAACTCACATTGAGTGAGACCTTGAATTTCAACCTTTATGGGTCAAGAACCCTTATGGCCAATTTTCCTTAAGCTCTAGGTGAAGTCTGGAGTTGCTCCATATTGGCCTTGCAGATTGCAGACTAGGTTTGTGCTTGTTGGGCCTGATCAGATCTGGGCCCACTAGGCTGATTTGGATGATTTTAGGTTCAACCAAGGTTGTTAGACTCGAACCGGTCAGCGAACCGGTGAGGCCTCTGGTTCCTGGTTCACTGGTTCAACCAGTGGTCTGATCGGTTCAACCGGTGACGTCACTAATAGTTTAAAATATATAAACGTCTTTGATACTCATAGAAAATATCCCTGCAAAAGTTATGAAACATGAATAATAGCACAACTGCTCACAATAACTTGATAAACAGATCAAATAACAAATATTATTCTATTCATGGACATTTATACACCAACATTTATATAGTATTCAATAGTAATTAACAAAAAATAGCAGCAACAATACATTTACTTGCTAAGTGAGAAAACCGGCCGGTTGGGCTAAAACCGGACCAGTTCGCCGGTTCACCGGTTCAACCGGTCGGTTCACTGGTTTGATGCCGGTCAGACTTCATTTCTGGCTTTGGTAGGGGACCGACCCGGTAGAGTGATCGGTTCCCGGTTCAACTGGCCGGTCCGGTTCGGTTATGATAACCATGGGTTTTGTGAGAAGAGGTGAGGAGAGGAGACGAACACCGAGAGATTTGTCGGCTGCAAGGAGTAGCTTCCCTAGAGAGGGCAATAGCCGTCTCTCTTCTTTTTTTATATATTAGGGTGAAATACATTGTGGTACAAGAAGAAAAATAGAGGTAACAATAAATAAAACAAATAACATAATAAAGATAGAACCGGTCGATGGATTGCCGATCGCCGCTGATCAACTCTCGATACCATCGACAGGACTGTCGATGGTATCGACAGACGCTCTTCTGTCGCTGTGATAAACTCAATACCATCGACTTCCTGTCAATAGTATCGACGGGGATGCAGGTTGTTTCACACTCCCCCTCAAGCTGGAGAGTACACATTGTGTATGCCCAACTTGCCACATAATCTCTGAAAAGGTGTTGGACCCAAAGGCTTTGTCAAGATATCTGCCAGTTGATCTTCAGACTTGACGTATGGCGTCACAATAGTGCCATCTTTGATTTGATCATGAATAAAATGGCAATCAACTTCTATATGCTTTGTACGCTCATGAAAGATAGAATTCCTGGCAATGTGTATAGCAGATTGGTTGTCACACTTGAGCTCCATAGAAGACAGAATAGGGATCTTTAACTCAGAAAGAACAGATTTGACCCATTGTAGTTCACAACATGCATGGGCCATAACACGATATTCAGCCTCAGTGCTGGATCTAGCTACCACATGCTGCTTTTTGCTTTTCCAAGTAATCAAATGATCACCTAGGAAGGTACAGTAGCCTGATGTAGACCTTCTATCAGTATGATCACCAACCCAATCTGCATCTGAATACCCTGTGAGAGTCAAAGTAGATGGAGGCACCTTGGGTCTAGAATATGTGATCCCCTTATCAGGAGCACTCTTCAGATATCTCAGAATCTGGCAAACTGCTGTCTAGTGTGACTGTCGTGGTGAGTGCATATGTTGACTCACAACGCCTACAACAAAAGAAATGTCAGGTCGTGTAACAGTCATATATATTAACTTGCCAACTATTCTCCTGTAATATCCTGGATCTGAGTACTTAACATCATCACCCGTCTCCTTGATGTGATAGTCCATAGGAGTAGATATCGGTTTGGATTCAGTCATGCCTATCTCCTGTAGTAAGTCAAGCACATATTTCCTCTGAGATAGATTAACACCTGCATGAGATCTAAGCACCTCAATGCCCAAAAAATATCTCAGTTTACCCAGATCCTTCGTTTGGAAGTGTCTCTGCAAACCTTCCTTCACACAAGATACGCCTGTAGAATCACTGTCAGTAATCACTATGTCATCAACATATACAACAATAACGATAGAGCCACAAGAAGAGCTAGAGTAGAATAAAAGTGATCAGTCATGGAGCGAGAAAAACCCATCTGGAGTACAAAGTCACTGAACTTGTCAAACCAAGCTCGAGGAGACTGTTTCAGCCCATATATGACTTTCTTCAATTTACACACCTTCTGGCACTCCCCCTGAGCAACAAACCCAGGAGGTTGCTCCATATATACCTCTTCCTGTAGGTCACCATGTAGAAAGGCATTCTTAACATCAAGCTGAAATAGGGGTCAATCAAAGGTAGCCAGAGAAATAATAATCCGCACAGAATTCAGACGAGCTACTGGAGAAAAGGTCTCAAAGAAATCAACACCATAAGTCTGTGTGTAGCCTTTTGCGACCAATCTGACCTTCAACCTCTCAACTGATCCATCCGAATTATGTTTGATGGTGAAAACCCATCTGCAACCCACTGCTTTCTTCCCTGCAGGTAAGTCAATAAGATCCCATGTGCCATTATGCAAAAGAGCTGACATCTCAAGCTGCATTGCCTGTTTCCAGCCACTGTCCTTCATAGCATCATAGTGATTCCTTGGTATATCCATAGTCAATCCCAATAGCAAATGCGCGGGCCTGCTTAGATAAGTGGGACAGAAAACACACATTTGTAATAGGATGTCTAATAGTACAAGAATGAGTACCTTTCCAGACAACAATAGGAAGATCAAGATCTGATGCTTCTGTAGGAGTCTCGTGAGTAGAAGATGATGAGGAAGGTTCAGGGACTGGTGTCGCTACCTCTTCTGGATCTTGTCTGCCTCGCCTGCTATAAACATGTGTGTACTGCTGAATAACAGGCCTGTCAGCTGCTTGCTCGTCCTGAATAAAAGTATAATCAGGAATGATGGGTGGCACTCCCTCACTCTGCACAGATGGTGCCACTCTCTCACTCTGAAAATCTGGTGGCACTCCCTCTCTCAACTGCTCCCCCTTACTCATAGCATCAGAGAAATATGGAGTGGTCTCATGGAAGGTAACATCCCTATACACAAACATGCGACGAAGACTAGGACAATAACACTTGTATCCTTTGCTAGTACTAGAATAACCAAGGAATAAGGTTTTAATAGACCTAGGAGAAAGTTTGTCAGCCTTAGGGTCAAAATTATGGACAAAAGAAGTGCAACCAAACACTCTTAAGGGGAACAGAGAAGGGCTGATCCGTGGGTCGTAACATAGAGAAAGGGGTTTGTCTTTTAAGAACAGAGGATGGTTGTCTATTAATTAAGAAGCAAGCGGTTAAAAGAGCTTCATACCAGAATTTCTTAGGCACAATGGATTGAAACATGATCGAACGAGCAATATCAAGAAGATGATGATTTTTTTCTCTCAGCCACCCCATTTTGCTGGGGGGTGTGAGGACAAGACGTGCGATGGATCATGCCCACAGAACTGCAAAAATCAGACATAGCCTTTTGAACATACTCTAAAGCATTACCAGATTGGAGAGTTTTTATATTGCAGTCAAATTGAACCTTTATTTCTTTATGAAAATATTTCACAATAGATAACACAGACTCGCGACTTTTGAGAAGGTAGATCCATGTCATGCGGGAAAAATCATCCACAAAGGAAATAAAATAACGGAAACCATTATAACTCTAGTCTTTAACAGGACCCCATACATCACTGTGGACTAACTCAAAAGGACAAGATGCCCGCTTATTGACACGACTGGGATAAGACAACCTATGATGCTTTCCTAGCTGACATGACTGATACTCTAAAGATGACACTTGGGACAACTCAGGTTTCAGCTTCCGCAGGCTCTCTAACGACGGATGTCCATATCTGCAATGCCATAGTAAGGGGGAACCACTCAGCATGATGGATGAAGCTGGAGCAGATATTGGGCGAGGCAGACTGTCACCGTGGAAAAGGTAGAGATCACCTTTCCTAGCCCCCCCCACCAATCGTCCTCATACTCTTGAGATCCTATAATACAAAACAAGAAGGCCCAAATGTTATCGTACATTTTACAGTGTCAATCAATTTTGCAACAGAAAAAAGATTAAAAGGAAACTCATGCACAAAGTGTATAGATTTAAGATCAATCTTGGGTGTTAGAGAGATAGATCCACTAGCTAACACTCTCCTCACTAAACCATCTGCCGGTGTGACATATTGGTGAGGGATATACGAGTCAATAGAGTGGAGCAATCTCCTCATACCAGTCATGTGCTGTGACGCGCCAGAGTCAACCACCCAAGATGAAGTAGAGTCAGAAGCTATGAGAGATGTAGCCTGATTACCCGCAGTAGATGCCGGGTTTGCTGACGATGAAGATGAAGATCCCATACTCATGTGTTGTGAAGCCTGAATGAATCGCTCATACTCCTCCTGAGTAAGAGCGATGCCGGTCCCAGAATTAGTGCCCACAGCTGAAGACGGAGAGGAATCTGTAGAGGTGGCATAATGCGCTGCCCCCACAGGAGGCGCAACAGGTCTCCCATGTTTCTTCCAACGCTTCTCCACTCTATGTCCCGGTTTGTCACAGAAAGTACACTTAGGACGTGTCCCACGTCCTCTGCCCATACCAGGTCGTCCTCCTCTCACCGCAGCAGCTATGGATGCATGAGACTCCCCAGAGGATATAGTAGAAATAGGATTAGCAGACTCAAAATTAGACTGCTGAATTCTCGAATAGGCTTCCACAAAACTCGGCAATTTATCAGAAGCCAGAATGACGCTCCGGGCAGAACCGCAAACGAGATTAAGCCCAGATAGAAATTTAGCAGTAATCAGGTTGTCTCTGTCTTTGACCTGTTCAGCAACTGTCACAGGATGATAGTAGCTCAGCTCTTGAGCAAGTGCCTGAATAGCTCCAAAGTATTCCTCAAGAAATTTGTCACCCTGCCTCTCAGCAAACAGACGATCATAGATCATGAATTGCCGAAGAGCATTCTTCTCCTGAGAATAATGCTGTTTCACTGCGTCCCATATTTCTTTAGCTGTAGTGTAGAACATAAACCTAGCCGCAATTCCAGGTTCCATACTACCCCACAACCAAGTCTTCACAAGACTGTCATGACGTTTTCATTCAGCATATCCTTTATCAGTAGAATCTAGGGGACACGAGTCAACATGTCTCGCCTTGTCGCGAGATTCTAGGACAGTATGAACAACGTTCATCCATAGTAGGTAGTTTTTCCCGTTGAATTTGATGGAGGAGATAGGAAACGCCTCGCTGTAGGTCTTGGTGTCCTCCATTATAGACAGGAGCCTTGTGACAGATTGATACACGTAACAGAGAGAGCTGAGGTGACGGAGAGATACACGTCACAGAGATAGATGAGGTGACGGAGAGATACACGTCACAAAAAAAAAAGGATAAATGCGTTACTGACGCATTCACATCCTCCAATCGATTTTCCTAGTCACACATGGAGGAGATGTGACTAGGAGTCCAGCCGTCGAGTGACGAGTCCTCTGATTTAGATTTTAGACGGTCGTCGGATCACCCGAAGATCCCCAAACAACTCTGTGGTGGAGTCTACGGCAGCATTGGAGGCCTACCGAAAACCCAACGTAGACGAAGATAGCCCTGCAAGCCCGGTGCCTCACACCAAAACGGCGGATGGGGCTGCAGCCGGACGGCGACCCAACCACTGCCGCCGCTGCCTCTCGGCGACGCCGCCGGCGAGAGGAGAGGGAGAGGAAGAAGGAAAGAAGAAGGGAACAAGAAGAAGGGACGAACAATGACGGAATAAGTGAGAGACATCCTAGATCGAGCCCTGCTCTGATACCATGTGAGAAGAGGTGAGGAGGAGAGGAGACGAACACCGGGAGATTTGTCGGCTGCAAGGAGCAGCTTCCCTAGAGAGGCCAATAGCCGTCTCTCTTCTTTTTTTATATATTAGGGTGAAATACATTGTGGTACAAGAAGAAAAACAGAGAGTAACAATAAATAAAACAAATAACATAATAAAGATAGAACCGGTCGATGGATTGCCGATCGCCGCTGACCAACTCTCGATACCATCGACAAACGCTCTTCTGTCGCTGTGATAAACTCGATACCATCGACTTTCTGTCGATAGTATCGACGGGGATGCAGGTTGCTTCACAGGTTCAACTCAGGTTTGCACCCAATTTGGTAAGATCTGATGTTCCACATTTGCTAGATTGGACGCGACCTTGAATTTCGACCCCAATGGGTCCTAAATCCTTATGTGAATGATTTGGATCTTCCCAAATTTGGCCTGCAAATTTGGCACGAATCGGATTCATATCTCTTGGGCATGAGTTGGATACACACTAGACACCCGAAACATATTCAAACATTCTTACCCATGCACTCACATATTACCAGAATAACTAAGCCAAGAAATCAAATGTGAAAGCACCAATACCCAATGCAATTAGCTCTTTGAACTAGATAGGATTTCCCGTTGCTGAGCGCATATCAAATCTGTGCTGTTGGCAACCACGTGGAAATGGTGTTTACGAATATACCAACATAAATTTCAACAGATGTAATCTTGGCGATTTCGACGCAAAATTGAACGACTTAAATCATGAGATTTATAGGTGAATCTCTACATCTAAATGCATTGTTTTATGTAATAAAAATATATAGTGCATACATGGGGAGGGGTTCGTCCAGGAATTTGGGACTGTTTCCTAGGGATTTGATGACAAAATGTAGGAATTAAGTTTCAAATTTTTGCTATCACAATCCCTAAACATAAATACACCTACTTATGCAATAATATCATATTTAGATACATCAGTATTTTGCTTGGGTTGATATTTAATAGTTGTTAGTTTGACACTGATTCAAAAATCAAAATTGTTAAACATGTTGCAAATAACAAACAGGTTTAAAAAAGGCACAAGACTGATAACTAAACAAAAATGACATCAATTATAAGTAGAGTCGTGCTGGTTCTCCCGTGTTTTCACTATAGAGAGGATGCAGGTGATATGCTTGAAATACTGCTCCCAAGTCATGTAAGCTTAGTATGCTCAATCTTATGACATCACATGCCATCATATAATTCAAATAGTTGGGACACAATGAGGAGTCACTGCCTCCTGGCCACCATCGTATGTTCACTCTCCATTATCAGAGTACATTGAAGAACTAACATTGTAAGCTCCTAGGGGGCACATGATGTTTGTATGGATGTCCCGCATGATGTTGCATTGCCTCACGTTGCGGTCGCAGGGCTGGTTCATACGAATCATATCCAAAACATCCATAGCCATGCGAGTGTGGGTGTGGTTTTGTTGATTTGCCAAAGAATTAATCAACCAAAGAATGATGAGATGCAATTAAAAACCACTCACGCTCCTCATCGAACCAACGATCATATTGATGATCACTATAATGCCGTGGAGCATAAGAGTATGTCGCTTTTAGCGATTGTAGTCTTTGTCGTCTCAAATTGTTCTCTGTTGAAAAGTTTTTGCAGGCGTTGGATATAATCTATCTTTTGAAAGAACATCTGTAGCCCTAAAAACATAAGGGCAGCCCTGCTCGTGATCAGCATGTGGCAAATAATCTGGAGAGTGCTCACTACCTCTAGTATCATCATTGCCACCATCATCATACTCAACTCAAACTTGGACCTGTGTGTAGTTTTTGAAGAAGAGTCACTTGTGTTGGCCATCTTTTCATGTACTACACTATTAATTTTCATATAAATATTTACATGCTGAGGCTCACGCTCAAGTCTGAAATACGGGCTTTAATTCTTTTTGGTCCTACCTTAAATCAAAATCTTCTTCAAATTGTTCTTTAATCTTTTACATATAAATCTAGACTACACTGATAATTATTAAGAATGGGACAACCTATCTCATTCATCCATTCTTCTAATGAATCTTTTGTCTCACTTGATTCATTGATGTCTATGCCAATGTGTTTGGATGGGTTAAAAGTATGTGTAGTGTCAATTGGATCATGCATTTTACAAAATTCACTTCCTTGTAGTGGCTTTAGCCCCCAACCTCATGTTGTAGAGATGCAGACCAGATCTCTCAGCCAATTTTCTCACAACCCGTGCTTCCTTTCTAAATATAACAAAATGACACATTCCAATTTCTTTCACAGCCCCGTGTAGATCTTTGGGAATGGCTGTAGACAACCCCTGCTCCATTCCACACTCACCACTCACATGGATCAACCTCATCATGATCAACAACTGCATTTGGAGGGCTGAAGCATCTGGCAGCTTTGCGGGGCTGTCTTAGATTTAAAAAATACTTAAGTGAATATCTAGATGATAAAACACTAATGTGTATACAAATTCAAACACTACAAATTATTTCAAATATCTCACCTAATACGATCAGACCCTCTTCCATGGAGGTAATTGGTCAAGTAACTATATCTCTCACAACATTCACTAGAATCACACTCAAGCCCAATTTTTGTGAGTATAAGAATCTGAGATTTGCAAAGTTAAGTTTCCTCAAATAAGAAAATAAGATAAAAGATTTAGACTCCAAAGCTATTGCTAAGTCAAAACTTAGAGGGAAAATACTATAACACTATAAGGTATATGTTTATACATGCTTAACAATGTATGGAAAAGCATATTGGCCTTACACTATAATATGATTGTCAAGTACTATACATTGGACTCAGGAGCCGCTTTATTGATGCTATCCACCATTGTTTGCATTTCAACATACATCAAAGGTGTTAACATGTCTTTTATTATGTTATTTATTTGTTTTGTTATTCTCTTATTACTGCTGTACCTCTATGTAATTTGCCCACATCTATAATAAAAGTGAGACGGCTGTTTGCCCTCTCACGTACGCTGCTCACGCAGCCACGATTCTCAAAGCCGTCGATCGTCTTCTCGTCGTCTCCGTTCCGCTGCTCCCTTTCACATGGTGTCAGAGCGGTTTTGATCCGCCATCCCGCTTCCTCAGCACCACCGTCCCGCCTCCCTTCTCCCTTCTCAGCAGCTGTCGCCGCCGCAACCTCTTCCAGGCACCGCTGCCACTGCCGCCGGGCCGGTAGGGATAGCAGCCAGCCGCCGGCGCTGGTGCTGCTGGGCTAGCAGCCTTCAACGCTGGATCGGTAGCAACCTTCCCTCGCTACTGCAGGTCTAGCCACCAAGGACCGGAGCCTTCCTCACGCTTTCAGTTAATTTACAACAGTTTTTTTCGGCTAGTTCTTCGGAGCCGGAACTGCTGTTTGGGAGTCTCCGGGTGATCCAACGGCTATCTAAAGCTCAAACCGGGGGACTCGTTTCTTCCAGAGTGCTCTCCTAATCACACCTCCTCCATGTGTGATTAGGAAAATCGTCTGGAGGTTGTGAATGCGTCAGTAACACATTTATCTTTGCTTTTCGTTGTGACGTGTATCTCTCCGTCACCTCAACCATCTTTGTCACGTGTATCAGTCCGTCACAAAGTCCCGTTCTATAATGGAGGACACCAAGACCTACAACGAGGTGTCGCCTATCCCCTCCATCAAGCTCAACGGGAAGAACTATCTGCTATGGATGAACGCTGTTTACACTGTCCTGGAGTCTCGCGACAAGGCGAGATATGTTGACTCGGGTCCCTTGGATACTACTGATAAAGGATATGCTGAATGGAAGCGTCATGACAGTCTTGTGAAGAATTGGTTGTGGGGTAGTATGGAACCTGCAATTGCGGCAAGGCTCATGTTCTATCCTACAACTAAGGAGATATGGGACGTAGTGAAGAAGCATTATTTTCAGGAGAAAAATGCTCTTCACCAGTTCATGATCTATGATCGTCTGTTTGCTGAGAGACAGGGTGACAGGTCACTAGAGGAGTACTTTGGAGCGATTCAGGCCCTTGCTCAAGAGCTGAGCTACTATCATCCTGTGACTGTTGCTGAACAGGTCAAAGACAGAGATGACCTGATTACTGCTAAGTTCTTGTCTGGACTTAATCCCGCTTACAGTTCTGCCCGGAGTGTCATTCTGGCTTCTGATAAACTGCCTAGTTTTGAGGAAGCCTATTCGAGAATTCAGCAATCCAGTTTTGAGTCTGCTGATCCTGTTTCTGTTGTATCTTCTGGGGAGTCTCATGCATCTATAGCTGCTCCAGTGAGAGGACGATCTGGTATGGGCAGAGGGCGCGGGACACGTCCTAAGTGCACCTTCTGTGACAAACCAGGACATACATTGGATAAATGTTGGAAGAAACATGAGAGACCTGCTGCACCACCTGTGGGGGCAGCACATTATGCCACTACTACTGATTCTTCTCCGTCTTCAGCTGTGGGCACTAGTTCTGTCACAGGCATCACTCTTACTCAGGAGGAGTATGATCGGTTCATTCAGGCTACACAACACATGAGTATGGGATCGTCATCCTCAACAAACCTGGCATCTACTGCGGGCAATCAGGGTGCATCTCTAATAGCTTCTGGCTCTACTTCATCTTGGGTGGTTGACTCTGGCGCGTCACAACACATGACTGGTATGAGGAGATTGCTCCACTTTATTTTCTCGTATATCCCTCACCAATCTGTTACACTGGCAGATGGTTCAGTGAGGAGAGTGTTAGCTAGTGGATCTGTTTCTCTAACACCCAAGATTGATCTTAAATCTGTACATTTTGTGCTTGAGTTTCCATTTAATCTTCTTTCTGTTGCAAAATGGGTTGACACTGTAAAATGTACAATAACATTTGGGCCTTCTTGTTTTGTATTACATGATCTCAAGAGTATGAGGACGATTGGTGGGGGGCCTAGGAAAGGTGATCTCTACCTTCTCCATGGTGACAGTCTGCCTCGCGCAGTATCTGCTCCTGCTCCATCCGTCCTGTTGAGTGGTTCCCCCTTACTATGGCAGATATGGACATCCTTCTTTAGAGAGCCTGCGGAAGTTGGAGCCAGAGTTGTCCCAAGTGTCATCTTTAGAGTGTCAGTCATGTCAGTTGCGAAAGCATCATAGATTATCTTATCCCAGTCGTGTCAATAAACGGGCATCTTGTCCTTTTGAGTTGGTTCATAGTGATGTATGGGGTCCTGTTAAAGACCAGAGTTATAATTGTTAGAGAGTCCATATTAGTCTATTACTTAATAGGCTAATTAGTTTAGTGGGCCTTTATATTCCAGCCCGTCTAGTTTACTTGGGTCCTAAGTAATAGGGCGTCTCTCCTCTCCTATATAAAGGAGAGGTCGTCAGTCTTTGTAAACATCACAATTACATTAGTTCAATTCTTATATTTCACATGGTATTAGAGCGGGTTCCGTCATGAGAGAACCCTAGCGCCGCCGCTTCCCTCTCTCTCCCTCCAAGCCGCCGACTTCTTGCAGCCGCCACCGCTCCTCTCTCTGAAGAGAGCAACCGCGGTCTCTCTCCGTCTGTGGGCTGCCGTTGCCATGGCCTAGGCCGGCTGCCCGCTAGGCAAATCCGGCCTACATGGCTATTTCTTCTCTTTCTCTCTAGCCGCCATATCCGGTGGTAATCTCCATCCGTCATCCGAAACCAGTAGCAGCCAGCGCCGCTGCCAGCAGCCGCACCAGCCGGCGGCGGCGCCGCCGCCGCAGCCAACAGGCGCAGCCGCCGCCCCTAGCAGTCACCATCTCCAGCAACACTTTTCTCATCAGCCGCCGGCCACATTCAAAGGTTCCCAACCGACGCAAAACAACAACATAGAACAACAACAACTTCGGCCGCCATCAGCAGTACCAAACAACAACAAACGTCCAACATCCATCGCCGACCATCTGTGAAGCAACTTGCATCCCCATCGATACTATCGACAGAAGTCGATGGTATCGAGTTTATCACAACGACAGAAGAGCGTCTGTCGATACCATCGACAGTCCTGTCGATGGTATCGAGAGTTGATCAGCGGCCGTTGTATCTGTGCTCGTAGGCTGCAGTGTTGCTTTATCCAAGCAACCGTATCCCAAACCTTGATCGCACTTTTTCAACCGACGCTCCATCTCATGACGTCTTCAGATCCGTCTTTATCGCCGCTTTAGAGAGGCTCCACTTTGGCTCCGCATGCATCCTCTTGGCATGCAATATCTCTGGAGTCACACAGGGGACCCTTTGTCATCTCCTATGTTGCGACAAAGTGCTTCATCACCCGTAGGGCTGTCAATGGGGAGGGTATGGGGAGGGTAAGGTCTTACCCTTACCCTTACCCTTACCCACCAAGTTTGGTGGGTAAGGGTATGTGTAATTCCCCACTCCACCAATATCCTTACCCTCCCCTTACCCTTACCCTCTTACCCACAGGGTAAATGGGGAGGGTAAGGGTGAAGTGGGGAATTTATATGTCATCTTCAAATTTGTGGTAATATTAATAATAATGGTCTAGCTAGTACATTCATATATTTGAGTGAAATATCAAGATGTTCCATAATGGATTTTAAATATCCAAAATATTTCTAAGTAATATTCTACAAGTGTTGTAGTGAATGCATGTACAAATGGTAGTACCCTAACATTGGTGTGTGAAAAAATAAATTATTCCTAGTAGATTAAGACTTCTACGTTAAAATGCTATTAAAAGACAATATGTCATAGAGAGTTATTCTTAGAAACATGCATATCTTATACCCTCTAAAATGTTGTTACATCCAAAAAAATAAAGCACAAATAAAATAGATAACACCACCTCAGATATGCATCAAATGATATATTAAAGATTAAGTCTTGTTATTATAGACATGTTTGCCTTACACCACAAATTATTTAATGGAACATATACTACTTATATACATATGTCTTGCACCTCCAAAACAGTGTTGTATGCACAACCAAGTTAACTATATAAGAAGTAGAAAAGAATATCATGTATTATTTAAAATGATGGCCCCATAATATTAAATATTACATAGATTCAAACAACACATGACCATACATTTAATATAATATACATAAATATTGGCGAGTAGTGGGTTAGAGGGTATGGGTAATGGCTTACCCTTACCCTTACCCATTAAGGTAGCGGGTTAGAGGGTAGAGGGTAGGCGGGTAAAGGGTAAGAAAATCCTTTACCCTTACCCGTACCCTACAGGATATGGGTAAAGGGTAAACGAGTTTACCCTTACCCATTGACAACCCTAATCACCCGAGCGTCATATCTAGCAATCATCCACAAGCTGCTCCATCATCATCCCGACGATCCTCATTGGACCGTTTGCTGCTTTGTGCGTCATCATGTTACTGCTGCCATCTACAACCGGCAATCACCCATCGCTCTCCACCGCTACCAAACAACCATGTTTACTAACCCCATATGCATTATCCCTGTCTCTATTCGGATCCTTAATCGGTCCTATTTTTGCTAATCGAATCCTATTTTGACCCTAATCGGATTTTTCGCGGGGCTCCGCCCCCACACCCCCGGATTTGTTGCCCTAACGGGTCAACAAACCCCCTTTTCGGGTCGGGACTAGATCCATTTATTTTTCTACCCGGATCTCATGTTGACCCATTTAGTATACTCTTTCCGGTTATCGGCTCCATTCTCCACATTTTTATACATCTCCATATCACATAATCCTCTCAAATCCACCAATTCCTTTCCCACCCACCCATATCTTGTGTGTATCCCTTTCCACAGTACGGGGGGGGGTCATGTATCCTTTTCTCCACACCAAACACTCACTCTAGTCGTATTTGGTGTGCGGGGGGGATAGAGAGGAGAGGAAGAGATGAGAAGAGAGAGCGAGCATGAGAGCATATGAGAGAATGTATGAGAGAGAGAGAGTATGAGATGAGATGATGATATATGTATTCAAGTTATATGTTCCAGGCTATTATCTTCATGGAGCTTCACATTGTTCAGCACACCGGTTCTCTATTTCGGCCAGCATTGAAGATCCAGCGTCGACACCGTATCCGCGTTCGTACCGCGTTATGTACGTCAGGTGTTGATGGTGTATTCCTTCAGTTGCATTCACATGAGACAGATGGGTGCTTCTTCAGAAGCTCAGTTTATCTTCACCGAGCTGCTTCATTGCGTCTTCTCCGAGCTGCATCTGCTGTATCGACATCACCTGTTGCTGATCTACTTGGGACCTTCCTTGATGGATGATCTCCTTTCCCGTCAAGCCCCCAAGGTTCATGCGTCAGAATTTTATGGTTCCTGCATCGTATCAAGCAGCAGATCGTCCGTCCGCATTCGTGCCGCGTTAAGCACGTATTCCCGTGGCGTATTATTGCTGTAGTATCAGGTCCATTCTTCAGATGTCCTCATTCCAGATGCACTTCAAGGAAGACCTTCTTCAAAGCTCGAGTATCTTCAGCCTGCAGAGTCATCATCACCATACATTTAAGGGGGAGTAACATATTTTGTATGGGAGTGATATTTATCTTTTATCTTTCAATTATCATTTCTTTTATCATTTTATCGAGTCTTGTAACCTCCAAGCTTTGGACATGTGTTTCACCCATGCTCCAGCTTGAGGGGGAGTGTCAGAGAGTCCATATTAGTCTATTAGTTAATAGGCTAATTAGTTTAGTGGGCCTTTATATTCCAGCCCGTCTAGTTTACTTGGGTCCTAAGTAATAGGGCGTCTTTCCTCTCCTATATAAAGGAGAGGTCGTCAGTCTTTGTAAACATCACAATTACATTAGTTCAATTCTTATATTTCACAATAATGGTTTTTGTTATTTTATATCCTTTATGGATGATTTTTCCCGCCTGACATGGATCTATTTACTCAAAAGCCAAGAGTCTGTGCTATCTATTGTGAAACATTTTCATAAAGAAATAAAGGTTCAATTTGACTGCAATATAAAAACTCTTCAATCTGATAATGCTTTAGAGTATGTTCAAAAGGCCATTTCTGAATTTTGCAGTTCTGTAGGCACGATCCATCGCACGTCCTGTCCTCATATCCCTCAGCAAAATGGGGTAGCTGAGAGGAAAAATTGCCATCTTCTTGATGTTGCTCGGTCTATCATGTTTCAATCTAATGTGCCTAAGAAGTTCTGGTCTGAAGCCCTTTTAACTGCCTGCTTCTTAATTAATAGACAACCATCCTCTGTTCTTAAAGGGCAGACCCCTTTCTCTGTGCTACGTCCCACGGATCAGCCCTTCTCTGTCCCCCTTAGAGTGTTTGGTTGCACTTCTTTTGTCCATAATTTTGAGCCTAAGGCCGACAAACTTTCTCCTAGGTCTATTAAAAGTTCAAAACCTTGTTCCTCCTTGGGTACTCTAGTACCAGCAAAGGATACAAGTGTTATTGCCCTAGTCTTCGTCGCATGTTTGTGTCTAGGGATGTTACCTTCCATGAGACCACTCCATATTTTTCCGATGCTATGAGTAAGGGGGAGCAGTTGAGAGAAGGAGTGCCACCAGCTTTTCAGAGTGAGAGAGTGGCACCATCTGTGCAGAGTGAGGGAGCGCCACCCATCATTCCTGATTATATGTTTATTCAGGAAGAGCAGGCAGCAGATGGGCCTGTTATTGAGCACTGCCCACATGTTTATAGTAGGCGAGGCAGACAAGATCCAGAAGAGGTAGCGACACCAGTTTCTGAGCCTTCCTCCTCGTCTTCTACTCACGAGATTCCTGCAGAAGCATCAGATTTTGATATTCCTATTGCTGTCCGGAAAGGTACTCGTTCTTGTACTATTAAACATCCTATTACAAATGTGTGTTGTCTGTCCCACCTATCTAAACATGCTCGCACATTTGCTATTGGGATTGATTTTGTGGATATACCGAGAAATCACTGTGATGCTATGAAGGACAGTGGCTGGAAACAAGCAATGCAGGTTGAGATGTCGGCTTTATTGAATAATGGCACCTGGGATCTTGTTGACTTACCTGCTGGGAAGAAAGCAGTGGGCTGCCGATGGGTTTTCACCATCAAACACAATCCGGATGGGTCAGTTGAGAGGTTGAAGGCCAAATTGGTAGCTAAAGGCTACACACAGACTTATGGTGTTGATTTCTTTGAGACTTTTTCTCCAGTTGCTCATCTAAATTCTGTGCGGATTATTATTTCTCTGGCTACTACTTTTGATTGGCCCCTGTTTCAGCTTGATGTTAAGAATGTATTTCTTCATGGTGACCTACAAGAAGAGGTTTATATGGAGCAACCTCCTGGTTTTGTTGCTCAGGGGGAGTGTCAGAAGGTGTGTAAACTGAAGAAAGCCATATATGGACTGAAACAATCTCCTCGAGCTTGGTTTGACAAGTTCAGTGATGTTGTACTTAAGATGGGCTTCTCTCGCTCCATGACTGATCACTCCTTATTCTATTCTAACTCTTCTTGTGGTTCAATCATTATTGCTGTATATGTTGATGACATAGTGATTACTGGCAATGATTCTACAGGCATATCACGTGTGAAAGAAGGATTGCAGAGACACTTCCAAACGAAGGATCTGGGTAAACTGAGATACTTTCTGGGCATTGAGGTGCTTAGATATCATGCATGTATCAATCTATCTTAGAGGAAATATGTGCTTGACTTACTACAGGAGACAGACATGACTGAATCTAAACCGGTATCTACTCCTATGGATTATCACATCAAGGAGACGGTTGATGATGTTGAGTACTCAGATCCAGGACATTACAGCAGGATAGTGGGTAAGCTGATATATCTGACTGTTACACGACTTGACATTTCTTTTGCTGTAGGCGTAGTGAGTCAGCACATGAACTCACCACGACAGTCACATTGGACAATAGTTTGCAGGATTCTGAGATATCTGAAAAGTGCTCCTGGAAAGGGGATCACATATTATAGACCTAAGGTGCCTCCATCTACTTTGGCTCTTACAGGGTATGCAGATGCAGACTGGGCTGGTAATCATATTGATAGAAGGTCTACATTAGGCTACTGTACCTTCCTAGGTGATCATTTGATTACTTGGAAAAGCAAAAAAGCAGCATGTGGTAGCAAGATCCAGCACTGAGACCGAATACCGTGCTATGGCTCATGCATGTTGTGAGCTACAATGGGTCAAATATGTTCTTTATGAGTTAAAGATCCCTATTTTATCTTCTATGGAGCTCAAGTGTGACAACCAATCAGCCATACACATTGCCAGGAATCCTGTCTTTCATGAGCGCACAAAGCATATAGAAGTTGATTTCCATTTTATTCGAGATCAGATCAAGGATGGTACTATTGTGACGCCATACGTCAAGTCTGAAGAACAATTGGCAGATATCTTGACAAAGCCATTGGGTCCAGTAGCTTTTCAAAATCTATGTGGCAAGCTGGGCATACACGACGTGTACTCTCCAGCTTGAGGGGGAGTGTTAACATGTCTTTTTATTATGTTATTTATTTGTTTTGTTATTCTCTTATTACTGCTGTAATTCTATGTAATTTGCCCACATCTATAATAGAAGTGAGATGGCTGTTTGCCCTCTCACGTATGCTGCTCACGCAGCCACAATTCTCAAAGCCGCCGATCGTCTTCTAGTCGTCTCCGTTCCGCTGCTCCCTTTAACAAAAGGCATGGTGTAGCTTTATCACCCTCTGCTACCTTCAATATCCTGATGATGGGATTCATTACTAGTAACAATCGGAACACCATTTTAAGCCTCGACTATTTGACATGTGTTCATTAATCCTCTAATATATCTGTAAATGTAATCCTTGATTTATCTGAAGCTCAATAGAGTAAAAAAAAGTGGATCCACAACGTGGAAGAAAATTAATACCTTCCATTTTTCGTTGGTCCATGCATCACTGACGAGTGTAAGACCATATTCATTTTTTTGTCTTCAATCCATCCTAGTTGCGTGTTATGTCGGTGAAGATACGTTTTTCATTAATTCAAATGCTTTAGGACCTTGCTGCCTACCATACTCGCCTATCATATCTACCTTATGTTGTAGATAGCGTTCCTTAGTGATGTTTTGGGACACCATGAACAAGGAAGAACTTACCCACTGGATTTTCAACCTTTTCTTTTGCCTCAATGAACATTCCTTTTACTTTTTAGGGATTTTTGCCTAGCATCAGGCTTCCTGATCACGACTCCTCAAAATTGTTCAACTTGGCTTAAGCAAAACAATTACATTGATCATGCATTTTTATGCTGAGTAGGACGTTCTTCCTCATTGTCTAGGTCAACACCAGGAACATATGGAGCCCCACTACCTCTGTCTACATCAAATGGTCAAATATGGTCATGATTTGAACTTCTTCTCTCCACTCTATCCCGTTTAGTGCTCTATACGTCCACCTTTACATACATCGGGAATATGCTAAATCACACCTTGCATGATTTACCATATTATCATTAGACGACAGAAGAACATGTGGGTCTTACATTAAAGAATACATCTTTGTAAGCCTTTTCAACTTTTTCTAGTTTCTTTTGTTTATTTTTCTTGGACCTATCACTTTTTGAAATCATCCCTTACACTTTGAGGATAGTGACATATTGCAACCATAATTCTTAACGCTTGTGATGTAGCATTTCAATCTAGTGATGTCCCCTCCATTATTTACTTTTTCAATAAGTAGTCGCCAAACCACCTTTCCCCTAGTGCTAGGAACAAATGAACAATGATTCCATGTAAAATCAACTTTCGTTAGTGCGGTTTGACCTCTGACACTCTCACGACGACTTGAACTAGAAGACATTCTTCTCAAGAGTAACACTGAAATTCAAACAAAAACAAACCAAAAGATCATGTATTATTATAAAACTACAATGGCATAATCCTGAGCCAACGAGTAGTTGCCTAGGTGGTCGCAGTATGGGTACCCCTCACAAAGGGTCCCCGATTCGATCCTCCCTAGAAGCTTTGCTCGGAAAAGAAGTTCCCACCTCGTTAGCTGGCCTCTGATGTGACTTGTTTGGGATTCCAATGTGTGTGCGGAGGGGTTCCCCAGGTTTACCATCTCGGCTATCTGGGTGCTCGCCTAAGGGGTGGGTTTTTTGCGGAAAAAAATGGCTTAATCCATTAAGTAGAAATGGTTATGACATATAATGCAAGCATGCAACACTTGACATCTCCCACCTATCCTACACATTCGATCGACGGTTGTCACTGCAAAGCTATAGTGCAAATAAAAGGTGCACGGGGTCTTCCCGTCTAGCCGTTGGTACTCCGCATCTTCAAGGAGAATTCAATTTCACCAGGTCCATGTCGTAGACAACGGGGCAGTCGTGACACCATTCGTGCAGGTCGCTACTTATGTGACAAGGAATTTCACTACCTTAGTAGAGTTACTGCCGCCATTTACCGGGGCTTTGACATTGTTAAAACAATGAGGCAAGATCACAGCCTGAGGGATCAAAAGAGATGTAGACACCCACCGGCCACCGCTAACAACATGAAATAAAACGTTCTCAACTCAACAATGTACTTGATAGAGCGAGCATGAGCAAGATAGCCACGATAAGGAGCCAAGAAGGCCATGTAGATCAATGTGTAATAATTATTTGCATTCAAAAGAAAATCCAATATACTATAATTATTATTTCATTTTTACAGAAGGTTTGTGATTAAAATTTGGAACTTTTTTTTAACAAATGTAGTGTGTTATGATTAAAAGCACATTTAAACGCCTACGGAAGTAATAATTTTAATTTACATAACATTAACCAAACAAACTTAAAAAAAGCACATACAAACATGTAGAAAAAACTAAAAAATATTATAGTTATTGTACTGTTGCTACTAATCAGATATATTGCACTAAAATCATAATTATTTTTAGTAAGTAGGCAGATCTAGTGATTATATTGTAGATTTACATAACATACTTGTAGATCCATGTATATATAGCATTAAATATATTGATTTTGTAGTAGATCTAGATTTTGGGGGTATTTGGTACATTTTGAACCATTTTAGGTGAAATTAGAAGAGTTTTGAGACGGGGAGGTTGGTAATGGTGGGAATTAAAAGAAATTAGATAAATTGACCTTGATTTATGTTGATATGAGCTCCAATCTCGAAAATCGCCAAATTTGCTTTCTCCACTCCAAATACTTACACTAAGACTGATGTGTAACACATCTTGAAGAAGAAGAACGAAGAAGATAAACGACAATTCTCAAAATTCAATTCATTTTCAACTACCTGTACATAGGCCCCAAGGCTGGCTTTTATAACACTACATGACTTGACCCACAAGCAATGGAAATCAAGTCCTATTTAATAAAATTCGGAATTAAATAAAACCTAAAATAAAAAAAGCATAGAACATTTACGACTAAGCACATAAACTAGATAATTTACGCTTAGGTCCCTAATTATTAAAATAAAGCAAAAACAAGTAGAATAAAACCTAACATGTCCTACATCAACTCCCCTGGGGTTCAAAAGACGAGCCACCGGTGACTCAGGTACATATCCCACACAGACTCTCCCAATAATGGCTGGTGGTAGGATAAATGGATTGGACGACGTCGTGCGATTGGAGTTGGGGTATTGTCAAACCCAAGCGTGCCATAATGTTCACGCAGTAGTAGGGACTTTATCTTTAGAGCATCTGCAAGTTTCGACGAGTCTAAGGTGGTAGTGTAGCCTTCATCAACTGGAATAGGATAGATCTCATTGGGTGCGACAAATGATTAGGACTTTGGTAATTGGCGTGGTGCAAGGTTGACATCAACATTTACTAAAGGAAGCATCAAGGAACGAACATGCACACCATCAATATGGCTTGAACTGGTGACGTCATCCCTTATTGAAGATGGTGGAGGCTCTATCTTGGACTTGTCTTTGTCAGTTGCTGGGTCACGAGTGGGGAGTGCACTTCATCATCTTTCTCATCAACCTCGTCTGCATTATTGTGCCTCTGGTCATTCCAAGGAGGTGCATCCTCAGGCTCGATTTTTGTCTTGTGATTGCACGAGAATTGTAGTCTTGACATGGCTTGCTTCTGTGCAAAGTCATCCTGTCGATGTCGAAGTTGAACTATATCATCCTATCGTTGCATCGGGTTGTCTAGTTGTTGTCAAATAGCCTCCAAGGTGGTATTAGTTTTGGCTATGGATTTTTCTAGTTTGTTATTGACTTGTTCAAGATTCGCCATGATTTTTTTGGAGAAGGCCTACTTGAAGTTGATGTAGAAGAAGGTGCCTCCAAAAGAGGATTGATCCAGTGTGCTTGACCCGCGTATCCAGCTCCACAGTGAGTTGGTTGGGGGTGGCAGGGGGCTAGCGGCCCCTTGCTTGGCAGATTGATGGTTGTGGAAGTAGTAGGTGGGCGCACGACCGGGATGAGAGTCATGGACTGCTATTAGTGATGTGAAGGTGTGACCCCTTGTGGAGGTGAGTCTTGGAACTAGAGGTAGAGGTGAACAAGGTAGTGGGGCTCCTTTTTGCTACTGTCGGGATGGGATTGCACAAGGAGTCAGATCACATGCGGAGGCAAGAAGCAACTGGGCTTGCGAGGCGGGAAAGAAAAGGAAAGGGGCTAGAGGACGAGCGGCTTGCCAAAGCGGAAGGGTGTGCGACTATGGGACTATGGGAGTTGCTAGGTTGTGAAGATGGAAATAGGGCTTGCCATTGGGTTATGTGCGGGAGAAATAGTGCCTATCGGGTGTTTTGACAGAGAAGTGGGGAGAGAGTGGAATTTGTGGTGGTGTCAGGAAGACGGTTTTGTGGACGACCCTTGCGCTGGGTTTTGAGAACTGGGAAGCGGGGGCAGGGCCGCCAGTGGAAAAAAAACGGAAGCAGGGGATGGACGGTGTGATGGGTCGGCTGACGGAGGGTTAGCGATCGTCGGGATGTAGGGGGAGTGTAACGGAAGGTGACTGACGACTGGGAATATGACAGGTGGGGAAGTTAGCGGGATGCCGTTGGGAGAACAGGGGCTCTGAACGGACGGAAGTTGGCGCGATGAGACGTTGTTGGGTATTAGGTGGTGACGGGGTGGCGGAAGGCAAAAGCAATGGGTGGTTTTGCGGGAGGGGAATAGGGAGCAGGATTGCAAGAGTAGAGGAAGGGGTTGGGGTTGCGGGCGGCTGTACATAAGCCCCAAGGTTGGCTTTGATAACACTACATGACTTGACCCACAAGCAATGGAAATCAAGTCCTATATAATAAAATTCGAAGTTAAATAAAACCTAAAATGAAGAAAAGCATAAAACATTTACGACTAAGCACATAAACTAGATAATTTGTGCTTAGGTCCCTAAATATTAAAATAAAGCAAAAACAAGTAGAATAAAGCCTAATATGTCCTACATCAAAGACTCACACAAATGTCAGTAACTTGGGTGGTATATTGCTGATACCGACATCTTTAGATAAGTGGTGCATTTGCATTTAAATCAAACATGTCTGTATTGGTGAAATAGTTCCCGATTTACCAAAATTTTAGGAGCATCGGGGCTGCTTGCCTGTTTTTGTATCAAACCCTACTGCAATTGATATTTCGATCAAAATTTTCCGTAATATTGATGAAATCTCATTCTTTGTCTGTTGGGTGTAAATCTGGTCTGAGCCCACTTGTTACAACATAATTTTGTGCCTTTTGGACGTAGATCCGACATACAAATATCCAAAAACCAAAAATCTCAGACTAACTTATGTCGCCTAAATTGGCACCGATCGACTCTAGGCATGCCAAACCAAACTGCGCCCTTTCTAAAATCTTCCACACTAGGCACGTCTTAGTGGCACCAACTTACTCCACACCTTTGTGTACTATCCCAACAGTGTTATGAAAAGCGGTAATCTGTGTACAAGCAGACAAGGTACTGAATATAGTATATATGGTATGCAGGAGTATAAGCGGGAGATTAAGTGGTTTTGATTTTTATTTAAATATTAATTATAAATATATAGAAATTATATATTGACCATATATCAATTTTGTATTAGTCATATATTATAATTGTACAACGAAAATTTGAGTTGAATCTTATTGTAATACGAGATTAATCATGTCCTAAAAGTAGGGAGTTAAACTTCATTTGGATTGTAACTATAGAGAAATTGGGAACTGCTTATTGAATGAATAAACCAGTGTACAATACAGTCTCTTATATAACAAAAGGGAATAGAGACTAAAGCAGAGACACAAAGTGGCCATGCTTCTTATACAACAAGCCTTTTCCTGGAGAGCTTTTAAGATACCAATGTGACATAAAGCATCCCAATGACACTGTCGGGGTTTATCAAGATACCCGCTGATGAATCCGAGAGCAGCAGTGAGGTCAGCTCTTGTGACCATCAGATAGATAAGCTTGCCTACCAACCTTCTGAACTGGTGATAATCATCATAGGGAGGAGAATTTTCATCGTCCCAATCCATATTTGGGTCAAGGGGAGTGTTGGCTGGTTTGCAACCCAACATACCAGTTTCCTACAAGAGATCAAGTACATATTTTCTTTGAGAGAGACACAACCCTGCAGATGATCTGGAAACCTCAATGCCTAAGAAATACCTCAGCTTTCCGAGATCTTTAGTGACAAAATGTTTTTCTAACTAGGTTTTAGTTGCCTGTATACCCACGGTATCATTGCCAGATAAAATAATATCATCAACATAAACAATAAGAATGACAAGTCCAGCCACTGTTTTACGGATAAAGACTGAATGATCAGAGTGAGAGTGACGAAAGCTAAAAGTGACTAAGATCTGACTGAGCTTGTCGAACCAAGCACGTGGGCTCTGTTTGAGACCGTAGATGGCCTTTTTCAGTTTACAGACTTTAAAGGCAAACTCCCCCTAGGCAACAAAACCGGGTGGTTGCTCCTTGTATACTTCCTCCTATAGATCTCCATAAAGAAATGCATTTTTAACATCTAACTGAAAGAGGGACCAGTCTTTATTAACAACAACAGAAATTAGAATTCTAACAGAATTTAATCGTGCAACAGGAGAGGTCTCAAAATAGTCGACACCATATGTCTGCGTGTAGCCTTTTGCAACAAGACGAGCTTTCAGGCGTTCAATAGTCCCATCAGGTTGATACTTAATGGTAAAGACCCAGCGACAGCCAACAGTAGGACATGAAGAAGGGCGATCCACAAGTTCCCATGTCTTGCGATCACAGAACGCCTGCATTTCTTGATCCATTGCCTGTTTCTATGCAGGAATAACTAGAGCCTCTGCAACAATCTTTGGAATGGTGATAGCCGAAATCGCAGAAGTAAAGCATGCAAAACCGTTATGCAGATTGGCAGAAGTGCAGTAATGACTGATAAGGTGTTTAGTACATGAGCAATCACCTTTGTGCAGACTGATAGGAAGGTGCAAGTCAGAAATTACCTCATTGTTTATTTGATCGTCCGCAGACGGAGGAATTAGTTGGGGGAGGGGCCATGGAAGGAGTGCTTGTCTTCGGCTGGCGTTTGTACACTTGCAATGGATGATCTTCAGGTTGGTTAGAAGAAGGCAAGTCTTCAACAATATCTGGTAGAGGCGTGAGTGCCAACATATCACTGGATAGTGTTGCTCCATCATCAGAAAAATAGGGCATATGCTAAAAAAAGATCACATCCGCATTGACGAACCATTGTTTGAGTACCGGATCAAAGCAGCGGTAACCTTTCTGGGTTCTAGAATAACCCAAAAAGATGCATTTAGTGGATCGAGGATCAAGTTTCGTCATTCTTGGGTGTAAATTTTTAACAAAGCAAGTACACCCAAAAATGCGAGGAACAGAAAATAGAGGTGCATCAGGAAACAAAATGGAGTAAGGTATACCATTTTGTAATACAGAAAATGACATACAGTTTATAAGATAGCATGTTGTAGAAACTGCCTCAGGCCAAAAACGGTGAGGAACTTTATAATGAATAAGAAGAGTGCGAGCAACCTCTAATAAGTGGCGATTTTTCTATTCAGCAACACCATTCTGCTGTGGAGTATAAGGGCAAGTGGTTTGATGGATAGTGCCACGATCACAACAAAAGGATGTGACCGACTTCTGCATAAATTCCAGGGCATTATCAGGACGGAAAATTTTAATGGATTTATTGAACTGGGTTTGTATTTCAGAAAAGAAAATACGGATATTGTCTAAAACAATGCCACGATCTTTGAGCAAAAATAGCCAAGTAGTACGAGAATAATCATCAATAAAAGGTAGAAAATATTTAACACCAGATTGACTCGGAACAGAGCATGGACCCCAGATGTCTCAATCCTCGTCTTCGTGCGGAGATCCTTCAAAACACAACCAAAGAGATCAATTAATGGAGCACTGAAGCTGTCTTACAGTTTTACTGACAGATAATAAATCAACATGAAATTGTGGTATGTACAAAACAGTTTGGAGATTCAGCTTGCGAGATAGAGGAATGATGCCAATGCCATGAACAAGAATCTTAGAGCCATTTGCAATAGTGACAGATGGAATATTAGAGGTTTTAGACAACATAAAATAATTAGATGTCGCCAGCCATATGGACAGACGCACCAGAATTAATGCGTTATTTATTATTACCAGCAGAAGGAGAAACAAGCATGGCAGAAGAACCATCAACAGATGTTGAAGGTAGCTGAGTCATGCGCTCTTGGAAAAACTTCTTGAATTCAGAGCGAAGCCATTCAGTAGTCAGAGGAGCAACCGATTGCTTGGATGCAACATCAGTAGCAGTTTCTGTAGAGGCCTGGTTAGCCCAGGCTGGCTTGTTGTGCTTGATCCAACACCTATCTTCAGTGTGATTATCATGACCACACCAGTTGCAGTAGCGATGACTAGTAGTTTGACCTCGTCCGCCAGTGGGAGGCATTGCTTGGATGCAACATCAGTAGCAATTTCTGTAGAGGCCTGGTTAGCCCAGGCTGGCTTGTTGTGCTTGATCCAACACCTATCTTCAGTGTGATTATCATGACCACACCAGTTGCAGTAGCGAGGACCAGTAGTTTGACCTCGTCCAGGGGCAGTAGAGGAGCCTCGTCCGCTAGTGGGAGGCATACGTCCGCCACGACCGCGTCCTCGACCGCGGCCACGTCTAGAATCAGCAGTGCGAGCAACTAGAGAAGGATGCTCAATAACAGGAGTGGAGGTCACATATGGTATCCTTTGAACTTGCTTGAGGACGTCTCGAAGAGTAGGCAGAGGGTCA
Source organism: Alisma plantago-aquatica (assembly GCA_963693085.1). Lineage (NCBI taxonomy): Eukaryota > Viridiplantae > Streptophyta > Magnoliopsida > Alismatales > Alismataceae > Alisma > Alisma plantago-aquatica. The sequence goes on along the minus strand of OY856410.1, from coordinate 405,380,985 downwards.
CTTGACAAAATTTGATCGACCACGCCGGAGAAAGAAGCAAGGAGGACAGCCAGAAATTGAATCAGTTGTAGTTCATTGCGCTGCTTCTGGGCTTCTTTGATATCAACTGTCAACGGATGGTAGATTTCATACTCTATCCAGAGAGCAGAGCACTGGTTATAGAAGTCCTCAATGGAAGCATTAGAAGAAAATTCCTTGGCCAGGTTTTTGAAAATTTCAAAACACGTTTATGATTTTGCCGATGAGAGTAGACATGTGCAAGCTGGTCCCACATCGCCTTAGCATCATGAAGACATAACAAGGACTGACTGATCTGCGGCTCGGTGCTATTAAGAAGCCAGGACATAACACCAGAGTCGTCTTTGGACCATTGGGCATAAGTTTGCTTGCTTTTTTCATCAGCAGTAGCAGCAGGGGCAGCAGGAGGATCAATAGTAAGATGTGAGTACCGGCCTTAGGCCTTGACATAGAGGACAAAGGACGCCGACCACAGATGATAATTTGAGCCATTGAGCTTGACGGTGGTAAGACACAAAGAGCTAGGAGGTTCAACCAAGGCCATGATGAGCAGAGGCAGGGCAGTAGTGAAGTGGCGGCGCAACAACATGCAGTGAATAAATAACCCACTATGGGGCAGTAGCAGCAGCAGGGATCTGACGCGTCAGATCAGAAGAAACTCGTGTCAGACAGATATACTGATAAATGAACCTAGGCCGTAATGAGGAAGATCAGTATCCCATCATGAGGCGCAGACAGAAAAATAACCGGAGAGATAGGAGACTCAACGTGGGATGGCTATGGCTGTCCGGAAGGTTGCATGTGCAAAAAAAGGGGCAGGAGGAAGCACGAGACGAGGGCAGCAGTGCGGTGGTAGAGGGAGATGGGGGGATGGCGGCTGTGTAGAGGGGCGGCGGCTTGGTGGAGGAAGGAGGGGGGGGTGGATGGAGGAGGAGCGGCGGTGGGGGGGAGGAGAAGAGGGTGGAGGGGCGGTGGCTGGTGGTGGAAGGAGGGGGCGGCGGCGGGTGGAGGGGCAGCTGGCGGCCGATGGGGGGGGGGGCTGCAGGCTTAGGCCATAGGGGCAGGGTGGGAAAGAGAAACTCGGGGAACCAGACCTGCTCTTGATAACTGGGATTTGCTTATTGAATGAATAAACTAGTGTACAATACAATCTCTTATATAATAGAAGGGAATAGAGACTAAAGTAGAGATGAACAATATGGGACTAAACTACTGAAGTGAAAGCATAAGTGAGGCACATGCTGTGCACATGACACTCAACAAAACACTTCATAACACAACATATCTCTATAGTAACTAAGCATAGATACAAATAAAATGAACTGTAACTAAGTAATCAATATAAAGAATATGCATCTAAATCTATATTCAATATGGAGCAGTAAATAATAACAATTCGTCATAGACTAATGTTGCAGTAAATAAGTAATTAGAAACATTGATGATATTAGAGAAGAAAACAGTCAACCATAAGAATCATTTCAATAACCATAAACTCAATGTATTAAAAAACGGCCCAGGCGGCCGCTTAATCGGCCAAGACCCCCATCCGCTTAATTTTGCCCTTAAGCGCCCGCTTACTCGGTTTGAAGAAAAGCGCCCGCTTTTTTCCCGCTTCACCCGCTTTTTCCCGCTTTTTTCCCGTTTTTTTCCCCGCTTTTTTCCCGCTTTTTGAAAAAAATGCTGCTGTAAGCATGTAATGTTAATTAAATATATAATCCAAGTAGTATTGAGTATAATATATGAAGCTTGTATACATTAAATGTTCTATGATATACCTAGTCCTACTTTAGAATGCAAACTTTGTATGTAAGTTGTATATAATAGGGTACTGCTGTAATATATCCAAGTGAATATCATATTACTCTATTATACTTCTAATGGTTTTACTGATTTTCTTGCAGATTTCGTTCATTACTAATTGATACTACTGGTTAGTATTACTGATTTTCTTAGAAATATATTTTTTATATACACATACATGTAATTTTGTATATAAATATATAAGATTTTAAGCATCCGCTTTTTCAAAAATCGCCCGCTTAATCGCCCGCCTGCCGCTTAATCGGATACAAGGTCCTGTCCGCACGCCTCCCGCTTCACGCTTTTTAAAACATTACATAAACTATAAAGTTATTGCGAAAACATGGGGAGAAGACCAAATATGTGAAGAGGGGGAAGAGAATGCAATTGTACTATGAAAAAAATTACTGCCATTGGATTTTGAAAATCACCGATTATACTCCCAAGCGTCCGATTGTTCGGCCCTGGTCCAATTATAGGTCCGATTAGGCATATGTAGAGCGAAAAACCTGTCGAACCGATTATTCGACCAGTTAGACTGATTTTCAGAACACTGCTATCTAGGGTCACATCCGTCTCAAGAAACTTCTCAGAAGGTTCCATGGCAGACACCATTTCGAGATTAACTTGGTCAATCAATTGAGTGGGCGTCAGTTTGGAGATATGAAGAAAATATCTCCTTCACCACTCCCTCCACCCTACAACAAGGAGGACAACTGCATGACAAGAGGAGAGAGAGAAACTCTTTGAGATGAAGTGCAACTCCAAGTTGTGCCTATAGGTGAAAGTTGGATTCGTGCCCGTCCATTACCTTTCTCCACTAAATTTACTATGATTGATTTCTCAACATAGCGGTGCCTAGGAGTGCATACTTGGTTGGCACTCTTTTGCCAAGCATCTCCACCCTCCGACTTAAGCAAACTCCCACCATCATTGTGCCACTTTGTATTGCGCCCTAAAGTACAACTTCGAGTTGTGCCGAAGTGCGTACTCGGTTTGCACCCTTTTGCTAGCCATCTCCACCATTCAATTTAAGCAAACCCCGACCATCACTATGCCACTTTATATTGCGCCTTGAAGTGCAACTTTGAGTCGCACACATCCCTATGGGAAAGCAACTGTGCCCAATCAATGCTTGAAAAGCAAGGTGAAAGCGGTATCCTGGATCACACATCCCTCTTGTTTCATTCATTTCACGCTAACTATTAGGAGCATATACACTGTTTCTTATTAAACCCTTGTAACGCTGTTGTGAAAGGCATAGTGGGTACTGGTTTAATAATAACCCTTTCCTAGTTCGCAACACAGTGTGCCAAATTGGGATGTCATTCACTTTGTTTTCCCTATCCTACATGAGTAATTTTTTGATTTTTTTGAGTTTCTTCCGGCTAAACATTGGCGGCGACTCCAAACCACCATAGTGTTTTTGACTTTACACAAATACATAGTACACTACCACAAATGTTTATTGATAAATAGATTGCTAAGCAACCAATGGCTCAATACCACTTTTCATTGTCATGTACAAAAATTTCATGTGAAATGTTTTAAGCTTCCGCAAAATCTTGTCATTAAAAAATCCGCCTTGAAGTTCTCGGGGCTTAATCCTTAAAGGCGAGGGTACCCTAGTTGTGCCCCTAAGGCCTAAGCCTTGCACATCAAAATGTTTGAGGCTTGCCTCATGACATTGGGGTTATTGGGGCACACACCTTAGTCATTATATTTAAGTACAAAGTTTGCAGCTTTCGGTTGAATCAAAAACAAATTTGATTGAAGTTTTTCTTTCAAATTTATTGTATTTGATTATCATTTCTCTTGAATGAATTTGTGTAAATTTTTATTTGTCACAAGACTCAAATTGCAAAGATAATTCCGATATAAATTTATCAATTTTCATTGCTGATTTTATCCGTGTGCTACATCGCTATTCATTAATGAGTGATTTTTCAGATCTCATTGTTTTTTATTATGTTTCCTCATTCCTATGAACTCTATCTAATGTTTCCCCCAATTTTCTGTCCTATTTACAAATTTCCCACGCACACTAAAAAGCATTGACATCTCATTACAAAATTTCTTTATTATGCCGATGGTCATTTTTTTAACCCTGCTTTTAGTATCCATTTAACATTGTTTAAGATATAAAATTCTTATTTAATTATAATTTTGTTTATACATACATAATACACACATTTATGCTATGCACACAGACATTTTTGCACATGTATATACTATATACACATATATTACTTGTATATGCACAAATATTGGGATATGCACACTCACCCGAGCGCGCGCACACACACACACGTGAACACAAGTATATATTTTTTCACATGGCTTGTACCCAAAACGTCTCAAGGATTTGGCTTACGCCTCACTTCATTAAAGACAAAGCCTAAGTCTCATGGTTTTCTCAGTAACTTTTATGTTAGATGTTGGCTTGATATGAATCTTTCATAAAAATTTGGTAGTTCGGTAAAAGCGGTGACATTAGACTGGTCTGGTGCCCCGTGTCCGGCAGACCGCCTGTTTGTTTTTAGCAACACATACAATTATTTCAGGCCAGCGGGAATGATGTTGCTGACAATAATCTATAGCGAAGCGGACTGAGGGATGACTCCTGTAACAAAAGGGTGCTTGCTTGCTCCTAAAAACCTCATATAAATAAAGACAATTAATTTATTCTGTGTTCTGTTAACATGCACCTGTCACTTGTTGCTATATCTCTGTAGATTCTTGGTTGCAAATTATCTCTAATGCCTGTTATTTGTAAAGGAAATTGGATTCATAGTTGCCTATTCAATCTTATGTGTTTATGTACATCCTTCCGTCTCTTGGTAAATAAAGGAGTGAGGGATTTTAAGTCGGTTTTGTAACGTTCGACCTGTCAGTATGTCCAGAACTATGTTTTGGTCAGCTTTAACCCTTCTTGTTTCTGTCACATGGGGATATGAGTTTATAACAATGATCACATTGACTAGACTGCATTTTCTCTTGTTATACAGCAATCAGGCGGTTCTTGACATTACTTGTTCTGTGCAGCTGACCAAGACATAAAAGTTCATAATGACGATCTTGGAATCAATTTTTGTTGGTCTATGCTGAAGATCAAGAATCATGATAGCTTTCTCGAGCAAATTCTCTTTGATATTGATGTTGCTCAACTACGTGTGCATGAGTTGAAGTCTCAGTTAAATAATGTAATTTGCAACAGTTCCACTGACATTTTCTCATCTCCTGGTATGTTCAACCCTGGGAATAAAGAAGAGTATAGGCAGTCTCTAAGCCCTAGGTGCTCTCCCATCAATCATGGCGATGTAGCTCCATTTGAAGCTACAAGCACCCCTTATGGATCTGATTTTGAAAACGATGAGAAGGCCATCCCAGGAAGTGCAGATTCAAGCTTTATAGGTGCTTCTCATACAGACGTCTTTGAAAATACCGTCGACTTACTTGCAATAAATCTCACTCATGCTCGATATCAAATGCGGAATGAGGTAAATCTACTCAACAAAATGAAGTTTTATTCTTTCCTTTTTTCCTATTATAATCTTAAGCAAATTACGATGTAAAAAGCAATCATCAGTACACACTTCACACTATAAATTCACTTTGAAATAACAAACATGCATCTCATATAGGTTGCTGATGATATTCTAATCAACAATCAAGCAGCTGAGGAATTTCATGAATATGAGATTGGTCATCAGAAGCAACATGATACACTAGAAGATGATGAAAATTTGAGTATTGCTCATAAAGCCTCTAGTTCAGAAACTGAAACAGACCCTGAGATTGCTTCAGCAAGTGAACGGCGGCCTGCTATGAAGCGAGCCCGCCGAGCGGCTGCAGAACTTCATCTTCGTAGAAGCAAGAGGAAGCGCAAGCTGCGGAGACCCAGTCCTGGTAGCTGGAATGGGGAGACATGGAAAAAGAAGCATCTTAAAAAGCAGCATTAATTCTGGATTTTGGTAGCTGGGAGTGAAATGGATTTCAGTTGTTTCAGTTCAGTAGGCTGGATTTTTCTCATAATATCATCTTTGACTTCACTAATGGCCACAAATGCGAAACAAGGTCTAGTCTCTTTTGGTCCGTATTTAGTGTGTTCTACTAGTATGATGATCTTCTTTTGAATTCGCAACGTACTCAGCTGACATTCTGCTGCTTTGAAATGTTCAGTGCTATTATATATGTTTGCATTTGTTTCAGTCAGTGTTTGATGTAAAGAATACTCATCTCATTTATCCAATTGGTTATGCTTCACGCATTGTGAAACAAAGTAAATAAAAAGAATAATTTTCATAGAAGCAGGAAGATGACATTTCTTCGAATATTTCCTAATTGCACTTATGTAGGTTTCTGTATTTTTTTAAAACCGAAAAGTAGGGAGGATTAGCTGGTTGTTCTTGAATGATGAAGATCGTTGAATTTGCATTTTTAAGCTCACATCATAAGCTTCTTATTATGGTTGATCGTGTTTGAATGCTTCCAGTGAAATTTCATTATAAAAGCTAACTGAGGACGCAGTATAGTTAGAGGAAAACTGCGAAGGATAAAGTCAGAAGAAGCGTATTTCTATTATATTTTTAATTTTCAACATGTCAGCTACATTATTTTCTAAGAATATAAGAAATTTGATTCTAAAGATTGCAGACTCTTGGACTGGTTTATAAAAAAAAGCCGCAACCTATGGGGCCGTTCAACACCCGACGTTCTGACTACCGGTATTTAATGCGTAATGGACTTGAAATCACCCCACGTGGCGGTAGTGCAGAGGGACGCGTCCAGATCGGCATTGGCATTTTTTGACATGTTGCTTTGCTGTCCTTACATTGCAGGATCTCACCAGTCACAGTAATGATGCTCTGAAATCAAAACCTGAACATGCACGTAACTACTGGGATTCCTGAAGTCGGGGGACGAACGGCCGCTTAGTCTCAAATTTTGAATGTTTCAGAAAGTTCATAGCTATCAATAGGCCTTGATTGGTTGGTACGAGAACCAACCTGTGTGGCTGCAGCGGACATGGTCTTTCAGCTAGACTAGTGGTGTGAAATTCAACGCCATCTTTAGAAAATCAGAAAGACGCTTCATCCGAACAGGCAGTATTTGATTTTCCATGGGATCCTGCTCCGCCCACTGTTTAACCCCTATTGCGTCACGCCCCATTTCCCGTCTCCACACTTCTGCCAACTCCACTCATGGCGTTTTTGGTAGGGTGCAGCTGGATGACAGAGTACTCCATGTATATTTCTACATTGCAAACTCAACAATTGCACCAGACTACATTCAGCCAAACTAACCCTTAACGGAGGAACAAAAACTCCCACGCATCACCTCTGCATGTCATCAATGACCCCGAAGCGATTTGGGTTTTGCAACTGACCGAATTCATGGTCCAGAGTAGAGTACGAGCAAAGTGGCGACCGGCAGGGAAGTTGGATAGCTGAGAAAACGACCCATTCACATGCCACAATCAGGTCATTGTTATATGCAGCGCACGATGAGGCAACTTTTCAGTTATTCCATATCACAATTTACTGTGAACGTTTTACTCTTCAATCCAAAACGTGGCATGCAATAATAGATGTTTAAACGTGGCGTGCAATAATAGATGTTTTGATTTCAGCATATATTTGCTTATAATTGAATCCAGCGAGGCTGTTCTTTTCTGCCATATCGGGATATTTAAGTTCGGATTTTAAACTGAAATAGGTTTGCGAGTTCATATAGTTCCAACAGAACTCTTTAACCAAGACCAACTCAATTCTACTTCTACCCGACTGAGAGATACACTATGGACTTTGATTTCTCTTAGAGCCCGTTTGGTTGAGCAGTAAATCAACACATACAGTTGCAACTATCATTGATTTCCAACGTGTTCCGTTTGGTTGGACGTGCTCCCAACCCACAGCAGGAAAACAAACCCCCCGGTGACCTTCATTTCTACATGAAACAGGGAAAACGGACCGCACAACTTTCAGGCGCGGTTTCATTTCAAAAAAAGCTGGCAGCAGCAATTAAACGTGAATGTAGAGTCATAGATGTTTACCTCTATAAGGCCCCGTTTGGTTGGGCCGTAATTGAAGACGTGCTGTTGGTTTTCACTGTGTTTTCCAACTTTACGTGTTTGGTTGGACGTAACTCCAACTCACACTGCGAAAATGAACCTCACGAAGGATTCAAATCATACACAAACGTTTGAAAACGGACTGCGCCCGTTTTGGGCGCGGTTCATTCCCACGTTCTGCCATTTCCTTCACAGTCCCCGCCTCCGCAGTACCTACTCACCCGATAACCATTTTCATTAACGATGGTTGCTGCTGTAATATCGTCAGCTGGGAAAGGACTTTCGGGGATGATACCTTCTCCCCAGATAATTACAGCCTTGAAGTATCTTCTACCAAACGTAAACAAACAAAAATATCCAGTTGCAGCAACACCCAACCAAATGATTGTTTTTTAGTTCAAAAGCATGTTTTGTATTTCCTGTTTTGAAATTCACACTGTGTCTTGCAACAGCTAACAACCAGACAAGTCCTAAGTTGGATGACAACTGTCATTATATTGCTGTTAGACCTATAAACCACGTCTAACTAAACACTTACAAACCAAACTGTTGCGTTCAACCTACTCAGTACCAAACATACACGTTGTGGTTCCAATTCAGTGACTATGAATTCCTGTTTTAGAACTACTAGTGCTAGTTGGTTTTACATCCAACAAATTAGCCCTTATTTACAAGGATGATGATGGTAGTGTTTGTAGATGTGACTTACATTTTATTTAATACATTTCAACGCTAGTATGCAACTTGTCACCCAAATCTGCTTGGACTGAGTTCTGAAATACACAACATGATTTTCCGGATTTCCTGAAGCACGATCTCCAAACTAACCTGATCAAGGTCAGATAATCTGCTGCTCATCACGTAAGGCCTGCATTGTAGCAACCAGTCGTGTGTCTATTCGATAGTTGGTCATGGTGAGAGCGTTGAAAGTCAACAATCTATTTAAGCAGTGACCAACTGTGATTCACCCTTCCAGGTTGTGGTGGGATTTCTGGACGTTGAGCGAGGCAGGGGGCGGACCCGGAAAATTTAGGCGGGTCAGGTCAATATATAACAAACATTAGCATCAATATCTGTCAATTAATGCATCACCGAAGTTCGATACATGACTGCTATAAAATGTAGAAATTAGCAAACTCTTTTTCCTAATGTGGAAAGAAACTTCTTCCAGACATACGGCTATGTAATTATTAAACCTTTTAACAATGATAGGGGTTCCGACAATTGCACACACAGTCGGATGCACACGACGGAGTTAGCCAGAATTCGAAGGGTGACACAAATAAAATCAATCATTAATTAAAATTATAAAAAAGTTCAATAACACAAGTACATTTCAATTAATATCTAAAGCACTCTCAAACCAATAATGTCTAGATATACTAATGCATTCCATAATGAAAAACATAATCCCATTCAACATGATTTACATTTTTTTTGAATTCATCTTAAAAAAATATTTTACTATTATTCTTTTATTAATGGTGTTAAACATTTTTATTTTGATGTTGACAACCATTGAATTATTGAGCCAATTATCATTTCTCCTGTTATGCCGACGATATAATCAATCAAAATATATTTAGTTTATATAAAATTAGTGTAGACAATCATTGAATTATTGAACCAATTATAAATATATGGTATATTGAATTAGCGAGTAATAAAATTTATTTGTCTTATGAAAAAATATGCGTGATGAACTTTCACGCACATGTCTCGTTGAAACTTAAGTACTGTGAGTAGTCTAGTCAACACAATTTAATTCTATGCACCATGTGTTAATGAAGTAGTTTATAGGGTTGTCAATTTTGAGTTAATTATTTGAAGACTATTTTAGAGAAAAATATACATCTCATGTACTTCCTTACGCTTATTTTGTGAAAACTAAACAACCACAATATTTTAGTTAACATAATTTAGTTTTTCATAGTCAATGTATATTGGATCAAGTAGTTTTCAGTTACCACTACCATTTACTACTACTATTTAACAAATTTTCTGAAATTGAAACGAAACATTTACTACTACTATTTAATAATTTTTTTGATGGGGGGTGGGGGGGGGGACTTGTCCCACTTTGCCCCGTCCTTTACCAATGCGGATGTGCCCCAAAGAAGTAAAACAAGGGTGCTTGTTCGTAGGTTGGAACCTGTGCTAGTCTTATTGCTCATCTAATTAACCATCCTTAATTGGATTATTACGTTAGTTTATTAATCTTACAATCCAATACAATTGTGCTCTCACCAACGACGACATACGACTCAAACCTATATTTCCTGCGAACAATTTTTTCTACATAAGCCAACAACATATGGCTCAAGTGTAAATTTCTTACGTAATGACTTTTCTACGTGACAAGTAATACCCATACGTGTAGGAATGTGCTACTCTTAACATATATTGCTTAGTTGATGCTATAAAGTTGGGGAAGAATAACATCACTCGACCATCTTAGATACAATTTTGTATGTGATCCCATGTTACGGTGGGTATAGTCACTGAAAGTTTATTTTCTGGATTGCCTGATAACAAATAATGATCTAAACTGGGTTCCCAGAAACAATATTCAATCAACCAACAACATGCGGATAAAAATTGAAACGGACCACTGTATTCCATGCAAATGATTAAATTAACAAACTAAATCACAAACGATTCTTCATCACCAATTTTTACTAAAAAGCAGCCAACTCCCGCTTTCTATCCACGGATTCTTAAACCGTTATCTTCAAACTGTTGGACCAGCGGCCCATTGTTTTCCAACCCAAATCTGGGCGGCCTATTAGGACATGACAACAGCAGCAATGGAATATAAATTCCTATTGCATTGCCACAAAGGAGGCAACGCAGAAACAGACGCAAGTCAAGAGCAGCCGCCTCTTTCAGATCTATATGAAGGAAAAAGGAAGAAAAGGAGGACGAGAGAAAGAAAGAAGAAGAAAATTTCGGTTTCTTCACCGGTCTTAATTCTGACATCTCTACCATTACAATCTCTATTTTTATCTATTGGTTCACTGTAAGGAGTTTTTCAGGAGACTTTTTGGTATGGTGACGTACAGACTTGATAAATACGCATCCTTTCTTTTACTCTGCATTTTTCGAGTTTTGAGACGAACATTGCAATAACTTGATCAGAGTGGACCGCCCTCAGATTTTGATCACATGATTTTTTCCTTATATGTTGTGTAGATTTTTTCACGTAAATCTTGATGTTCTTTGTGGTTGGTTGTTCGTGTTATTGTATATTTTTCTGTACTTGCCCGATTCTTGCTTTGAGACGAACATTGTTATATCTTGATTAGTGATTTTTTCCGTCAAGTTTTAATCCCGTGATGTTTTCCTCATACATTGTGGGGGTTTTTCACGTAAATCTTGGTGTTTTCTATAGTTGCTTGTTCATGTTATTATTTTTTTGTATTTGCCCGGATCTTGCTATGTTGTTGCAGTATGCTACACATATTAGATATTATGTTCATAGTCCACTCGTGCATGTTCTTCCGCAATATTTTTTCAGCATTTAATTCTATTTAAGTGGTATCAGACCGTTATTAGGTTATGTGGACTAGATAGAGAGCACACACAACATAGTCAATCTGATGATGACTAACTGGTCGATGTGGAAGATTAAAGTAGATGATCGTCTTTATGGTAGTGATTTATATGAATCAGTCAAAGGAGATGCGAGTAAAACCCACAAATAAGAAAGATGAGGACTAGAAAAAGATGGATGTGGAATGCATCAGACTCATCCATACACCGCCGATGAGACCAATGGCCACTATCTCTAGAAAGAAGGTTGAGTCGTTATACGAGAAGAAGATAATAGAGAATAAATTATTTCTAATTAAGAAACATGTGAATCTAAAATTTAAAGAAAGACATCAATATTTCTGTGCACTTGAATGATTTTAAAAGTATGGTGAATTATTTAGCCATAATGTGCTTGCCGCTTGGTGACGAGTTACAGGCGCTTATACTTTTTGATTCTTTAACTGACAGTTGGGAGACTTTGATTATTTCTATTAGAAAATCTACTCCAAACGGGAAGATGACGTTAGACTTGGTGTCCAACAACCTACTAAATGAGGAGACTAGGCCATATAGCTCATTAGAGACTTCTACTTCACATGCTCTTATTACTGAGGACATGGGGAGGAGTCAAAGTCATAACCAGGGTGGTAACATAAGAAATTCAAAACACATGCCGAAGTCCAAAAGTAAGATGGTATGTCATCATTACAACAAATTGAGTCACTTAAAGAAATTATACAGACAGTGTAAAAGAAAAATTATAGAAGAAAAACTAAAAGTGATAGATTATGATAGCAATAGAGTCGAAGTTATAGATGTTGCATAGGTACTCACGTGTGGAGTTACCATGGGACATTGTCCACACATCAATGATAGCATTGCGTGGGTGTTGGATATCAATGCTTCTTATCCAATCACTTTTAGTAGATATTTCTTTTGTTCCTACAAGTCTGGGAATTTTAGAATGACAAAAATGTCTAGTAAAACATATGAAAAGATTCATGACACTGGTGATGTGAGCATTGCCCATCATGTTGAAGAATTTTAGACATATCCCTTTCATTGATTATAATATTATATCCAACTATGGATTGGGAATCTAGGGATTTAACTATCAATTCGGTGAATTGAAATTGGTAGTCACCAAAGGACATTTTCTTGGATATGGGAACTATTTATTACACCTTGTACATGATGGACATAAAGGTCCATACTAACAATATCAATGTTGTGGACAACTCTAGTTCTCCAAATTTATGGCACAAGTGGCTTGGGCACATGAGTGAGAAAGGACTACAAGTGCTTGCAAATAAGGAATTAATCCCATGTGTGAAAAATGCAATTCTTAGTTCATGTGAAAGTTGCTTGCTTGGGAAGAAAAAAGGCACCAATTTAGTGCTCAATGCGAGACAATATCCTACATCTTAGACACAATTTACTTTGATGTTTGTGGTCCTATGGAAGCCAACTCCTTGGGTGGAAACAAATTCTTTTTGACTTTTATTGATGATGCATATAGAAAAGTGTGGGACTACTGTTTGTAGAGGAATGATCAAGTCTTTCATATCTTCAAGAAATTCCATGCCATGGTTAAGATGGAGGCAGGTAAAAAGTTGAAATGTCTTCATTTTGAAATGAATGTGTGTATACTTCTAGAGATTCAGGTCTTATTATGAAGGGTCCCATGTTTGGCATCAGAAGACATTTACATAAACCCCACAACACAATGGTTTAATTGAAAGGATGAACAAAACCATTATAGAGAGATTGAGATGCATAATGAAGAATGACAAATTCCCTAAGGAGTTTTTGGCAGAGGTAGTGAAAACTACTTGCTACTTGATTAACAGGTCATGATATGGTCCTTTAGAGTTTGAAACTCTAGTGAGTATGCTGACAAGAAAGCCATCTTCTTACTCTCATCTTAGAGTATTTGGGTGCAAGGCATTTGCACATGTTACTAAGGAACAGAGGAAGAAGCTTTATGACAAATCCAGTCCATGTATTTTCCTTGATTATGGTGATGATCAATTTAGCTACAAGCTGTGGGACCCCAAAAAGAAAAAGATGATCAGATGCATAGATGTGATCTTCTTTGAGGACCAAATTCATTTTGATACTATTATTACAGAGACAGAGCAACTTGGAAATGAAATTGTGATTGGTACACAAGTTCCCTCTCTAGTCTAGCCAGATGTCAATGCATAACATATTGAGGATGACGAGATCCCTCATGATATGGCAGAGGATGATCCTGATGCAGATCACATCCATGACAAGGAGGCTCCTGAGCAGGGGAGCAACCCAACATGTAGATCTAGTAGATCCATAGTTGAGGAGGTTTATTAGAGACAAAAGGGTATCTACTAGATATTCTGATTCAAAATGTTCATTGATCACAGAAGAGGGGGAACCAAAAAGCTATGAGTAACTAAAATCTCATCAATAAAATGACAAGTGGTTGCATGCAATGCAAGATGAGATGAACTCATCGAAGAAAAATGATATCTATGAGTTATGCAAACATACCGAAGGTAGAAAATCCCTAAAGAAAAAAATGGGAGCTAAATATCGATGGAACTGACAACACTGTGAGATACAAAACCATACTTGTGATGAAGGCTTCAGGAAAAAAATGGGATTTACTTTGATGGGATATTTTCTCCAGTGGTGAAAATGACTTCCACTTGTACCGTTTTGAGGAAGTTGTCTTAGACCTATATTGAGCAGCTTGATGTAAAGACAACCTTCCTCCATTGTGAGCTAGAGGAAGAGATCTATATGCAACAACCTGAAGGATTTATAGTGAAAGGCAAAGAACATATGGTTTGCAGGTTGAAGGAAAGTCTCAATGGGTTGAAACAAGTACCCATGTAGTAGTATGAAAAGTGTAATTGTTTAGTGTTGAGGCTAGGTTACCACAAGACAAAGATAGATCATTGTGTTTACTTCATGATATTTTTAAGTGACAATGTTATCATTCTCTTGCCTTATGTTGATGTTATGCTAGTTGTTGGAGAAGATGCTTAGATGGTTGTCAAGATGAAGAGGGAATCATTTAAGTCTTTTGATACAAAACACTTGCGACCAGTTAAAGAGATTCTTGGCATCAATATTGGGTGTGACAAGAAAGAAAAAAACTTTGTGTGTCATGAGAAATATGTTGAGCGTATCCTTGATAGGTTCAGCATGAAGGGAGTAAATCCAGTTGATACTCCCTTAGCTAGTCACTTCAGATTGAGTAGAAAACAATCTCCTTCTACTAAGAAGAAAGGTAATAGATGTCTCACATACCATACTCTTTTGTAGTAGAAGTTTTGATGTATTCTATAGTGTTCACTAGGCCTAATATTGCACATACAGTTGGTGTGATTAGCATATTTTTATAAGGAACATTGAAATGTTGTTAAGATACTCAGATATTAGAGAGGTACATCTAGTGCTTGTTTATACTTTGGCGATGCACCACTAGTCCTTACATGTTCACAGATGTAGATTTAGTAGGTGATATTGATCACAAGAAGTCTACATCAAGTTTTCTATTCACTTTTATAGGGGAGCTATTAGTTGACAGTCTAAATTACAAAAGTGTGTTGCTTTATCAACTATTGAGGCAAAATAGATCATATCTTATGAAGCATGGAAAGAAATAGTTTGGCTCAAATGTTTCTTGCAAGAAATGAATTTGACATAGGATGAGTATGTTATTTACTGTTACAGTCAGAGTTCCACGAACTTGAGAAAGAATTCTTATAATCACTCCAGGAAAAAGCATATTGATCTGAGATACCATTGGCTGCGTGAAGCTATCAATGATGTCCAGTTAAAGATGAATAAAATCCACACCAATGATAATTTTTCTAACATGCTGACAAAGACATTTCCTACAAAGAAGCTTGATACTTGTAAGGAGCTCATCCGATTGAACTCTAAGTGAGGAGTCATGAGGATGGTATCTCCTTTGGTATGGAGGGGGAGATTTGTTGGGAAAACAACCCATTGTGTAATGAACCAAAACCTAGAATCTCACCTGTTACATATATAGGAGGTGCTTAAGATTGGTTCCTTAGATTTGACCAAACAAGAATAAATATTTTCCTTAATGAATATTGTTGGCACACTAAGTAGCATAAGGTCATATAAATGAACATCTCATATTAACATAATAACATAATCACAAGTGTTGCCTTGTCTATCTGATAGTCACATAACAACTAAAATATGTTTAATAAGGGGTATAATGTGATTCAAAAAAATAATCAATGTTTTCATAACCCTGAAATATGAATAATGTACAACTATCCAAATAAATATTGAATTAATGGACTTAATATGTTAAATAAGAAAGATGTGGAAATTCGTGTATAATAATTAAGGAAACCATTTTGGAAATAATATGAAAATAATGGGACTATAATTAATGATGATCAATGGAAAAGAGGATATATAATAATCTATATGAAGATAAATAGCCCAAACCATAATTGTGTTATTAATCATAAAAGGAAACGTCAAAACCTAAATTAAATATGAAAATTGAGTTCCTTGGGTCCCAATTATCTCAAATGACAAGTTTGAGATCAATTGGGTAATCCTAGTTATCCTAATTTAAATGGAAAGGAAAATATCAATGCATGCACTTTCCTAATGTGTATTGTATAAAGTTTTGATTTATATAAATGTCACATTTGTTATTGTTTTCATGCATGCTTAATTATCGGCTTTTGTTTTAGTCATGCGTCACACTATTGCTAACTCCCATAACATGCCAAACTAGGGCTTCTTCTTGGCCTTTTGATTCTAATCATGCGACCCATCCTTCATCCTATACCTTCCATTTCTACTACTTCCCTGTGTGGACATGTTTCCAATGTCCTCGAGAAATTTTCTCACCCTCTCCCTCAATCTCACCCTTGCCACTTCTCCCCAAGTCATCCACCATTACATGATTGTATAAATACACATATACTACCCTGCTTACTCAAAAACCCTACTCTACCGTCAACTTTCCCTATTGATAGTCTCAGACCCCTCGAAGCCTTACCAGGTCTCAGTGTTTTATGAATCTTCCTGGGCCTCTGGAGCATCATCTAATCCATCTTCAAAACCCCTAAACAAGTGATTCTCCCCAAGCAGTGTGATCAATTTTTCCACCATAATGGAAAATGGATGACGATTACCCACCGTAGGGCCTCAACCGTTGTTATCCATCTACAGTGGTCCTATGCTCCTACACACCATAAAGTCACCATCATTAATTCTCTATTTACACCTTCTTCCTGTGGTCTTCAAGTGTTTCTCCATGGTTCTTCATTCTAAAAACTATTCAATTTGTTGTTGTCTTCTTTTGTTCATTTTTCTATGAGTGCTATGGTTTTCATCCTGAAGCCATTTTGACATCTACTGAATGGGTCGTGATTTGCTCCTTGTCAGCTTTCATGGTGAGAGATAGTGCCTTCTTCCTTCCCAATCAATGGGCAAGTTACCCCGACCCCGCTTGCTGCCTCCAGTGACCTTGAGACCAGAGATGACTGCTGGTGCCCAGTAAGGCATGTGAGTAGTCTAAACTCTATAGACAACCCTTCTGAAGATGATGAGGTATATTCCAATTCCCTCTCTCTTGCAATAGATTTTTTTTGGAATTGTGAGTTCAAAGGGGTGGAAGCAAGCTCTATTTTCCCTTATTTAATCTTCGTCCTTGAGTTGGTACTCTTGCAGACTCATTGAGCATGGTTTTGGGCACTGGATTTGTCATTCTAGGAAATTCGGTATTCTTTCTCCTGTTCAACTATGGCGAGAGTTGGTTGTTGGGTTCCTGCCCCTCTTGTCACCGGTCCATTGGTACCCCTGGGTCCAGGATGGGATGCCAAATCCGTGGGGGATGACTCCCCAGTTTGAGGTGACCTAGATCTCCTATATTGATCCTTGGCTTTAGGATTGGTTTGTTGTTTCTAAAACTTACGGTCAATTAGTTTGTTGGAGTTGGTATTCGTGTTGATTTCAGGAAAAATGATCTCAGGCTTCTTTTACAATTTGGCCCTTGCACATGTTTTATTTTTGTCATGATGGAATAGGCACATCAATCTTTTCATCTCCCCTTTATTTGAATGCTTGTGGATTTTGATTAATCAACAAATTACCAATGTACCCCATCATGCATCAAAGTACTGATGCATGATGCAAGGACAATCTGGTAATTGTCACAAATTTTATGTTTAGTAATTTAGTAAAATGTATAATCTTGATTAATTCATAACTAATTATTGGTAGCTCAGAAAAATGTAACAAAATATGTTTTACAATCTTGAGAATTTTCTCCACCTAATTATATAATTGTCACAATCTAATTCTAATTTTATAAATATGTGATTTTTGTAGAGTTTTCTAATTGGTTAAATTATAATTTTCATCACTAATAATCTCTATGTTAAAAAAAATAAAGTAAAATACTATATGAACTCATGAAAATATTATATATAAAATGGCATGGTTTTGATGACCTAATTCACTGACAATAAAAAGATGATTTTTAGGATTTGATTAATTAATATAAATCTGACCCTAATCTCATATATGCTTTTAATAAGTTGCTTGTGGAGTGATATGGAATTAAAGTTTTGACCTTGGACATATGTAGACTTTGATATGAGATATGTTGCATACATGTTATTCATATTTAGAAATTAACCTAATTTATCCCTCTCTTGTGGTATATTGCATTCCATATTATTCTTATTGATAAATCACCCAATTTATATCTCTCTCTTGATCCTATAGACAAAGTAGCCTATATCATTTTTTTGTCTTCTTAGAATTTTGTTTCATGTGAAAGATTCTGTGTTGTTCTGATATGGTGATCATGTTATTCCTTTGGATATTGTCATTGAGCTCTTATTTTTATTTTGTTCTTATTATCCCTTGTGTAACCTATTTATGGATATGAATTATTTTACCCACTTGTATAGTGTATTTTTATATTTCTCATTTATGAAATATCATTAATTGTATTCATCCTAGAATGTAATGCTTTGGTTTTGTTTGGTTTTATTCTTTGCCAAGTGTGCCTTTCCACTTGTATTATAGATTTGGGTGCATCTTTTTGCCCATGGTGTGCCTTTCCACTCAACATTTTATTTTTGTGAGTATGGAAGTACGTCATTCTCTATTAGGTTATGGGTTATGTGCCCTAACCGCCACTAAATTTATACTATGATAGTTCTGAGCTTATCTCACATTAATGCATGTGGATTATTATTGTGATGGGTTTCACGCCCTAAATTTGTGAGATGTGCTTTTGTGGCACCTCTTATATTGTATTAATGGCAAACATTTTTCTTTATATCATATTCTTGAAATTCATTTTCTTTTGATATCCATTTGGATAGTACTTTCCTCTTATATGGGAAGCCTTGTTATTTTTGATGTCTTGATCCCATTGTATTTCTCAATCCATATTAATATGCTCATACTGGCTTGTATGCTAATAATTTCCATTTTATCTTCTCTTCTAGGGTATGCTTCCAACCCCAGGTGCAGGACTTGGAGGACATGTCATGCAGACATGGACCTACCTTATAGAGATGACTCTTCATGGGAGATAGATTTGAGATAGCTGAATATTCCTCTACTTCGATCATGATGTTGTAACTTTCATGTAAACCTCCAAGTGGGAGAATATTATGTAACCTTGATAAGTTGAATATAGTCATGATTATAATTTCATTGCTATACTATTGGTCTTTTTGAATACGATTATTTGAGAAATAAAAGAATTATACCTATTCGATCGTGCTTGTTATTATGTTTATATAGATGAGTTTATTCCTTAAATATTAGTAGGGAGTGGATCCCCTATCGGATCCCAATCCTTACAAGATGGCATCAGAGCCATAATGGTCAGATTTCTGTCTATTTCAATTTTGTCTCCCTAATTAGAATCCTAACCTTACATAGTCACCCTTTAAGTGGGATGTTTACCCTAAAATTTACATGTGTTATTTCCAAGGTAAGGAAAGACCGATTGAAAATCTTATGGGGTGCACATACGAATCATTATCAGTAAACCCTAAGGTGATGAGGCTCTAGTTGCTCATAACCTATAAAGTAGGCTCATTATGACATGTATATTTGAATATAATGAGGTTTGACTCGAGGATGGAGTTAGATTATGAGGATGTTGATGTAGTATGATAAGGATATCTTAAATGGAGATTGTGACTTGGTTTCACATTGATTTTGGCACCAATTTAGTTTCACACTGTAAAGTTTTTCCTACAAAAATTACTTTTCTTTATAATATAATGTGTATAAAAAGATTTGATTTTATTGTGGTTTTCTTGAGCTAAGTCACAATGAAGATATGTTTGAAGAGGTGTGTGAAGTCTTGATATATAATCCCTAGAATTAGTTCGAATAGAAATCTCAACCCTTATTGTTTGCATGAAGTGATGAAGAAGAAAAGCATGGGTTGTAATAAAGGTTTAGCTGACCTATCCTTTTGTACTCTACGACTCTTGTGAACCTTAGGGTTGTTAGGTTAGTAACACAAGGACCAAAAACTCAAACCTAGGTAGATTAGACCGTCTGGTTGGAGGCATGACCTACGTATGTCATAATCGTACCCCTTTGTTTGATCTAAAACCATAATACCTTTACTTTTGTCTAATTTGGCTTACTAGATTAAACCCTTTAAAGGGGTAGAGTCATGTGACCAAAACACTCTAGGTTGTAATTCAACTATAAGGGTTGTTTGAGCATAATGATATATGCATTGAATAACTCTTAGTAGTTGTACCAATAAAGTTTGGATTGATATAACAATCACTTAACTAATATAATGAATGAACTCATCTAAGTTGACATGTGGATACTAAATTAAAAAGGTTTTTCATATTGAATTTTAACTTAGCTAATGTGGTGACAATAAATAATGCAAGGTAGTATTAGGTTTGGAAAATATTAAAGGATTGGTTTTGTTTCCCTTTTCACTAACTTGCTAAAATATTGATAAGCCCAGGCTAAACACGAAAAAAATGTGTCACGGGAATAACCTTGACTGGGCTTGGTCACAATAAATTGAAGTGCAAATAAATTAACTATAAAATAATCCTAATATGTATGATTAATGTGTGCATCAAAATTTTGAATAATTCATACAATTAGTTGCATATATCATGGTGCTCAAATATACGATCAAGCCCTAATTTTACACCTTACTTTAATATGTAAAAAGGTAATACTATAAGAAATGTCTTGGTCAAAGGATACACAATAATTGATTCACTTTGGTGATTTATAAATTTAATCAATTTAACTGATAACCCTAATACAAAAAAGAGGATATATATTCTTAAGATACTCTTGAACTACCCAAACACTTAATGCTTAAAATAAGATGTACAAGAAGATAATGATGAGGAAATAACATCACAAACTATATAAATCTAATAAGTGTGATAATGTTAACAAAACCCTAGGTTTTGAATTAAATCTTAAGTTTAGCTTCTATTGAGAAACAATAGTGGAAATAAGATGGATGGAATAACATAGTTACATCTTGGTCAATGGTGACTCTTTACTCAGGGTTTTGAATGCTTGTGTTTTGAGGATTAATTATCCTTTAAAGGGTGGAGTGTTGTAAGGAACCAAAACCTATAATCTTATCCTATTGCATGAATAGGTGGTGCTTAAGATTGGTTCCTTAGATTTAAACAAAGAAGAATGAAGATATACCTTAATGAATATTGTTTACACACTAAGTAGAATAAGGTTACATAATCAACATCTCCTATTAACATAATAACATATATCACAAGTGTTGCCTTTTCTAATTAATATTCACATTACAACTAAAATATGTTTAATAAGGGGTATAATGTGCTTCAAAATAAAAATTGATGTTTACATATCCCTCAAGTATGAATAATGTTTTGTAATATAAATGAATGTTGATTTAGTGGACTTAATATATTAAATAAGCAAGGTATGGTGATTCATGGATAATAATTAAGGAAACCCTTTTGGAAACAATATGAATGTGACAACCCGATGCCACACAAGCGAGATTACTCAAACAAAATGCACAATTATCGACTAAACAACCATATTACCATGAAATAGGGTAAATTAAAACCGATCACTTATAACATTCACAAGAAGAAACATATTACACCAAGGTCCACAAACTGTTTCACATATCACATATCATGACCAATATGTACATCTGTATAGTGGCCAACTGCCACACTTGTTACAAAAGATATATTGTTTACATATAAGAGCCACACATGTATAACTATGGCATACTACTAAAAACATCGTATCTATGCAACATCTACGGAACACTCCCAAGGACCTGGGAGTAGAGGAACAACACATAAGACTCTACTACAAAGCACTAGCAACATATCCAACCTTCAACAACTACTGCTCTCCTTGCGGCTCTTTCTCAACCACACAATCTCTCCCACACCACACACATCCACCTAAATAGGATGTGGTGAACCACAAGAAAGAGACCCATTTCCCAGTGAGAGATATAACTCTTGACCAACGACTATTGTAAAAACAGATTATACTTAAGCAGGAAAGTAACATTATTAATAGGATGATCAGATTCAACTGAAAGAGCAAGTAAACTGATTACACAAATTAGGCAGATTAAGTCACTACAACTAATCAGCTGAACAAGTTATGCATTTAGAAGGAATATGAAGAACATGTACAATAGTTAATTTCTCTTTCCACATTATAACATATTATTGAACAATATAAGAAACAAGGAAAGGGTAACAACCAATGAGAGTCATATATAGCCATAAGAAGATATACTGCACGAATGTTTATGTATTTATTATTCCCTCAGGATTTGAGTTGTACCACCTAAATCCAACTGGCCACTGTGAAGTCAAAATCAGTTCCATACTAGATCTATGGAAGAGACAGACTCCATGATCTCACCCACAACTCTCATTCAATACGAGAGACACTACAGAGACATAATAGTCAATTGCCAACAATGACATATAGTCAAGATGAAAATAACTAGCCCACCTTGGTACATGTCATGTTGAGAGACACCAGGGGATAAGACCATACTGAAAAACACTAGAGGGGGTGAATAGGGTTTTATAATGATTTTAAAATTAATTCAACCAAGCAACTACAATTGAAATTTGGAGAAGGAGACATGACGTTTAGAGTGGTTCCACCCTTAGCAAATACTAAGGGAGTCAGTCCACTACCAAATTGTTTTCAATTGGGATTTTGAAAGCACTTGTATTTTATTACCTTGCAAGGATGTTACATAAGATACAAATACCTTCACCCTTAGGATAGCCTTCACCTAGAAGTAGTCTCACCAACCTTGAAGCAGCCTTCCTTGAAGTAACTTCAAGCTCCCCCTTGAAGTAGCCTTCCTCTTTGAAGTAGCTTCCCATTGAGACATCCTTCCTGAAGTAATCCTAAGTTCTCCGAGCTACCTTCACCACCAAAGAAGCTCCAACAACCTCCTTTCTGTAGCCTCCAACCTAGGAGTAGCAAAGGAGAACAAAATACAATAAAAGGAACAATGTTATTAATTGAGTACAACGCTTTGATCCTATATCAAGCGTTTGATCTCCTAACAAAAGTGGATGGACATGGATGTATAGTGGATAGGAAATATCAGCCTATAGGACACTAATGTAGAGCTCAAAGAAAACAGATTGCAAGTGTAGCTTAGCTTGTTTGCTCACAAAGATTGAATCTCAAGTGTAATTGTGTACGCAAGTTGTGTACTCAAGTGAGTTTAGGTGTCCTAAGGCATGTCCTATTTATAGGAATGGCCTACTAGTGCTTAGGGACGTTCTAAACACTTTCTAGGGGGTTCTTAGTGCTCAACTAGCCATTAGGTATCCACTAATTATGTTTTTAATGGCTAGTTAATTAACTCTGAAAAGTGCAGACAGAAACCTTCTCAGTTGAGAAGTTTCTCGAGCGAGTGCCTCTCGATCGAGGAATTTGTCGACCGAGAGTAAGTCTGGAGTAAGTGTATTGCAACGTTCAACTCAACTCCCAACTACTTTTCTAACTCAGTCTAATGGCTAGGAGAGTCTGTTCTTGGTCGAGGAGTCTATCGACCGAGAGTGTCTCGATCGAAGTTTTTGTCGACCGAGAGCATTCCTGATTCAATGTATTCATTTACTGAGTGTGTGTATCAATGCGCTATTGTGATACTATCTTGGGGGATGACCTATCTAAGTGTTGTGAGTGGATAGGGAAGATCTAAATGCTTGATTTACATGATATCTAAGTACTTGTACATTATAAACTTGTACACATTTTTACATTGATTACAATCATGAAAATAAAGCAATTGTAGCAAATTGATCTTCTGAGTCTTCTCTATCCACTACCTTATATGCTTGTCCCTGAAACACTCAAATAGCAAGTTAAAACCACAAGAAAGAAATGTTTGTCATCATCAAAACAAAGGGATTATAATAATGTCCAATTTAGCCAACACCTACCACTGGGGTACAATCGTAGTTGTCCACCAAAAATCACATCATATATTGATCCTTAATAAAAGGGTGAAGAAGTTGAAGAAGAAGGATATCATTTTGGTTAAGGTTTTATGGCATCACCATGGCATGGAGGAAGCCACGTGGGAGCTTTAGGAAGAGATGCATATGAAGTATCCATCTCTTTAGCATAGGATTTTAAGGGAAAATTCTTTACTAGGATTTATGGTTGTAAGACCCTTGACCTAGCTTAGTGCTTCATCTTTCTTGCTTTTCTTAAAAAGATGCTTAAACATTAATCTGAATCTCTTGAGATACCTTAATAACATGTGACACATTTATGTTTTCCGTTTGGTCCTGTTTAGTTGATGTTTGAGCTAGTTATTCTATATGTGTTTCTATTGGACTGGACTCCCCAGCAGATTCGGTTGTGTAAACTCCCCCAAAGGGGAGGAAGGGATTTCATTCACTTGCATACTGTGAGACTAGTTACTTTCTTACCTTGCTTACCGCCCATAGGATCTATAGAATTGACTTAGTGAATCTTCACGCTACTCCTTACATAGATGCATTCGGCATTCACCTTCAGGTCAGGCATTGAGTCATTTTCAAGTCATCCACTCTCTTGATCACCATGCCCTCATCTACTGTCGAAAACCATGGAAGGGAGAGTGTTATATCGGAGATGTATGTATCTAGGAATCAGAGTGCTCGAGATAGCACTACTTGAAATGAAATGATCGGATAGAAGAAACTGATTCAGTAAGCAATAAAGGGAGATGGTCTTTGGCATTACGCTTTGGGATCTCACTCTCAGGTTTGGCATTCGTGCTCAATCTCATATCTAGATTGACCAAATTGCAATTTACCCATGTTGAGGGCCTAACTACAATTTGTCACATGTTGGATGTGCCTCTTATGTTTTAGTACCAAGATAGAAAGAATGGTGCATAGGGGCACCTTGTTAGACCTTGGTTGGTGAGGTGGCATCATGAGTTGATGCTAGGGTTTGCATGGTTTGCATGCATGCTTGAGTTGACAGATGTTTCAACCTTGTGTGTTGATTTTTGAGGTGTTGCAACTGATATTTTTCTTGATTATGTTTTTGTAGCGACCCATGTTCTTTGTTCTTATTCTTGATCGAAATGCTTTGGCTTGTGTTTGTATGTTGTGACCATTTGGTTTGGGTGACATGGTGTAGCGGTCGCTACCATATTTTCCGTGGTTTTTTTTTTACCCTTGGGTGGTAAGGACCTAAGTGGTTGCTACACTTCCTAGGTTATAACATCCTTTTATTTCATGCATGTCTTCAGTGCTTGCATGGCTGATCTGTTGAGGGACAAGTGTTTCTAATGACTCTAGTAACTTAACACCTCATCTCCCTCACTCTCTCCCACCCTTAGGTACTTATACCCCTTCTTTTTCATGCAAGTAATCCTTTAGATCTCTCTTCTTTCTCTCTTCTTACTTGGAGTCAGCCCTTGAGCTTGTTAGTGCAAGTGGAGGTTCTTGAGCTTGAAGGATGATGAACTCTTACATGTGGTGATCTAGGGTTTGATCATCTCCCTTTGTTCTATCCTTTGGTTATCCTCTAAGATTAGCAAATGGTTTAATATCCTTGAGCTCATTTTTCTTGAAACCATACCCTCTCTTTCATCTCTTGTCCAGACCATGGTTCTCAATGGTGCAACATAAGGATCTAAGTAGAGGGAAATCTAAACCATAACAACTTTGTCTCCAAGCTTTAACTCCTTAAGCTAGTCCAAAACTTCATGCATTATCATCCAAGTCCTTCACCTAGGGTTGGAATCATACCCCAGCAAGAAGAGAAAATAGATGACATCAACAAAGGCTGGTATGTGCATACTAAATAGGAAATTGAGCAATATATGGAATAAAGGACACCAAATATAAAATGCTTCCCATAGAAAGGATAAGGACCACCCAAATGGGTATCAAGAGAAAAGGAATTGTAATCATATGATAACAAAAGAATACTTGCCATTAATAAAACATAAAGATTGTGCCACACAAGCACATGTAAGGAATTAGGGCTCACACCCCATATCATCAACCTACATGTATGTGAGATAAACATAGCCCTAGAACAATATAAACACAAAGGCAGCCAAGTCTCATAAACTTGAAACCTGATAGAGAAAGGAATACTTCATCTCCCAAATATATAAAACATGGGCCAAGAATCATACATCTTGCCCTGGGTATGAGGTTCCTTTCCATCCCAAAAGAGCTGGAAATATCACATCTGCCCGATAGGAAATAATACATCTGCCATAAAAACCAATGAAATTACACTACTCTAGTGCTACTGAATCACATAGCATGTTAAATGTAGAGGCAAGTAGAAAGTATAGTCAGAATATATAAACTAGTCACCACATAAGTGACCAACATATACATCCACCTCATAAGTGGGCAAAAGACATCACATGCCATCTTTTAGAGTTCCATCACGAACAAAGCATAAGATAAGAGTTCAAAAGAATATCCATGATCACATGATCAATATCAAATAAAGTAGTCATGTAAACTATAATTTGCAAATGAAAAGACATTGTGTATAGGCTAATGTCCATAGCACAAAGAGAATAAATAAGCATAGGTCAATTGCTCAACATAGAAGAATAAGGGATACATCATACCTCAACTTCTGAGTCTAAATAGTCCAAGTCAAGCCTAGGCCTCTGAAGAACCTCTACGGAAGGTGGACATGTCCAATAAGTAAGGTTCCCAAGCTTAGAGAGGCTGGTTTCTCCAATAAAACTCCTATATCGAGCAAGAAGCACCTTCTCCACTTTAGAGGTGAAAAACCCTAACAAAAGAACATGGAGATGAGGTGTTTATGGGTTATAGGTGGGGTTTCACCATGGAAGACCAGGGTTACGACCTGGAGGAAGGTGGAAGGAATACTATCAACATAAAATTGGGAAGGAAAGGAGAAAACTTACTAGTTTTGGTCAAAATCACCAAGGAGGAGCTTAAGAAATCCTAAATAGAGAAATTTGGAACCCTAGGAGCCTTCTTCACCAAGGTAGGCACCTCATTTTACCTTGGGACAGAACCTTCATGTAAAAACAGAGTAGGAATGATGCTCTAATCTAGAGGAAATAAAGGAGAGCAAGAGTTTTTGAATTGGGAGTTGGGAAGGGGTAGATATGGCTATATAAAGAAAGAGGTCAAGTATGAGGTGTCTATGAGACTTTCCATGTGTCATGTATAAGGTTGTCTATGGACATGCAAGCCTTTATGGATAAGGAAGAAGTCAAGCGTGAGGTGTCAAGTTACTTTCCACGTGTCTAATGCTAAGGGTGCCTATGGACATGCAAACCTTTATGGATAAGGAAGAAGTCAAGCATGAGGTGTCCTTGGAGCTTTTGATGTGTCTTTAGCCTAGGGATTTCATGGCCATGCAAAAGGACAACTCATAGAGGTTTCTTGAATATCAAATTTCAGTTTATTTACACTTATAGGCCATCCCAACCGACCTCAAATCAAAGAAATAACCCCATTGGTTGATAGCTTCTAAAGATAAGCTCATTTATAAAGAGAGTAATCCCTAAAATGCCCTTGGAAAGAAACACCTTCAAACAAAGGTGCAACTAGGCGCCCTATGGTTCAAAAAATTGAGGATGGCAAGGGAATATATAAGTATTATAATGCATGTGACAATTTGCAAAGAAAACCTCCCAATTGGGTAAATTGTAGAAAAGTCCAGAATGTACCTAAAATTGCATAACTTGCACAAACAACATCCAAATTAGACCAAACTTCATCCACAAGTTATCTTTGATGTGTTGAATATTAATTTGCCATTATTTCTATATTTTGAAGTTATATAATCACATTATTCATTACTTATGCCTTTTACTGATTTTCTCTCTCCTAGACTTATCCTAATATTTCAAGGTGGTCCAAATTAGATGAAATTTGACATGTAGGCTAATTTTGATATGTAGATTTCAAATTTGAAGTTTTCTCTACTTTTGAGATTTTTTTATGAGATATGTCATATGGACCATTAACGACCCATTATCTAAATTATTCATCCAATTAAGTTTCTTATCTTCATATTACCACCAAAATGAGTTATGTGGCATACTTTATGTATCCATTATAAACCTAAGATTAATGTTAGAACATTATGTTAAATTAAGGTGATCTATACATGAATTAGCTTATTGGGGTTATACTAAACATTTATTTAGATCTAACCTTCAACCTTGCTTGGCTAAGTCTAAAATGTCAACTTCCAGGGTGATCTAGTATGTTACAGCACACCACCCCTTAAAAGGATTTCGTCCTCAAAATCAAAACATCCACATATAAGAAAACAACTTATTCACCACTGCTTAAAGGATTCATCATATTAAGTCAAAACTATTCTTTAGGTATAAAAGGTTCAACTACACTTCCTTACATCCAACTACATAAGCATCATGAAAAAAAACATAACTTGTAAAGACTAACGATGAACTATGGATTAACTTGCTCTTGTACATCCTCAAATAAGTCTTTACACCTGGGAGACTAGTTCAACATATTAGGGTTATCCTTGTTTGATTTCTATCCTTGAGTTGGTACTCTTGTAGACTCGTCGAGCATAGCTTTTGGCACTGAGTTTGTAATTCTAAGAAGTCCAATATTCTTTCTCCCGTTCAGCTATGGTGGGAGTTGGTCGTTGGGTTCCCTCCCCTCTTGCCGATGGTCTTTTGGTGCCCCTAAGTTTAGGATGGGACGTCCGATCTGTGGGGATGACTCCCCGGTTTGAGGTGGCATAGATCTCTAAAGTTGATCCTTGGCTTCAAGATTTTTTCGTTATTTCTAAAACTTACGACCAATCAATTTCATGGAATTGGTATTCATGTTGGGTTTCAACAAAGATGATTACAAACTACTTTTACAATTTGGCCCTCACGCATGTTTTATTTTTGTCACGATGGAATGTACACACCAATCTTTTTGCCCCCCTTCACTTGAATATACATGAATTTTGATTAATTGACAAATTATTAATGTACTCCATCATGCATCAAAGTATTAATGATTGATGTAGGGACAATTTGGTAATCATCATATATTTATTTTTAGTAATTCAGTTAAATGTATGATCTTGATTAATTTATAACTAATTATTGGTAGCCCATAAAAATGCAACAAAGTATGCTTTGCAATCTTGAGAAATTTCTCCACCTAATTATATAATTTTCATCATATAATTCGTATGAAAGAAATATGTGATATTTATAGATTTTTTTGATTGATTAGAATTTATAAAATTCATAACTAATACTATGTAAGTTAGAAAAATAAAGTAAAATATTATACGAACTCTGAAAAATATAATGTATTGCGTAGTTTTGATAACATAATTCACTAATAACAAAAAGGTGACTTTTAGGATTTGAGTAATTAATGTAAACCTAATCCTACTCTCTATATGCTTTTAATAAGTTGCTTGTGGAGTGAGATAGAATTAGGATTTTGACTTGGATATATGTAGACTTCGATCTGAGTTATATTGCATCTCTATTACTCATATTGAGAAATTAACCTAATTTATCCTCCTCTTGTGGTATGTTGCATTCCATATTATTCTTATTGAGCAATCACCCAATATTTATCTCTCCTTGGTCTTATGGACAAACTAGCCTACATAGTTTCTCTCTCTTATGAGATTTGTTTCATGTGAAATATTCTATGTTGATTCTAATCTAGTGATCATCTTATTCCGTCGAATATTCTTACTGGACTCTTATTTGTATTTTGTTCTTCTTATCCCTTATGAAACCCTAACAATATGAACTCTTTTATCCACTAATGCAGTGTATGTTTCATATTTATCATTAATGTTATAGAAATCTCATTACTTCTATTCATATGACTTTCACTTGACTCTACATTTTGCATGCTTTGTGATTCAGTAGCCCTAGAGTAATGAAATACTTTGATTTTTTTTTATTTTATTTCCTGTCGAGTGCGTCTTTCCACTCGTATTATATATTAGGGTGTGCCTTGCCACCTAGGGTTCACCTTTCCACATGATATTATATATTTAGGAGTTTGACAGTACATCATTTTGGGAGTCTGACTATACGTCATTCTCTACCAGGTTATGGGTTATGTCCCCTAACCACCACTGACTTTATATTATGTTAGAGTCATGCTTATCTCACATGCATGCATGTTGATTATTATCATGATGGATTTTGTGCCCTAAATTTATGTTATGTGCTTTTGTGGCACTTCTTATACTATATTAATGGAAAGTATTTTTCTTGATTATCATCTTCTTGCAATTCATCTTCTTTTGATATCCACTTGGATAGTACTTTTCTCTTGTGTGGCAAACTTTATTATTTTTGATGTCCTAATCCCTTATGTTGCTCACTCCATATTAATATGCTCATACTGGCATGTATGCTAATAATATCCATTTTTATATTCTCTTTTGGGATATACTTCCAACCCCAGGTGTAGGAAATGGAGGACATGACATGCAAACATGGGTGATCACTCTTAATGGGAGATAGATTTGAGATAGTTGGATTTCCTTCTACTTAGATCTTGATGTTGTAGCTTTCATGTAAACCCCCAAATAGGAGAATATTATGTAACATCGATAAATTGAATATAATTATGATTATAGTCTGCTATTATACTTTGGTCTTTTTAGATACTATTATTTGATAAATGAAAAAATTATACCTATTCGAGCATATTTTCTAGTATGTTTGTATAGATGAATTTATTCCACAAATATAAGTAGGGTGTGGTCCCCTATCGGGTCCCTCTCTTGACACATTATTTTTCAACCTAAATCTGGGCGGCCCATTAAGGCATGACATCATCAACAATGGGATATAAATACCTATTGCCTTGCCGCAAAGGAGGCAACACAACAACAACCACAAGAGCAGTCACCTCTTTCAGATCTACAAGACGAAAAGAAGTAAAGGAGTAAGAAACAAAAAAAGAAAAAGAATAAGAAGAAAGGGCTTACTGCTAGTTTTCTTCATCTTATGACATCTCCACCACCACAATCTCTATTTTTATCTACCGAGTATTCTCTATCAGGCTGTTTTATTTAAGGCCTTTTGGGGTGGTGACGTGCCAACTTAGTAAAATATGTACCTCTTTTTTTACTTTGTATTCCTCAATTTTGAGTCAAAAGTTGAATGGACATTATAATCTCCCGTTGGGCATTGATCCTGTGATTTTCCTTACATGTTGTGAGTGTTGGCTAAATGGACATCTATAAATCCCTTTGTTTTGATTATGACAAACATTTCATTCTTATTAATCTAACGAGCTACTTGAGTGTGCAGGACTAAGATGGATGGAAAAGCAACTAGGGAAAATCCACAAGCTAAAATGTTTATATTTTCATGCAATGTAATCATTGTTGTAAAAACTTGTACAAATATATAATGTACAAGTACTTAGAATTGCATGTAAATAGAGCGTTAGATTTTCCCTAGCCAAACACCATAGTTAGACATGTCATCCCATTTAAATAGGATCATTTATGCACACTCACACATATAATTAGTGCCTAAATTGAAATCTTGAAACAGGATCATTCTCGGTCGACAAACTCCTCGACCGAGACACTCTCGGTCGACAATCTTCTCGACCGAGAAAGATCCAAAGTAGC
Organism: Alisma plantago-aquatica; assembly: GCA_963693085.1. Classification (NCBI taxonomy): domain Eukaryota; kingdom Viridiplantae; phylum Streptophyta; class Magnoliopsida; order Alismatales; family Alismataceae; genus Alisma; species Alisma plantago-aquatica. The sequence continues at coordinate 405,349,379 of OY856410.1, read as the reverse complement.
CGTTAGACACAACAGACAAGTTAGTTGGCAGTTGAAGAAAGACGTTGCAAATCACTTGTTCCAGAGAGCCTGTCGGTCGACAAAAGTTCGACCGAGTAGGTGTCTCAGTCGACCATTTGTCGACCGAGATGGTCTCTGACAACAACTGCAGAATAAATTAATTAGCTGTTGTTAAAGCAACAACTTTGTACCTAACGGCTAGTTTAGCACTTAGAAACCCCTAGAAGTTGTCTAGAACGTCCTTAAGCATACTTAGGCCATTCCTATAAATAGGACAAGCCATAGGACACTAGAATTCACTTGTTACACTTGAGAAATACTTGAGCATACTTGAGCAATCTGTTGCAAGCAATTTGAGCATTGTGATCATTGGCCTACTTTCTCCTTAGCTCAATTTCGTGTCCTATAGGCTAGAATCTCCTACCCACAACAATCACAAGTTTACACATTTGGTTAGGAGATCTATACGCTTGATCTAGGCATATCAAGCCTTGGGCTTAAAGGATAAGTTGTAATTTCCTTTTTCTTTCTTATTCCTTTTTATTATTTGTACTCTCCTTGATACTCCTAGGGTTGGAGGCTGCGGATTGGAGAGGGTTGACTTCTCAGGTGGAGAAGGGGACTTCAAGCTACTTCAAGAAGGCTATCGCAAGGGAAGCTACTTCTGAAGGCTGGTGCAACGGGAGTTGGTGCATCTACTTCAAGGGAAGGCTGCTTCAAGGTTGGGCGATTACTTCTAGGTGAAGGCTTCTTGAAGGGTTTGGGAAAAGAAATTGTATTTTATGTAAAGTCCTTGCGAGGTAATAAAATAAATTTCTTTTCAAATCCCGGTTGGGTAAGCAACCGGGTAGTGGACTGACGGCTATAGTATTTGCTATAGTTGGAACCACTCTAAACCCTGTGTCTCCTTGTCCAATATCTTCATTGTGGTTGTTTGAGTTTAAATTATTAAAATCTTTATAAAACTCTATTCACCCCCCCTCTAGTAGTTTTCAATTGGTATCAGAGCAAGGCTTCAAGGAACCCTAACAAGGTCTTGAAGAAATGGGTGATGGAGTGCTCAACAACCTCAACATTGAAGGGACACTTGTTGCTAGGCCCCCAACATTCGATGGGACAAACTACCAATATTGGAAGAGAAGGATGCAATTCTATTTCCAAGGAATCAACTGGGATCTCTGGAGAATGGTGTCTACTCCATACATGCTCCCTCAAAATGAATTTGCGGAATGGGATGCAAACACGGTAAAATTAGCCCAAATGAATGCAAAAGCTGTAAGTATCTTATATTGTTCTATTTCGGTAGGAGAATTTAATAGAATATCAAATTGTGATACAGCTTATGATATTTGGCATAGACTGTCCATAACCTATGAGGGTACAGTCCAAGTTAAAAATTCTAAAATTAGCTTGCTTAAAACGAAGCTTGAACATTTTCGTATGGATCCTAATGAATCTATTAGTGAAATGTTTTCAAAATTCTCTATCATTGTTAATGGTTTAAGTGCCCTAGGAAAACCTGTCCTTGAGGAAGATCAAGTATCAAAAATCCTTCGATCACTTCCTCCAAAATACAAGCCAAAGGTGACAGCCATTGAAGAAGCAAACGACCTCACTCGACTCAAAATGGAGCAACTCATCGGCAATTTAGAAGCTCATGAAGCAGATCTAGAAGAGGAAGAAAGAAGAGAACGTGAACGTCAAAATGAAAAGAAGAAGGATGTGGCTCTCAAAGCTTCAAAAGTCGTCACACAAGAAAGTGAGGAGTCAAGTGAAGAAGAAGGAGAAGAAGCCTTGATCGTCAACGGTAAGAAATACAAAAGGTTTAAAACTAACAAAATTTCTAGTTCTTCTACCCCTCCTAGGTGCTTTGAATGTGGGAAGAAAGGGCATTTCAAAAATGAATGTCCCAAAGCAAAGAAGGGAAAGAAAAGCTCACACAAGAAGAAAGGAGAAAAAGCCTATAAAGCTGCATGGGATGAGTCAAGTGAGAGTGAAAGCGGAGAAGAGGTGGAATGTCTAATGGCAAGAGAAGACAATGAAGACTCTCAAGAGGTAAGCCTAATTGATCTTCCTAAAGAAGAGTTAGTTACTAATTTACAAGAAACTCATGATAAATATATTGATGCCAAGAAGAAACTAAAGAAGGCTATAAAATCAAATGATGAGCTTATTGCCAAATTAGATGAACTTTCCTCTGAAAAGAACAACACTGATCTTGAGAATCTATCTTTAAAAACATCTTTAGATGATTGTACTAGAAAGCTACTCACTTTAGAAACAAATGTTGATCTTCTTTCTAAAGAAAAGACTGAATTGTTAGCTAAACTACAAGATTTTCAAACTCAGCCTATTTTGTGTAACCATTCGGACTATGATAATCTTGTAAAGGAAAAGGACTCATTATTTTCTGATTTAGATCAAGCAAGAAAAGATCTACACAAGAAAATGAATGACATTGCTATGTTACAAAGAGAACTGTATGAGTTAAGAAGAAAAGATATACTTGATAACATACTAAAAGTTGGCACTGTTTACAATGGAAGAAAAGGTGTGGGATATGCTCCAAAGAAAAATCAACCCAAAAGAACTCAAACTAGGTTTGTACCTAAGAACACAATGGCTAGAAAGAGAAATGAAGTTGATTCTATTACTTGCCATTTCTGCTTACGTCTTGGACACTATTCCTTTTCATGCCCCTACAAGACTAAGGAGTCTGACTTAGTTTGGATCCCAAAACCCCAAACTTAGTAGAATGGAATGTAGTTGAGATATGACCAAATGCTTTATTTTGCTATTTACATTGTCTTATCTCAACTAAACAAAAGGTGTCATGCATATTGTTATTATTTTTCTGCATTGTTGTACTAAAACAGAAACCTTGTCGGTCGAAGTATTGTCGACCGAGCTTTAGATCGGTCGAAGTATTGTCGACCGACTGGATGACTTTAACAAATCAAAATTTACAACACCTATTTCGGTCGAACATTGGTCAACCAAGCAAAGTTCTGCGTATCTTTGATTGTAATACAGTAACCTTCTCGATCGACAAATTGTCGACCGAGACATATGTCGGTCGAACAATTGTCGACCGACTGGACTTCTGTTTCAGAACTTTTATACAAATCTGTATTTAAATGATTCTAACCATATCGGACCATCACATGGGTACCAAAATCTACATTTTAATGCAGGAATGGGTGGTTGACAGTGGATGTTCCAAACATATGACCGGAAACAAGGATGCATTCCAAACTTTTGAAGAAAAGAAAAGTGGAACAGTCACTTTTGGAGACAATGGTAAGGGCAAAATCGTTGGAATAGGTAATGTTGGTACAAACCTTGAAATTAAGAATGTTCTACTTGTTGATGGTTTGCACCATAACTTAATAAGTGTTAGCCAATTATGTGATAGTGGTTATGATGTGTTATTTAACAAAACCTGCTGCAAGTTATTAATAGAAAATACTACAAATGTTGTTTATGAAGGAAATAGAGTTGGTAATCTTTATATTCTTAAACCTAACTCTATGAAAACAGTAGTAGGAAAATGCTTGCTTGCAAATGACAATACCTTACAAATATGGCATAAAAAGCTAGGACATGCTAGTTCACATGTTATCAAAAAATTAGTGAAATATGATCTTGTTCGCAGATTGCCTACTTTATCTTTTGATCAAAGTGAAAACTGTGAACCATGCACAATGAGAAAGCAAACCAAAACATCTTTCAAATCAAAACATGTACTTAGCACCAGTAGATCATTAGAATTAATTCATATGGATCTATTTGGACCAATGAGGACACAATCAATTGGTGGTAAGAGATACTGCTTTGTGATTGTTGATGATTATAGTAGATATACATGGGTACATTTTATTGCAACTAAAGATGATACTATTCATGTTTTTATGCAATTTTGTTCAAAGATTGAAAATCTCTTACAAAATAAAATATGTACCATTAGAAGTGATCATGGTGGGGAATTTGAAAATCATACATTTGAAGAGTTTTGTACATCTCAAGGATACACTCATAATTTTTTTGCTCCACGCACCCCACAACAAAATGGTATAGTTGAAAGGAAAAATCGATCACTACAAGAAATGGCTAGAACTATGATGCTTGAACATGACACACCCAAAACCTTTTGGGCTGAAGCTGTAAACACTGCATGCTATGTGCTAAATAGAGTAACTGTTCACTCTTATTTAAAGAAAACTCCATATGAACTCATACATTCTAAGAAACCTAGAGTTGACTATTTTCATACCTTTGGCTCCACATGCTACATTTTAAATACCAAAGATGATAGAGACAAGTTTGATTCTAAATCACACAAAGCATTCTTTTTGGGATATTCCACTTCTAGCAAAGCTTTTAGAGTATATAACACTATCTCTAGAAAAGTTGAGGAATCCATTCATGTTTCTTTTCATGAGGAGTCAAAATCTGAAAATCTAGAAATCACTGATCTCACTAATCAATTCGAAAATTTAACCATACCAAATGATAGTGAGAAAGTTACTACATCCAATCACCAAGTTGAAACACAACCTACATCTAGGCTTATCAAGGATCATCCCCAAGAACTGATTATTGGAGATCCAAATGATAAGGTCAAAACTCGGTCTTCCTTCAAAGATGTTGCAAACATGGCTTTTGTTTCTATCATTGAACCTAAGAAGATATCCGAAGCTCTTAAGGATGATTATTGGATAATAGCCATGCAAGAAGAATTGAATCAATTCACTAAAAATGATGTATGGGATTTAGTTCCTAAACCACAAGATAAAACTATCATAGGAACTAAATGGGTTTTTAGGAATAAACTTAATGAGGCAGGAGAAGTCATAAGGAATAAAGCTCGGTTAGTAGCACAAGGTTATAATCAACAAGAAGGAATAGATTTTGATGAAACATATGCACCCGTAGCTAGACTTGAAGCTATTAGAATGTTACTAGCTATTGCTTCCCATAAAAACATTAAGCTCTATCAAATGGATGTCAAAAGTGCTTTTCTAAATGGCATCATTCAAGAAGAAGTTTATGTTGCCCAACCACCTGGCTTTGAAATACCGGAAAAAGGTGACTATGTTTATAAACTTAAGAAAACACTTTATGGTTTAAAACAAGCACCTAGAAATTGGTATGAAAGGCTCAAGACATATCTTTTTGATAATAGTTTTTCTATTGGAAATTCAGATTCCACTTTATTTTTCAAAACATATGCCTCTGATTTCCTAGTTGTGCAAATATATGTTGATGACATTATATTTGGAGCTTCTAATGATTCCTTATGCACACAATTCAGTGACATTATGCAAAAGGAATTTGAAATGAGCCTCATGGGTGAACTAACATTCTTTCTTGGTTTTCAAATTAAGCAAACACCTGCAGGAATTTTCATAAGCCAAGAAAAATATACTAAAGAGCTCTTAAAACGTTTTGGGATGGATCAATGCAAACATGCTACTACTCCTATGGCTACTTCTATCAAAATTGATAAGGATGAAAATGGGGAACCTATTGATGATTCCTTATATAGATCCATGATTGGTAGTTTGCTATATTTAACTGCTTCTCGACCGGACATTATGTTTTCCGTCGGTCTTTGTGCTCGATTTCAATCACAACCTATGCACTCTCATTTTCTAGCAGTTAAACGAATTCTTCGTTATCTAGCCGGTACTACTTGCTTTGGTTTATGGTATCCAAAAGGACAATCCTTAGATTTTAAAGCTTATACTGATGCGGATTATGCTGGTTGTCGACTTGATCGCAAGAGTACTAGTGGTGGCTGTTTCTTATTAGGGAGAGCTTTAGTATCTTGGTTTAGCAAGAAACAAAATACGGTTGCCCTATCTACAACTGAAGCTGAATATATGGCAGCCGGGTCTTGTTGTGCTCAAGTGCTTTATATGCAACAGGTGTTAAGCGATTATGGTTTTAATCTGTCATCTACACCTATTTTTTGTGACAACACGAGCGCCATAAACTTAGCACACAATCCTATTTTACACAGCCGTGCTAAACATATTGAAATCCGTCATCACTTCTTAAGGGATCATATCTCCAAGAATCATGTTTCCCTTCACCATATTGATACGGAAGATCAATTAGCTGATATTTTTACAAAACCGCTTCCACTAGATCAATTTAACAACATTAGGAAACAATTGCTTATCACTCCTTTGGAGGTTGTTTTCTTTGACATTTGTGCTACTTAAACAAAAACTCTTGTTTACATTTTTGGCTTTTAAATGGACATCTTTTTTTCATTAGATTTGATGGGATATCTAATTAAGGGGGAGTTTTTATTCTTAACGGTTATCTTTTTGAAATGACAAAGGGGGAGAGATAAATATAAAACTAAAATTATGTAAACCTCAATTAATGAGTTTCATAAATAAACTCTTGGCTTTACATTGAAAGTTGCTATATTCCCAAATGATCTGGATTTCATGTTCCATAATTCATGGGGAATAATAAGCACACATTTTATACACAAGAGAAAAAGCTACACAAGGTAATCTAAAGGTATGAAACTCATATGTTTTATATTTCCTTTATTTATATTTTGGAAATGTTTGTCATCTTCAAAAAGGGGGAGATTGTTGGCTAAATGGACATCTATAAATCCCTTTGTTTTGATTATGACAAACATTTCATTCTTATTAATCTAACGAGCTACTTGAGTGTGCAGGACTAAGATGGATGGCAAAGTAACTAGGGAAAATCCACAAGCTAAAATGTTTATATTTTCATGCAATGTAATCATTGTTGTAAAAACTTGTACAAATATATAATGTACAAGTACTTAAAATTGCATGTAAATCAAGCGTTAGATTTTCCCTAGCCAAACACCATAGTTAGACATGTCATCCCATTTAAATAGGATCATTTATGCACACTCACACATATAATTAGTGCCTAAATTGAAATCTTGAAACAGGATCATTCTCGGTCGACAAACTCCTCGACCGAGACACTCTCGGTCGACAATCTTCTCGACCGAGAAAGATCCAAAGTAGCCGTTAGACACAACAGACAAGTTAGTTGGCAGTTGAAGAAAGACGTTGCAAATCACTTGTTCCAGAGAGCCTGTCGGTCGACAAAAGTTCGACCGAGTAGGTGTCTCGGTCGACCATTTGTCGACCGAGATGGTCTCTGACAGCAACTGCAGAATAAATTAATTAGCCGTTGTTAAAGCAACAACTTTGTACCTAACGGCTAGTTAAGCACTTAGAAACCCCTAGAAGTTGTCTAGAACGTCCTTAAGCATACTTAGGCCATTCCTATAAATAGGACAAGCCATAGGACACTAGAATTCACTTGTTACACTTGAGAAATACTTGAGCATACTTGAGCAATCTGTTGCAAGTAATTTGAGCATTGTGATCATTGGCCTACTTTCTCCTTAGCTCAATTTCGTGTCCTATAGGCTAGAATCTCCTACCCACAGCAATCACAAGTTGACACATTTAGTTAGGAGATCTATACGCTTGATCTAGGCATATCAAGCCTTGGGCTTAAAGGATAAGTTGTAATTTCCTTTTTCTTTCTTATTCCTTTTTATTATTTGTACTCTCCTTGCTACTCCTAGGGTTGGAGGCTGCGGATTGGAGAGGGTTGACTTCTCAGGTGGAGAAGGGGACTTCAAGCTACTTCAAGAAGGCTATCGCAAGGGAAGCTACTTCTGAAGGCTGGTGCAACGGGAGTTGGTGCATCTACTTCAAGGGAAGGCTGCTTCAAGGTTGGGCGATTACTTCTAGGTGAAGGCTGCTTGAAGGGTTTGGGAAAAGAAATTGTATTTTATGTAAAGTCCTTGCGAGGTAATAAAATAAATTTCTTTTCAAATCCCGGTTGGGTAAGCAACCGGGTAGTGGACTGACGGCTATAGTATTTGCTATAGTTGGAACCACTCTAAACCCTGTGTCTCCTTGTCCAATATCTTCATTGTGGTTGTTTGAGTTTAAATTATTAAAATCTTTATAAAACTCTATTCACCCCCCCTCTAGTAGTTTTCAGTGAGAGATTTCTATATAAATCTTGATGCTCTATGTGGTTGCTTATTCATGTTATTATTTTTTTGTGCTTGTCCATATCTTACTTATTACGTTATTGTGCTACACTACACATGTACTTAGTCTTATATTCTTCCGTTATAACTTTTAGCCTGCAATCCGCTTCGGTTTACACCACACACTCTCTCTCTACACTTCTTCTGGATTTTATGACTCTCACCTCTATCCCAACTCCCGTCCCTGGACTTGATTTCTAAATCTCCTTCTCATTCCATCTCTCGTCGTGTTAATATATGTGTGAATACAACTTAACTTAAAAAACATTGACATATATTTTGAATAAAGCAAATATAAGCCCTAAAAATATAAAAAACACATATGTTGTTAATTTACATATGTAACAAATACTAAAATGAAATGAAAGTTATAATTGGCTAAAATTTTCAGTAGGGATGACATGTTGAATTTTGATAATTGGTTTGAACCCAACAAGATCGGAGGTTATTAAAGACACCTACATTGAACCAAGCAGATGAAGGTAGACCAGATTTCATCTTATTATTGTTGACATAAGAATAATTAAAAATAAAGGTGGATCCCCAACACTCAATCCGACCGAATACTAACTGGACAAGACCCAATCTGAAGTAGAAGTGAAGTGACCCAAACTGACTCGAACTAAATTAGAATCTAACCTACCCTACCTAACCGGAATAGACTTGAACTGCTGATAGGGTTGGGTTGGGTAGGTTCCATGCCTAGTTGGTGAGCTGTATTTGAATATATATTTTTGACTTTCTTACAATACAATTGTAGGCAGAAGAATGAGCTTATGCTAAGTTTAAGCACAAAAAATGGGAAAACTAGAATATTTTAGGAATAATTAACAACTTTGTACATATGTCAAGAAAACAACAACTCAACAATCATGGTTCATTGAAGTAGAGCACATTGGTTTCTAGGATTAGATGTCATTGTATAACCATTTTCCAAAATCAATATATCTTTTCTTATTAGCTGGTCGTAGTTGTAATTTTTTTCTTTTATAATTAACTGCGTCATCTCATCAAACTCTGAAATAAATGATTCTTTGTATGACCCTAAACTTTATGTTAATTCGGACACTCGATACATTTGTATTGCATTATTTTTAAACAATTATGGGCAATGCACAAACCAATGTGCACCCTGTGCATCTTTCGCAAAGGATTAAAGATTTGACATGATTATCGCGATCCGGTAGAGTTTGATTTAACATTCCTGGCATAAGCTAGTCGAGGAAGGATGATTAATTTATTATTAGATGCTAATGTGTTTGCTATATAGTGTTGAAAAATGTAACGGCAAACATACAATACTCCATTAAAAAAACAAAAACACAACGCAATGTTTTTAGACATGTTTTACCAGAATGCTTAATCTATCTATTTGCTTATATGGAATGCGGCTTACACATTCTGCATTTATGAGAATCGAGTCATAGAAATCCAGATTAGAAAGTAGAAACCGCGGCCGGTCAGGAAAGAATACATAAAGGGCACATTTGGTTTATCTTGTCCAGCTGTATTAGATTGTAATCATGAATCCATTACTAGAAAATCTATGCTTGATTTGACGGAGCAGAAGAAAAAGAGAAATCCAGCAATCCCTCAGCATGCAGTAAGTGCTGGAGAATGATTTACATTTCAAAATGGCAGGACGTCGCGATCCAGAACGACGAAACAATCTACCCGCGTGAATGTCAGTTATATTAGTGGTTGTGGTTCCGCACACCTGCTGCAAACCGAACCTGCTACGATTTGTTCACGCACGTGACGAGAGCCCAAAATGCTCTCCACATAAAACAAACATAAAATTGTATATTGCTGCATTTGCAAAACCCCGCAACTAGCTAATGCAGGATGACAAAAGTTCTGTAGTCTTAATAATCCAGATAAATTAAACATGCCCAAAGTGTACAATGTGATACAATTAGGTAGGGCACTGCCGTTTCCATTTCTACCAGGAATATATTCCGTTCTTATTAAACGTGGCTACGCGTTACACGAGTCAACAAAATAAAACTCGTGGTATTATTTGCCCAGTTAATAAGGAACGTGCCACGCTGCAAGAAATCGGTGAGGCCAATTAGAAATTCTTTAGTCTAATTCAGCTATTCCGCCAAATGTGGCTGAGGCCACGGCCTCACCTAGCCTGCCACGATCATCGAGGTGAGAAAAATTCGAATGAATGGTCTCATACCATTAGTTTTGATAGTAGGATGGATGATGGTTGTTCTGTATTGCAGGTCGACGACATTGTAGATCCCTCGTGCTTTCAGTTCATGGGTTAGTAGGCATATATGTATTCGTGGGACTGCTTCTAGGGTTCAAGCCCATCAGGAGGGGCGGGGACAGCGGAACTGGTGTTACTTCTCATCGCGAGGAAGCATTAATTACCATGAGGATTTCTTCGTTCTGAGCAGACAATCATGGTGGTGCCTGATCTCCACACACTGGCTGGTCCATTGAGAGGGGGATGCAAGGCGAGGGTAGTGGAGTGGAATATAGGTCTGTTGATAGCAGTGACGGAGTTAGAAATTTATAACGAGAGTGAGGACTGAATTAGACGACCAATAAAATTATTTGTAATAAGGGGAGCTGAGTTAAATACACTCATAAAAAGATTTTGAATGGAAGTTGAACCTATGACATTGTCTGAAAGACAAAAACAAAAAATCAATTTAATTACAAATTCACATTGTCTTATGTTTGTAAAACATATATATATAACATATTCGGCTATGGCATATATATGTACAAATACATATTTTCATATTTGGGAGGGTGGGGGATGTTTTTGGTGAAATTAAATTGTATAAATATAATGCTTGAATTGATAAGTGAATTTCTTAATTGTATTATTCATAAAATAAAGCAATTCACTTTGTGGCATGAGTGCAACCCATGAGGCCCATGAGACTATTTATTTTGCAAATAGGTCCTTAGAGTACAAGATAAAGAAATAAGAGATTTTATACATAAATAAATAGCAATGACTTTATGAAGTATTGAAAAATAAAAATATGAAATAATAAGCAACTCTCCAAAAGAAAATAAGATTTATGGTGTTTTAGATATTAATAGAGTTATTGTCTAATCCACTTTGACAAAATTAATCTTGAGGCATTTAGTGATATTACTTCAGTAGGAATTTTGGTATACTTGAGAATAATAATGAAAAGAAGATGATTCTACAGATTTGGAGGAAAAGGACATTCTATGAGATAATGGTAATAGTTTTAATAAAATATTTAAAAGAGCAAGTTTTATATGAAAGAAATCCCAATAAATCCCAACCTACTAGAAAGTATATTGGAAAAGGCATTACTGAATTTCTAAGAAATAAGAATAATTGAATTAAGAGGAGACAAATAATGACCTAGATCCCAAGTAATAAAGAGTTTTCAATAATTTAAGAATCAAGTTATCCAATAAAGTGCCACCTATTTACATGTTTTCCTTGATGACTTTTGGTGTATCAGTCAAGTATTACAGATAATTGATTCAAGCAATATATTAAAGCTAGAGAGAGAAATAGGGGTGAGGAGTAGTCGTGTCTTGTGGGCATCATATCTTGACCCCTTTTCTTAATTAAACAACAAATTAACATTATTAATATGGTAAAGGAAAAGAGGAGGGAATTGGTAAGTGGCTATGGTTTAGAAAAGGAAGAGAATTCCAAAGAGGCAAGACGAGAGGGAAGGTTTCCGTAAGCCTAGTATATAAGGATGTGAGTCTTCTTTCTTCTCGTGGGGAATACCCTTTCTATTCTTTCTTCTAAGTCTTCTTCCTCCTAATCTCTAGGGGTTTTGTAGGGAAATGTGGCGACAGAGCAGGCAACGGGAAAAAAATTAGCTGTCATATTTCACTTATAATAGTAGACCGTGTCAACAACTATATAATGGACATGATTAATTCGAGGATATACTTGATCTGGAGAAAGTCCAACGGAAATCTTCTCGTTGTGGTGTGCATCTTTCTTCAGATCGCACTTAGCGTCCACATCAACCCTTGATTGATCACCACGGATGACAACCTGGCATTGTCCTCCTAGAGGCAGACAATAGCCTCCTCGCCTATATGATAGTCCACACAGACAACTAGGAACTCCTATCATTTTAGAAGAACAAATAGGAAGAAGTTGTCCCTCCATGTTGGTATAATAGTACCAACTTTCTCTCCCACAATTATTCTCTCTTACCATCCTTCCCTTTATCGGGTAGGACATGCTCGGGTACTCTTGGTTATCACAACCAGTGAAGAAAAATAATTGTTAGAAGCAATTGAATATCTAGGAAGCCCCAGTACCCCTCTATTTATAGGGGGGTTAGAGTAAGGGTTCCCAGTCTGTGTGGGAGTGGAAGGGACCATAATCTCACAAATTTTTACAACATGTGAGCAGAAAAACTATCAGTTCATAGGTGAACCAATTAGTTGGCATGCAAACCGATTGGCTCAACCCTTAAATTGGTCATTTCATCATGTTTTCCAATTATAATTGTATTGGGAATTTTAATCTAATTAATGTATAATATGACGTCAACACTAATCCTTGATGCAATTGAATTGATCCGTGAACCAGGCAATTCATCTCATGAACTAGTCATATGGGAAACCTTGAGCCGATCGATTCATGTCCTAGTTCATCCAAAGTTCAAACAATGCAATTTCCAATCAACCTGACATTTCAACCGGTCGGTTCAACACTTGAACCAGTCAATTCAGAGTCCAGTCAGTCAATTATTGATTAAATTGAATACCTAAACACTTTTAATAATCAAATTAAATATAATTCATGAACAAACTCCAATTCTAATTGTATCCTATGTGTTACCCTACAAGTTCCTATTTATGTTGGGAGTGAATGTCCATAACCAGTTTATGACATCACAAGCAAAGAGCGATATCTAGCAACACATCATGACTACTCAAGTAAATGGAAAGTTGGAGAAAAACTTCAAGCTACAATCTATGTTTGGTGTTACTGTGTTTGTATAGTTCCTTTGTCACTGATATCGAGATTGAAATTGAGGCATGGAATAGTCATCCTCTTCAACATTCAATCTATATTCCTTGCTAGAGCAGACTGTATGAGATATACATAAGCTCAATATCATATATTGACTCACATGTGCATGGTCCTTTAATATGGAATTCAAATGCATCCTTGTCCAAAGAAGATACAGAAATGATGTTTCTATTTATAGAAGGTACATAATAGCAATTCTTTAACTCTATTACAAGCCTCGTAGGAAGAGATATACTATAGGTTCTAACTGCACTGGCCGCAACTCTTGCACCATTAGCAATTTTCAGTCCCACCTCGCCTTTTCCCAAATGCCTACTTCCTTTTAGATCCTACATATGAGAATATATGTGAGATCCACATCTGATATCTAATACCCAAGATGATGAAGTAGATAGATTTATATCAATAACGTATATACCTGAAGTGGAGATCACCATCCCCATCTTCTGTTTCCTGAAAGCCTTCAAGTACAACATATGAGGTCCTCTTGTACTTTTCTTTCTCCTTATCTTGAGTGCTGAAGAATTGGACTAAGGATTGACCATCAAACTCTTCTTAGTCTTGCTTTGATCCTTGGACTCAGCCTCGCTGATCACAATTACGGGCTTGTCCTTCTGCACTTTTGCTTCAACATGAATCAACATGGCAAGCAATTCTGACATCTGTCCAGCCGAATTACTCACATGATAACATGAAATAAAATGACTATATGATTCAGACATTATCCTTAGAATCATATCAATGGACAACTCTTGTCTCAAAGTGAATCCCAATTCTTCAAGATGATACACATGTCCAATCATATTGAGCACATGTTCTTCTAGTAAGGTTCCCTCTATCAGGTTTGACTCAAGCAACACCTTTAAGATAGCGCTCCTTTCTTTCCTGTCAAAACCAAGTGTTACCTTCTCAAGATGTGTCACCATCTCAAGAACACTCATGTCCTCACATTACTCATGCAACTCATAGTTCATATAGCTTAGCATAAGGTACTTTATCTCTAAGGCATCATCGACATGATTCCAGTATGCATCCACTTGTGCCCTAGGTGTATCAGGAGGAGGTATTTTAGGCACTGGTTTGTCAAGGACATAGAGCTTGCACTCTTCATTGAGAATCCTTCTCAAAGTCAAAAACTAATCATGGAAATTTCTCCCGTCAAGTTCGTCCTTCTTCAGGACCAATCAAAAATCAGATTTGTTTGTCATTGATTCTACAAGAGAAAATTTGCATTTATCAAAAATCATTTTTGATTTGAAAAATTTCACAATATTAATTAGGTCTTTAATTATTATCACTCCAACTATTTCATTCAAACTAACATCCCTCAATATCAATTCGGAATATTGCAGCGTACAATATTCTAGTGGGCCAAGATCTATATTTTGTCAAGTCATGAGTCAGGTTTGGGTAATCGCCCACAACTTGACTATTTAGGTATGACATCATGCCAATAGCATCACACACAAATCTTAGATAGATGATATGTGCAACTCCTTGCCATAATCATCTACATGCTTCTGGGCTTAGACACTCTAAGAATCACTAGTTAAGCCTGACCCAAAAACTGACACAATAATAATGTACCCCGCTTTGGAGGCACCTACATCATTACCATCATACTTCTATGAGATAGACGGCGTACCCCGCTTTGGCGTCACCTACACTTGGTCGGTCAAGCTTTTCATGTGTGTTGTTTTTGGAAAGTATATAAGACTTAATATTTTATTTGAGGGAGTTTGTATAAATACATATACTTTATCCAATCACCACATATATAGTACGTATCATATACATGCTATATCCCACAACCAAAACATGCAACAAAATTAAAGTGATGGTTATGGCCAATCCTAATATAATCCCTTGGAGCCACAAGGGATTACGCCATATAGGTCTATACATCACATGTAGAAACCTGTTGTTGATGAAGATCCGTGCTTGCCAATATGGGTTGATCGGTTCAACCCTTAAACTGATCGGCTCACCTCTTGGCCGGTTTTTAGGTTGTCTCACCAGTCATCTGGTACATCTGTACACCATCAGATGGCTCCTCCAGTAGATTGGTTGGGTCCACCAGGCGATTGGTCTGATTTGTCTACCATGTCCTCCAAGGTCCTTCAGTTGTTCATCTTGTCTTTGGGACGTATTTATCTTCATCATAACAAAAAAGTAAACTATCCTATTTTACATGATTATAGGGAAACCTTGAGTTACATTTGACAGGAGAAAAGGTAAGAAAGAATTAACTTTACATTATGAGGATAAGATAGAGGCTCAGTACGTAGACTGAGATAAATGGATAAACCAACCACATACAACCATGCACAAATAGGGGTTATTGGCAATAACTATGCTCCACATCCACCATCAAAACTACATTTATGGCGACACGTCTCAATTTCCATATATATATATATCATATATCATATATATTAGTTTGGGATTATCATGGTGTTTGGATTTGACAAGATATTATTCACATTTCATGCAATAATAGAATGACAAAACTAAAATACTATCATATCTATTATCCCGTAATATAGTAAATTGACGTTTGCTCTGATACCGCTGTTGGGAAATATAGTACAGAGCAAGCAACAAAATTCAATTTTTTATCTATCATATTCCCCATATTCAGTAGATCACATCAAAAACTATAATGTAGGAAGGATGATTTATGGATATACCTGGTCCTGGAGCAAGTCCAATGACAATCCTCATTGTTGTAGATGCGCAATTCTGAATCCTAGTTGCACTAGGACTCATCTGACTACTGCACCTCCTGGTCTGTACAACACACTGCATCCACGAACATCGTCTTCTTCAGTAGCTCCTCTTGTCATGGACTGCTAGTTGACGTTGTCATCCGAGCGGCAAACAATGACTTCCCACCTCTATGGTAGTCCACACAGACTGCCTAGAACTCCTATCGTCCTGCTAGAACGATCAGGAAGGAGTCGTCCCTCTATATCAGTGTACCTGTCACCAACTTGCTCTCCCACAAAGACAACTATTAGTTGTTCTCTCCTGTGGATATACCTCCCTTGTCGTGTAGGACTTGCCTGAGATCTCGTGGTTACCACAACCAGAGAGGACAACAATTGTCAGAGGAACTCATGTACAGTTGTGTGTGTTGTGTTCTAGGAAACCCCCAATACCCCTCTATTTATAGTAGAGGCCTGGTTCAGGGTTCCCAATTTCTATCCGGTATGAGATTAATGTGCGAGAGTGGAAAGGACTAGAAGAACTTAAAAGTTTACAATAATTATGGAAAATTTGCAACTTGCAGCAACCAAAATGGCCTTTTGGAAAACCCATATGGTCTTCTAGCACGCGAGATGGTCATTTCACAGTTTCCCAGTTGGACATGAATTTGGTAAATCAATTCTCAACAATATTAGACATTTGATTTCCTTGTGCAACGAGTATTGCTCAAGAAAAATGAATAGGGAAACATCTAGAACCTTGCCCCACTAAACTAGACCATCTTTCCCATGCGAGGTGCTCATCTCGATCACCCAGATGGTTGTCTGGTGACCCGAGTCAAGCCGATTTTGTTGGTTCAATTTGTTCCTTAGCCAAATTCAACTCACAGCATGCCTGACACCCGGACACCTGTCTCAACTCTTGAGATGACCGTTTGACACTTCCAGAAGGCCGTCTCAACACTTGATATGGGCGTTTGGCAGTGTTGTCAGCCTATTTGTTTTCTGAATCAAATGCCTAAACACTTTAGCACTTGATTCAAATTTTATTCAAGATCTAACTCCTCTTCTAGGTCAAGACCTATGTGTATGACCCTATAGGTCCCATATTACGTTGGTAGTGGATGTCCATAACAACTTATGACATCACAAGCAAAGATTCACACATCATTTCTACATAAGTAAATGAAAAGTTGGGGAACAACTCCAACCTACAATCTGTGTATGGTGTTGTAGTGTTTGTATAGTTCCTTTGTCACTAATGTCCAGATTGAACTAGAGGCATGGAGAAATCACTCTCACTCTCATTATTATTATTCAATCTTGTTTATTGAACCAAGAGCAGACTGTCTGAGATATATATAAGCTCAATATCACATATTGACTCACATGATTTTCTCAGTCTCACTAATCAAGAGGCCTAGGACATCAATCTCCCATAGGAGGGACAAATCTCATATCTATCACTCATAGTCAATCCCCATGTGTCAAAGCCACCTAATCATCTCTATTATAACAACCCATGTTTCAGGACTACGTTTCATGATGTCAAAGTGTATCCAACGACATGTGTTGAGTGTAGTGATTTTAGGTCTAAGAACCATAACCACCACCATCACTGTGAGACCTAACTATGACTTCCATAATGATGGCATCCATATGTCAGTCTCACGTGGGTCAGTTTGATACACAGTTCTCTAACATGTATATGTGTGCTTGGTTTGATATAGCCATATCATAACTCACAAAATTGCGTCATCAACCAACCCACACTCTGATCTTATGTATTATTATTGTCTATCAACCTTCCATAATAATAATCGAACAGGTACATATTGAGAATATATATATATATATATATATATATATATATATATATATATATATACTCTTAAGTCTGTCCATAGTAGCCTGGGTGGTAAGAGCTTGGTAAGTCCCAATGAAGGACCTGGGTTTGAACCTCACAAAAGGCACTTTGCAAATAGCAATCCATGCTAGGGGGGGTGACCGGACCACACCCTCTCATACCTCGAGAGTTTACCATATCAACTTTGCCTGGGGTGGGTTCTCTCGGTCATAAAAAAAATACTCTTAACATCTGTATGATCTCATTTTGACAAGGCTAATACTTAAATACATATGTCATTGACTAATATTATTCTCTAGACATTTATAATGTTACATCATTATCTCATAAGTGAATTAAATAGAATAAATTGGAAGCTTTCCTTTTATTAATAATCAAATCATTTTTATATGATATGCCATTACAATCATCACATGATTGACTCTCTGGGCATACATAACCAAAAGACTCCCACTTTCACTTAGAGCCAATCACCTATGAATTGTATTCCAAGTGATCTTACATGTCCATCATGCTTCTGCTATGAAAATGCTTTTGTCAAGGGGTCAACAACGTTGCTTTCAGTTGTTACTTTACAAATCTTTACATCTCCATGATATAAGATCTCTCCTATGAGATGGAACCGCTTTTGTATATATTTTGAGCACTGATGTGATATGAGTTCCTTAGCTTGCATAATAGCTCCATTGTTATCACAATATAGCTTGATTGCCTCACTGATGTTTGGAATGACCCCAACTTCTGTGATGAACTTCTTGATCCATACAACCTCCTTTGATACACTTGATGCAACAATATACTCAGCCTCTATTGTAGAATCAACAACTATTTCTTGCTTTGAACTCTTCCATCTTACAGCTCCGTTGTTGAGGCAGAACATGAATCTAGGTTGCAACTTGTAATCATCTTAAATAGTCTGGAATCTTGCAACAGTGTAATCTTTACCACCAACTCTTCCTCTCCGCCGTAGACCAAGAACAATCCTTAGTCCTTATCTAGTACTTGAGAATGTTCTTCATGACTATCCAGTGAGCATCACCTAGATCTGACTGTTATCTGCTCATCATGCTCAAGGCATACGAGTCATCTAGACGGGTACACAACATTACATACATGATTGATCCAATTGCTGAGGCATATGGAATCTCACTCATGCGTTCCCTTTCTTCACACGAACTGTGACATTGAGCTCTAGAGATGGGGACACCATGGTGCGTAGGCAAGTTTCCTCTCTTTGAGTTCTCATTCCGAACCGCTTCAACACTTTGTCAATGTATGTGCTCTGATTTTGTCCTAGACGTCTTATAAATCTATCTCTATAGATCTTTATTCCCAAGATGTAGGATGCTTCTCCCAATTCTTTCATAGAGAATGTATTTCCAATCCATGTCCTTACCTTTTTGTAAAGTAGGTATGTCATTCCCCATCAATAGTATGTCATCTACATGCAATATGAGGAATGTCATTATGCTCCCACTAACCTTATTGTACACACATGGTTCATCTTCATTTTGAATAAAGCCAAACCCTTTGTCTGTCTCATCAAAATGTAGATTCTAGCTCTGAGATGCTTGCTTCAATTCATTGATTGACCTTTGTAGCTTACAGACTTTATTTACAAACTTTGGATCTATAAAACCCTCAGGTTGTGTCATGTACACATCCTCAACAAGATTCCCATTAAGGAATGTGGTTTTAACATCCATTTGCCAAATTTCATAGTCATGATAAGCTGTAATAGCAAGAATGATCCTGATGGATGAAACCATGGCCACTGGAGAATAGGTTTCATCATAGTCAACACCTTGAACTTGTCTGAAACCCTTTGCAACCAATTTTACCTTATAAGATAACTTTTCCATCCATGTCAGTCTTCTTCTTGAAGACCCGTTTGCACCCTATGGGTTTTACCCCTTCAGGTGGATCCACTAAAGTCCATACTTTGTTGATATACATGGATTCCATCTCGGATCTCATGGCCTCAAGCCATTCCTTAGATTTTGGTCCCTTAATAGCATCTTTATAGAATATTGTCTCATGATCTATTATCAATTCATTGCCTTCATGAGTTACAAGATATACAAATCTCTCAGGCTCAAGGCAAGTCCTATTAGATCTATGAGGTTCTCGTGTTACTTGAGAAACTTGAGATTCCACAACACTTTGTGAATCTTTAGGTTCCTTTTGTACATCTACCGGTTCAATGTTTTCTTGTTGGTCTCTAACCTCTTCGAGTTCTACTTGCCTCCCACTAATTCATTTGGAAATAAATACCTTTTCTAGGAATACATCATCTGTCAGATATGGAGTAAAAGTAATATCCTTTTGTTTCCTTAGGATATCTAACAAAATAACATTTATCAGATTTAGGGCCAAGATTCTCAGGAAGCATCTTGCTAACATAAGTTTCACATCCCCAAATACTCATAAAAGGCATATTGGGATGCTTCCCAACCCATATCTCATATGGTGTCTTTTGAACCGACTTAGATGGTACTCAATTTAGTGTAAAAGCTACAGTTTGTAGAGCATACCCCCAGAAGGTAGTCGAAAGCTCAACTAAACTCATCATTGATCACATCATATCTAGTAATGTGTGATTCCTTCTTTTTGATACATCATTATGCTGAGGCGTTCCAGATGTAGTCCACTAGGATACAATCCCATGGTCTCTAAGAAGGTCCTCAAACTCTTGGTTTAAGTATTGTCCACCTCGATCAGAATGAAGCGCCTTAATATTTTTACCAAGTTGGTTCAATACTTCATTCATAAACTCCTTGAACTTTTTAAGAGCTTCAAACTTATGTTTCAATAAATAAACATAGCCATACCTACTGAAGTCATCACTGAAGGTAATGAAGTATTTAAACCCACCTCTAGTGGTAGTTCTAAAAGGTCCACACCAATCAGTATGTGTGAGTCCTAATAGATCACTAGCTCTCTCATTGTTACCAGTGAAAGGGGTCTTAGCCATCTTGCCCAACAAACAAGATTCACATGTCTCTAATAATTCGAAATTAAAAGAGTCCAGACAACCATCTTTATGAAGTCTAGATATGTGATTCTCAGTTATGTGCTCTTGATGACAATGCCAAAGGTATGTTTTGCTTGAGTTGTTGAGTTTTAGTCTTTTGGTATTAATGTTATATACATATGTCTTAAGATCTAACAAGTAAAGTCCATAAGACAAAGGGGCATTGCCACAAAAGATCCCATCTTTTGAAATAGAACATCAAACACTTTTAATATAGAATTCAAATGCATCCTTGTCCAAAAAAGATACATATTTGATGTTTCTATTTATAGCAGGTACATAATAGAGTTCTGTAACTCTATTACAAGCCCCGTGGGCAAAGATATACTTTAGGTTCCAACTGCGCTGGCCACAACTCTTGCGCCATTAGCAACTCGCGGTTCCACCTCATCTTTCCCCAAAGGCCTACTTCCTTTTAGATCCTGCATATGAGAACATATGTGAGATCCTCATCCGGTATCTAATACCCAAGATGATGAAGTAGATAGATTTATCTTAATAACATATATACCTAAAGTGGATGTCACCATCCCCATATTCTACTTCCTGAAAGCCTTCAAGTACAAAGGATGAGTTTCTCTTGTACTTTTCTTTCTCCTTATCTTGAGTGCTGAAGAATTGAACTTAGGCTTGACCATAGAACTCTTCTCAGTATTGCTTTGATCTTTGGACTTAGCCCTGCTGATCACCATCACGGGCTTGTCCTTCTTCACTTTTGCTTCAACATGAATCGACATGGCAACTAATTATGACATCTGTCCATCCAAAATACTCACATGGTAACATGTAATAAAAAGGCTATATGTGTGGCACACCATCCGAACAAAATGTCATTAACTAAGCGAAGCAATCGTTAACAGCGGATTACTAAAAATCACTAAAAATTAAAACCATTTACAAAGAGATCCAAACACAGGAAAACTCTTTTATTAAGAACCAATGTATTTTATTTACATCCTGGTTCATAAGTACATATCCTGTATCATCCTTTCTCGAGGATTACAAGCATCAACTGCTCTGTTAAAACTATACACAGGCAGCATAAGAACCTCGAGGCATCAAGCCAAAATCTCAGATTGATTCATTAAAAGTACTGACTACTAACTCTGAGGACCTGAGAGTACAGAGACGACACATATGAATCTCTATACAAAATTTGACTGCCAATGCCTCCACCTGGAATATCACGGCTGTCCCTGTTGCTACTGCTGTTGCTCTTCCCCTACTATAGGGTTTCTGCCTCTTCTTCTGCGTCTACTTAAAAAGGTTAGATCCCACGGGGGGAGATAATTGAAATTGTCCCTGCGAGAGATATAACTCTCCGCCAGAATCATTATTATTATAGTTTAATAGAAAAAACTTAGCAGAGGAATCATATATATATTCAACAAAAGATAATTCAATGTCTAAACAGATTAGAGCATTATTCTTATTCAAAGCATTTCATCTATAACTTGATAAAGCAACATGTCACTTATCCAATAAAGAAATGAAGAACATGTATATCATTTACCCTTCATGCTATATCAACATCTCAAGCTTACCTTGTGATGCTCATTATCATGGTATGTCATCCATGAATCATTCTCATTTCTATCTATTGGCCTCAACTAATCTGCTAACCAGATATTGAATTGTACCAGTCATGTGAGTATACATCATCATATTCTATTCAGGCATTGGACTATGCCAATCCTATGCAACCATTCCAGGCATTGGACTATGCCAATATTTTGATAAGAACCATGCATTGGGTTATTACCAATCCTATGATTAATAGCCAGGAATTTGGGTAATTATCAATCCTGTGATTAATAGCCAGGTGTTGGGGTTATCATCAATCCTGTGATTAACAACCAGACATTGGGGTTATTATCAATCCTGTGATAGCCAGGTATTGGGTTATTACCAATCCTGTGATTAACAACCATGCATTGGGGTTATTATCAATCATGTGACAGCCAGGTATTGGGTTATTACTAATCCTGTGACTAACAGCCAGACATTGGATTATTACCAATCCTGTGACACTATAGGCTTCATGCCTCTGCCAGGCATTGGACTATACCAATTCTGTGATTAATAGCCAGACATTGGATTACTACCAATCCTGTGATACTATAGGCTTCATGCCTCTACCAGGTATTGGACTATGCCAATCATGTGCATCTCATCACTAAATACCACATCACCTTTACTAGGCATTATATCTTGGCCAAGTCATCATACTTATTCACATCCTCTATATAATACAAGTATTCCTCTTATCTTTTTTCAAGTATATTCAAAACACTATAGCCCTTATTTGGCTATAAGCATAAAATATATATGATTAAGATTTCATTATTATTATTGTATCCATTTATTATTATTATTATGTTACTCAGTTTCCATTTCCTAGTTTATTTGAACATTATCATTTCTTACATGAGACTTTTATAAAGACCTTGTTACCTCTCACTATGCAACAACTATTCTCATGGCTCACAAGGCCCATTATACATCTTGTCACCTCTCACTAGGCAACAACTATTCACATAGTTCACAAGGCCATTAAACATCTTGTCACCTCTCACTAGGCAACAACTATTCACATGGCTCACAAGGCCATTAAACATCTTGTCACCTCTCACTAGGCAACAACTATTTTCATGGCTCACAAGGCCCATTATACATCTTGTCATCTCTCACTAGGAAACAACTATTCACATGGCTTACAAGGCCCATTATACATCTTGTCACCTCTCACTAGGCAACAACTATTAGGGTTAGGGTTTCCCTTTATATCCGAATAGGGTTTCAAGTTCATATTACCAATCCAAACCCTAATTAATTGCTCCACACATCTAGGAGCATATATTAATATCATAAGTATTCCAATTATACTTATTTACTCTCATCTTTTATCACTAAATGATGGTCAACACAAGGTATGAGTTCCTTTCTCATCCTTACCAGAGTATGATTACATCATACTTTATTAACTTGGCTTAACCTTTTCTCAAGGTATATTAGCCTACACTTATCAAAGTGTATTAAACTCATTACATCTCAATGTAGCAATCGACATGACACACTTCATGTGTTATTCATCCATACATATTGGATTTAAGGCAAGGTGTAACAACCTTAAAGTGTTGGATGTGATATTTATCATGTCTTGATCTATCACTTCCCTCATCACATTTAACTTACTTAAGTTCATCAATTATATTGTATTAGGGCATTCCCATTCTAATACTTTATGAACTAACTCATCACATTTATCATGTAGTGTACTCGACATAAGTCACACATTTGAATTTTCCAACTATCTTTAATGATATAGACTCATCTCGGGTTAAGGCATTGATGCTATAAGGTTGTCCATTATCAACCACTTTAGGTGTTTTACCTATCAAGGTATTTATCACTATTCCATAATTAGGAATAGGGTTTCCCATCTTTATCAATTAGAGTTTACATAACATCACCCTTTATTAGGATTTCACATAACATCATCCTATATTAGGGTTCCACATTGCATCACCCTAGATTAGAGTCACACCATTATTATCTTGAATTGAGGTTCCTTATGACTTCCCCAAATTAGGGTTAGGGCTCATCAACCTTTCTCGATTAGGGTTTCATGATCTCTTTATCAAGGCTCATACCCTAATTACATATTTTATTCATGTTGAGAGTGTTGAGGTTTAACCACTACATGCTTATTATACATATATGAATTCCTCTCTCTCTCATCCTCTCTAGGATGTTAATTACTTCAAGCTTGATTAGATTAGGTCAATCCTTCATTCAAGTACATACATTTAGGGTTAGCATAGTGTGTTGAGATATTGCTTCCATAATTATCAAAGGTTAACCCCTCTAAGGGTACTAATCACCCTAGTACCTTAAAGGTACAACCATTGTTATTATCTTTGATATACATCATTAACAATCATGGGGTTAATTGATCTTTCATCAAATTAGGTCTTCAAACGGTTTTGGTTGCATTGAACCTCCAAACAGGTTTGACCCCTCCACCTCCAAATGGTTTTGAAACCATTTGGGCATCTAGGGTTGAGACCGTTTGATCAAATTAGCATAGAAACGAATGAACAACCCATCATTTAAACTGAGTGGACATCAATAGGTTTGAGACCGTTTGATCTCAAATGGTTTGAAGACCGTTTGGTTCAAACTACCTTGAAACCGAAAGGATCATCTAGGGTTTCCTTCAACCAATCAATTAGGGTTTGCTTCATTGAATCATTCATCAATTGGACCATTGAGAGTACATCAAATTACAACCCTTGGATCTCCAATTATCCATCACAACCCTTGACCTCTAAACGGTCTTGAGACCGTTTGGCCTGAAATAGTCTTGAGACCGTTTGCCCTCCAAACGGTCTTGAGACCGTTTGGGTCATTCAACATAGAAATCGACTCAATCAATTTAGGGTTTCAACCAATCAATCCGATTAGGGTTTGTAATCAATGGATCATCCATTCTTGAAACCATTATAATTAGATAAATTTGAACCGTTGGATCTTCATTCATCCACATCAGCAATTGACCCCAAATGGTCTTGAGACCGTTTGACCTCAAACGGTCTTGAGACCGTTTGGTCATCAAAGTTGCAAACTGTTTGCTCATGATATTTATTGAGGTATGTGATAAGATGACATCATCATCTTGAAGCTTCAAACCTTCAAAATTTCCTGTGATTCTTATGGTGATTTCATCAACTAATCAATTGGAATTTCGAGAAAGAAGAAAAAATCAACATCTGATAAAGAAGGGAAATCAATAATAACATTTAAGGGTTCAAGTTATATAACCCGCCTTCAAGGTTGATTACAAGATTCAAGCCTCACATCCTCAATGGTGAATGAAGCTTTCTCAACTGTCCAAGGTCCGTTCTCAAGTCTTTGGATGCAAAGGATGATCAAGGTTGAGCATTGAATGGAGAAAAGAAGAGAATGAGTGTTCAAATTCGATTTCCACCATGAATTCAAGGTTGAAGATGACTATGGAGATTACCTACAGGTTGGGGCGCATTATCCTCTTGTTCCTAAGCTCCCTTGTCTTCTACCCAAACAAAGTAAGAATGTAGATTCGAAAAAGAGTCTTTCATGTGGGTGGAAAATGGGGTATATGTAAGGGAATTTTAAGAGAGAGAAAGTGTTATAAAAATCCTTTAATTCCCAAAATTGGTGCCACTTATCCCCCTCACTTCCTTGCATACGAAGACATCATCCTCCCCTTCGAAATCCTCTTCTTTATCCCTGAATTAAAGAAAACAAATTAAGCACCTTAATCAATATAATAATAATATCCAAAAATTAGTGGATATTACTTTTTCTTTAACTAATGTGAGTGGGTTCTCCACTCACTTTAGATATTTCGGTGCCATTGCAAGGAACAAGGACGTCCATACTTATATAAATTCCACCATCACATTTTGGTTGAAGGGAACTTCCATTAATATATTTATTTTTGCATTAAATTGAATTAGGGTTTCAATTATGCTTAAATCTTGATTATTTTAATATCAAGATTCTCTCTCCCCCAAAGAGATTCAAATGAGACACCCCTATGATTTTATTGTCTCTAATGGATACCAAGAAACATTAGGTACTCTCTAGAAGTGGTATTTTGCATATTGAACCCTAGGTTTTGGGTAAATTTCACATTACACCAAAACTAGGTTTTAATGCACAAACATTGCTTAATAAGCTCTTTCTTGGTGCTCAGGCTTGTGGAAGCCATACCTATGAATCATTTTCATTATTATGATGCTTCAAAACTTGAGGAACATTTTATCATGTAACATTTGCAAATTAACCCCTCAACTTGGGTAATTTGCACTTTAGTCCAAAACTAGTAAAACATTGTTTCAACATGATTCAAATAGGACCAAAATTGAAACAAGTTCCTCTTGAGCCTTAATTACTTCTAAAAAGATAAAGACAAGAATATAAATGACTTTCTTAAGCAAAACTTCTAGGGTTAAGACATAACCTAGGTCAGGGATGTTACAATTATAAACCCCTAACAAGGATTTCATCCCCGAAATCCCAGGTAAAGGAAGATAGATATTACTTATTCATCATATCATCAGGTCGCCACATAAAATCTTAATGTCATGGAGATGCCATAGAACTTTGATCAACATAAAGTTCTTCCACACAAGGTTATCCTAGAAACAGTAACATAGGATACATACTCCACTATCCTTTTCATTATTGACTGTAGAGTCAACTATGTGTCAGGTAGCATTTTTCTTTGTCAGGGATACATTATACATACCTAATTATATTCAAGTGTCAAACCTCACTGATTTATCACCTTTCTCAACTTATAACTTTATGTGACATGATTCTTGGTTCTGGGGAGTCTCCCATACTCCTCATTTAGTTTAGTATTTCACTTTCAAGGAAAGACCAGAGTTACATCTGGTGTGTCATACAAACTATTGTCACAACACTACACTTTCTTACTACTTGTACCAATTATTTCATTAGTTGTACACACTTTTGTCATAAGGGAAGGTTACTTACCAATTAAGAACCTATCTTAGAAGTATCTCTAGATGTTATATATATATATATATATATATATATATATATATTGCTTTAACAGATCTAGATAGGGATATTCTAAGGAATTATTTTTAGCTTGATAAACTTTTCCCATAATGATTTTACAATTGTTCCTTTGGTTAGTACATCCTTATCGATGTTATGTTTATGCAGGGCATAAACCCCTGACAAATGGTATCCATACTACAGTATGTAACTGAACAAATTTCAGAGTTGGCCCTTCTAGGTAACCAAACATTACTTCTTATCAGGATTCATGTTCCCATTTTCTCATATCATTGAAAATTATTGAATACTAGGGTTCTTTACCTTGGTATCCATTATATGTGCCAAAAACACATCACATCATCATCATGATTACTAGATCTGGGTATTCAAACCCTCAGTCCATCACTGAACATTGTTACCTCTCATCAGGTAACTATTACCTCTAGGTATGAGGACCAGGGTATACATTATACTAAACATCCTCTTTTGTTTATAAGTTGATCTATGATTAACTCAGATCTCTCCATATATCAATTAGGATGTGGTAGAATTATCCATGCCACATCTCTGACTTCATTATGCTCTTTATATTGTCTTAAAATGACTAATTGATTAGAGTAATCAGAAAGATAGCAATCTAAGAGTGCCATACTTACCTTACCTTCAATAGATGAATACCTATCTATGGTATTCAAGAACTGAAATTAGGTAGCATTTGTTTTATATTATGTTTCTTACTTTTAACATCTCTATAAATTTACTATTTAGTATCTCAAATTTTCTCTGGGTGTTTCTTTTACATCTCTTCCTTTTTATATCTTCCTTATGTCCTCATAGGACTAATTAATGGAAACTCAACAATAACTACCTTTCTTATAATCAGTAGGGAGAGAGAAAAAAAAGTAAAAATAACTCAGAATGAAAAGTTTTATCTGACATGTTACCTTTACGAGTTATATAATGTCTTGTCTGTCGGTTCACCTTATTATTTCTTCTTGAACACTGCCACCTCAGATGTCCTTTCTATCCACATTTGTGGCAAGCTCGGTCCCCACTTGGTGACTGCTGCATTGGTGTACCACAATGTTGTTGAACTGGTGAAGATTTTGGATGTTTAGTACCACTAATCAATGATGCTTGTGACTGTGTAGATTTTCTTTTGAGATTTGTCTCATGTTTCTTTGTCACATACCTTTGTATCCTCCTGATAGATTCCATGAATGTGGCAAATCTCTCTCTACTTTCTAACGCAGATGCCGAGATAGACACCTCGACATTCAGTCATTTCTCAAAATGTCGAATCTTCTCCTACTCAGAAGGAGCCATTTGAGGACAAAACCGCAAGAGTTCCATAAACCTAGCCTCATACTCATTTATTTACATGGTTCCTTGTCGAACCTTCTCAAACTGTGAGATCTTCTCATCTAAATATGTCCTTGGAAAATACTTATTGACGAATTCTTGACGAAATTCCTCCCAACCAACCTCTTCATCATTCCTTTTTACTTCTTCTATAGCCCACCAATGTCCAACACTACCCTTCAAAAGATATACAACATGTTTGAATTTGTCAGCATCTGGGATACTAAGGATCTTAAAAGCCTTTTCTAACTCAGTGAGCCATAGATCAACATCTACTGGGTCAGATGTCCTGACATATTCTATGGCTCCAACATGGCGCAGTCGTTCAAAAGTCTTACCAGATCCATGTCCCTCATTGGGAACTGGTGCCCTAGCTGGTGGTGCTGACATACGGTCTGCCATATGCATCGTTGTGGTCATCAATTGCCCAAAAAGAGTATGAAAGTCTGGGTTTTTTATCATGACTTCATCAACATGAGGATTCTCAGGCACTGATTCCTCTCTTGCCTGATCCCTTGCACCTCCTACTGGTGCCACAACATTACTCTCAGCAACGTGTCCCTCGTGTTCTACAGATATCTTTGAGATATATTCCTTCTTCTACATAAGCAGAAGTCACTATAATATATACTGGGATACACTTAGAACAAACTCGACACCTTAGTCCTATGTCTCTATAGACTCAACGAACTTTAAGCTCTGATACCACTAAATTGTGGCACACCGTCCGAACAAAATGTCATTAACTAAGAAGAAGCGATCGTTAACAACATATTACTAAAAATCACTAAAAATTAAAACCATTTACAAAGAGATCCAAACACAGGAAAACTCATTTATCAAGAACCAATGTATTTTATTTACATCCTAGTTCATAAGTACATATCATGTACCATCCCTTCTCGAGGATTACAAGCATCAACTACTCTTTTAAAACTATACACAGGCAGCATAAGAACCTCGAGGCATCAAGACAAAATCTCAGATCAATTCATTAAAAGTACTGACTACTAACTCCGAGGACCTGAGAGTACAGAGATGACACATAGGACTCTCTATACAAAATATGACAGCCAATGCCTCCACCTGGAATATCACTACTGTCCCTGTTGCTGTTGCTACTGCTCTTCCCCTGCTATAGGGTTTCTGCCTCTTCTTCTGTGTCTACCTAAAAAGGTTGGATCCCACAGGGGTGAGACAATTGAAATTGTCCTAGCGGGAGATATAACTCTCTGCCAGAAACATTATTATTGCAGTTTAATAGAATAAAACTTAACAGAGGAATCCTATATATTCAACAATAGATAATTCAATGTCTAAACAGATAGATCATTATTCGTTTTCAAAGCATTTCCGTTATAACTTGATAAAGCAACATGTTACTTATCCAATAAGGAAATGAAGAACATGTATATCATTTACCCTTCATGCTATATCAACATCTCAAGCTTACCATGTGATGCTCATTATCATGGTATGTCATCCATGAATCATTCTCATTTCTATCTATTGGCCTCAGCCAATCTACTAACCAGATATTGAATTGTACCATCATGTGAGTATACATCATCATATTCTGTTCAGGCATTGGACTATGCCAATCCTGTGCAACCATTCCAGGCATTGGACTATGGCAATCTTTTGATAAGAGTCAGACATTGGGTTATTACCAATCCTGTGATTAACAGCTAGGCATTGGGGTTATTATCAATCCTGTGATTAACCACCAGGCATTGGGGTTATTATGAATCCTGTGACAACCAGGTACTGGGTAATTACCAATCCTGTGATTAACAACCATGAATTGGGGTTATTATCAATCTTGTGACAACCAGGTATTGGGTAATTACCAATCCTGTGATTAACAGCCAGGCATTGGGGTTATTATCAATCCTATGATAGCCATGTATTGGGTTATTACCAATCCTGTGATTAACAGTCAGGCATTGGATTATTACCAATCCTGTGACACTATAGGCTTCATGCCTCTGCTAGGTATTGGACTTTACCAATCCTGTGATTAACAACCAGGCATTGGATTATTACCAATCCTGTGACACTTTAGGCTTCATGGCTCTGCTAGGTATTGGACTATGCCAATCCTGTGCATCTCATCACTGAATACCACATCACTTTTACTAGGCATTATATCTTGGCCAAATCATACTTATTCACATCCTCTATAGAATACAAGTATTCCTCTTATCTCTTTTCAAGCATATTCAAAACATTGTAGCCCTTATTTGGCTATAAACATAAACCATATATGATAAAGATTTCACTATTATAATTGTATCCATTTATTATTATTATTATGTTATTACGTTTACATTTCCTAGTTTATTTGAACATTATCATTTCTTACATGAGACTTTTATAAACACCTTGTTACCTCTCACTAGGCAATAACTATTCTCATGGCTCACAAGGCCCATTATACATCTTGTCACCTCTCACTAGGCAACAACTATTCACATGGATCACAAGGCCATTAAACATCTTGTCACCTCTCACTAGGCAACAACTATTCACATGGCTCACAAGGCCATTTAACATATTGTCACCTCTCACTAGGCAACAACTATTCTCATGGATCACAAGGCCCATTATACATCTTGTCACCTCTCATAGGCAACAACTATTCAAATGGCTCACAAGGCCCATTATACATCTTGTCACCTCTCACTAGGCAACAACTATTAGGGTTAGGGTTTCCCTTTATAGCCGAATAGGGTTTCAAGTTCATATTACCAATCCAAACCCTAATTAATTGCTCCACACATCTAGGATCATATACTAATATCATAAGTATTCCAATTATACTTATTTACTCTCATATTTTATCATTAAATGATGGTCAACACAACGTATGAGTTCCTTTCTCATCCTTACTAGAGTATGATTACATCATACTTTATTAACCTGGCTTAACCCTTTCTCAAGGTATATTAGCCTACACTTATCAAAGTGTATTAAACTCATTACATCTCAATGTAACAATCAACATGACACACTTCATGTGTTACTCATCCATACATATTGGATTTAAGGTGCGTCAAGGTGTAACAACCTTAAAGTGTTAGATGGGATATTTATCATGTCTTGATGTATCACTTCCCTCATCACTTTTAACTTACTTAAGTTCATCAATTATATTGTATTAGGGCATTTCCCATTCTAATACTTTATGAACTAACTCATCACATTAATCATGTAGTGTACTCGACATAAGTCACACATTTGAATTGTCCAACTATCTTTAATGATATAGACTCATCTCGGGTTAAGGCATTGATTCTATAAGGTTGTCCATTATCAACCACTTTAGGTGTTTCACCTATCAAGGTATTTACCACTATTACATCAATAGGAATAGGGTTTCCCATCTTTATCAGTTAGGGTTTACATAACATCACCCTTCATTAGGATTTCACATAACATCATCCTATATTAGGGTTCCACATAGCATCACCCTAGATTAGAGTTACACCATTATTATCTTGAATTGAGGTTCCTTATGACTTTCCCCAAATTCGGGTTAGGGCTCATCAACCTTTCTCGATTAGGGTTTCATGATCTCTTTATCAAGGATCATCCTAATTACGTATTTTATTTATGTTGAGAGTGTTGAGGTTTAACCACTACATGATTATTATACATATATGAATTCCTCTCTCTCATCCTCTCTAGGATGTTAATTACTTCAATCTTGATTAGATTAGGTCAACCCTTCATTCAAGTACATACATTTAGGGTTAGCATAGTGTGTT
Source organism: Alisma plantago-aquatica (assembly GCA_963693085.1). Classification (NCBI taxonomy): domain Eukaryota; kingdom Viridiplantae; phylum Streptophyta; class Magnoliopsida; order Alismatales; family Alismataceae; genus Alisma; species Alisma plantago-aquatica. The sequence continues at coordinate 405,316,965 of OY856410.1, read as the reverse complement.
GAGATATTGCTTCCATAAGTATCAAAGGTTAACCCCTCTAAGGGTACTAATCACCCTAGTACCTTAAAGGTACAACCATTGTTGTTATCTTTGATATACATCACTAACAATCATGGGGTTAATTGATCTTTCATCACATTAGGTCTTCAAACGGTTTTGGTTGCATTGAACCTCCAAATGGTTTTGACCCCTCCACCTCCAAATAGTTTTGAGACCATTTGCCCTCCAAACGGTTTTGAAACCATTTAGGCATCTAGGGTTGATATCGTTTGTTCAAATTAACATAGAAACCAAATGAACAACCCATCATTGAAACCGATTGGACATCAATCGGTTTGAGACCGTTTGATCTCAAACGGTTTAAGACCGTTTGATCTCAAATGGTTTGAAGACCGTTTGGACTCAAACGGTCTCAAGACCTTTTGGTCCAAACTACCTTGAAACCGAAAGGATCATCTAGGGTTTTCTTCAACCAATCAATTAGGGTTTGCTGCATTGAATCATTCATCAATTGGACCATTGAGAGTACATCAAATTACAACCCTTGGATCTCCAATCATCCATCACTGCCCTTGACCTCTAACGGTCTTGAGACCATTTGGCCTCAAATGATCTTGAGACCGTTTGCCCTCCAAACAGTCTTGAGATCGTTTGGGCCATTCAACATAGATATCGACTCAATCAATTTAGGGTTTCAACCAATCAATCCGATTAGGGTTTGTAATCAATGGATCATCCATTCTTGAAACCATTATAATTATATCAATTTGAACCATTGGATCTTCATTCATCCACATCACCAATTGACCCCAAACGGTCTTGAGACCGTTTGGTCATAAAAGTTGCAAACCGTTTGCTCATGATATTTATTGAGGTGTGTGCTAAGATGACATCATCATCTTAAAGCTTCAAACCTTCGAAAATTTTTGTGATTCTTATGGTGATTTCATCAACTAATCAATTGGAATTTCAGGAAAGAAGAAAGAATCAACATCTGATAAAGAAAGGAAATCAATAATAACATTTAAGGGTTCAAGTTATATAACCCGCCTTCAAAGTTGATTCCAAGCTTCAAGCCTCACGTACTCAATGGTGAATGAAGCTTTCTCAACTGTCCAAGGTCCGTTCTCAAGTCTTTGGATGCAAAGGATGATCAAGGTTGAGCATTGAATGGAGAAAAGAAGAGAATGAGTGTTGAAATTCGATTTCCACCATGAATTCAAGGTTGAAGATGACTATGGAGCTTACCTACAGGTTGGGGTGCGTTCTCCTCTTGTTCCTAAGATCCCTTGTCTTCGACCCAAGCAAAGAAAGAAAGTAGATTTGAAAAAAGAGTTTTTCATGTGGGTGGAAAATGGGGTATATGTAAGGGAATTTCAAGAGAGAGAAAGTGTTATAAAAATCCTTTAATTCCCAAAATTGGTGCCACTTATCCCCCTCACTTCCTTGCATACGAAGCCTCATTATCCCCTTCGAAATACTCTTCTTTATCCATGAATTAAAGAAAACAGATTAAGCACCTTAATCAATATAATAATAATATCCAAAAATTAGTGGATATTACTTTTTCTTTAACTAATGTGAGTGGGCTCTCCACTCACTTTAGATATTTCGGTGCCATTGCAAGGCACAAATAATTCCATACTTATATAAATTCCAACATCACATTTTGGTTGAAGGGCACTTCCATTAATATATTTATTTTTGCATTAAATTGAATTAGGGTTTCAATTATGCTTAAATCTTGATTATTTTAATATCAAGATTCTCTCTCCCCCAAAGAGATTCAAATGCGATGCCCCTCTGATTTTCTTGTCTCCAATTGATACCAAGAAACATTAGGTAATCTCTAGAAGTGGTATTTTGCATATTGAACCTTAGGTTTTGGGTAAATTGCACATTACACCAAAACTAGGTTTTAATGCACAAACATTGCTTAATAAGCTCTTTCTTGGTGCTCAGGCTTGTGGAAGCCATAGCTCTGCATCATTTTCATTCTTATGATGCTTCAAAACTTGAGGAACATTTTATCATGTAACATTTGCAAATTAAACCCTCAACTTGGGTAATTTGCACTTTAGTCCAAAACAAGTAAAACATTATTTCAACATTATTCAAATAGGACCAAAATTGAAACATAAGTTCCTCTTGAGCCTTAATTACTTTTCAAAAGATAAAGACAAAAATCCAAATGACTTACTTAAGAAAAACTTTTAGGGTTAAGACATAACCCAGGTCAGGGATGTTACAATATGATTCAGGCATAGTCCTTAGAATCATATCAGTGGCCAACTCTTGGCTCAAAGTGAATCCCAATTCTTCAAGATGATATACATGTCCAATCATATTGAGCACATGTTCTTCTATTGATGTTCCTTCTGTAAGTTTTGACATAAGTAGCACCTTTAATATAGCGTTCCTTTCTTGCCTTTCAAAACCAAGTGTTACCTTAAGATGTGTCACCATCTCAAGAACACTCATGTACTCACATTGATCATGCAACTCATAGTTCATGAAACTTATCATACAGTACTTTATCTCTAAGGAATCATTGACATGCTTCCAGTAAGCATCCACTTGTGCCCTAGGTGCATCATGAGGAGGTATTTCAGGCATTGGTTTGTTAAGGACGTAAAGCTTGAACTCTTCATTGAGAACCCTTCTCAAAGTTAAAAACCAGTCATGAAAATTTCTCTGATCGAGTTTGTCCTTCTTCAGGACCAATCAAAATCGAATTTGTTTGTCATTGATTCTATAAGAGAAAATTTGCAGTTTTCAAAAACCATTTTTGATTTGATTTGATTTCAAAAGTTTGACGAAATTAATTAAGTCTTTAATTATTATTAGTCCTACTACTTTATTCAAATTAAAAACCCTCAATATCAATTTGGAATATTGCAGCGTATAATATTCTAGTGGGTCAAGATTTATATTTCATCAAGTCACGAGTCAACTTTGGCTGATCACCCACAACTTGACTATTTCTATAGGCCATCATTCCAATTGCATCATATGCAACTCTTGGATAGATGATATGCACAACTCCTTGCCATAACATATGCATGCTTCTGGGCTTAAAAGCTCTAAGAATCACCAGTTAAGTCTGACCCAAAAAATGACACAATAACAATGTACCCCGGTTTGGCGGAACCTACATCATTACCATCACACTTCCACAAGATAGATGACATACCACGCTTTGGCATCACCTACACTTGATTCATCAAGCTTTTCATGTGTTCCATTTTTGGAAAGCATCTAAGACTTAATATTTTATTTGAGGGAGTTTGTATAAATACATACACTTTATTCAATCACAAAATATATAGTATGTATCATTTACATTCTATATCTCACAAAAAAAACATATAAAAAACAAAAGTGATGGTTATGGCCAGTCTTAATACAATCCTTTAGAGCCACAAGGGATTACATCATCTAGATCTACATCACATGTAGAAACCTATTGTTAATGAAGATCCGTGCTTGATAATCTAGGTTGATCGGTTCAACCCTTGAACTGACGAGCTAGCCTCTTGGCTGGTTGTTAGGTTATCTCATCGGTCATCCGGTCCATATGTCCACCATCATCTAGCTCCTCCAGCGGATCGATCAGGTCCACCTGGTGATTGGTCTGGTTTGTCCACCATGTCCTCTAAGGTCCTTCAGTTGACCGACTCATCTTTGGGATGTCTTCATCTTCACCATAATAGAAAAGTAAAGTATCCTATTTTACATGATTATAGGGAAACCTCAAGTTACATTCAAGGGGGGAAAGGTAGGAAAGAGTTAACTTTACATTAGGAAGATAATATAGAGGCTCAATACACAGACTGAGATAAACTGATAAACCAACCGCATACAACCATGAACATATAGGGGTTATTGGCCATAACCATGCTACACATCCACCATAAAACTTCTTTTAGGGCCTTCGTGTGTCAATTGCATATATATATCATATATATACTAGTTTGGAATTATCACAATGTTTAGATTTGATAAGATATTATTCACATAGCATGCAATAATAGAATGACAAAACCAAAATTTGATCATATCGATTATCCTGTAATATAGTAAATTGATGTTTGCTCTGATACCACTATTGGAAAATATGGAATAGAGTAGGCAGCAGAATTTAAAATTTTATCTATTATATTTTCCATATTCAATAGATCGTGTCAATAACTATAATGCAGGAAGGATGGTTTATGGATATATCTGGTTCTAGAGCAAGTCCAACGATTATCCTAGTCATTGTAGATGCACAATTCTGAATCCTAGATGCACTAGGACTCGTCTGACTATTGTGCCTCCTGGTCTCCATCACAGACTGCAGCCACAAATGTCATCTTCTTCAACATCTCCTCTTGTCAGGGACTGGTGGTTGACGTTGTCCTCTGAGCGGCAAACAATGACTTCCTGCCTCTATGGTAGTCCATAGAGACCGCCTAGAACTCCATCATCTTGCTAGAACAATCATAAAGGAGTTGTCGCTTTCTGTCGGTGTACTAGTCACCGACTTTCTCTCCCACAATGACAACTATCAGTTGTACTCTCCCGTATCTATTTCACCCTTTTTCGGGTAGGACTTACCTGGGTTCTCGTGGTTACCACAACCAAAGAGGACAATAGTTGTCACTGGAACTAATTCTCTATTTTCTATATTGTGTTCTGGGAAGCCCCCACTACCCCTCTATTTGTAATAGAGGCCAGTGTTAGGGTTCCTAGTTGCTATCCGATACAGGGTGCGGGAGTGGAAAGGACAGGAAGAACTCGATTTTTTGCAACAATTCTAGAAACTTTGCAACCTGTGGCATCTAAAACGTCCATTTGGAAAACCTAGATGGTCATATAGCACACGAGACGGTTGTCTCACACTGAGAGATGGTTGTTTCATAGTTTCCCATTTATACAAATATTTGGCAAATAAACATCGCGAACCTTGCCCGACCAAACTGGACCATCTCATCCATGCAAGATGGTCATCTCGATCACCTAGACAGTCATCTTGGTCACCTGGACTGTCGTTTGGTGACCCGAGTCGAGTCAGTTTGGACGGGTCGATTCATTCCTTAGCCAGATTCAACTCACAACAAGCCTGACACCCATACGACCATCTCAACTCTTGAGACAACCATTTGGCACTTCCAGACAGATGCCTTGACACTTCAGATGGGCGTTTTGTAGTGTTGTTAGCCTATTTGTTGCCTTAATCAAATGCTTAAACACTTTAGCACTTAATTCGAATGTTATTCGAAATCTGAACTCTTTTTCTAGGTCGAGACCTATGTGTGTGACCCTATAGGCCCCATATTACATTGGCAGTGAATGTCCATAACAACTTATGAAATCACAAGCAACGATTGGTGCCTAGTCACACATCATTGCTACCCAAGTAAATGGTGAAGTTGGGGAACAAATTCAACCTACAATCTGTGCATGGTGTTGCAGTGTTTGTATAGTTCCTTTGTCACTGATGTCTAGATTGAACTAGAGGCATGGAGCGGTCACCCTCATTATTATTCAATCTTGTTTCTTGAACCAAGAGCAGACTGTGTGAGATATATGTAAGCTCAATATCACATATTGACTCACATGCTCATGGCCATGCTCTTCTCAGTCTCGCTAATCAAGAGGCCTAGGACATCAATCTCCCATAGGAGGGAAAAGTCCCATATCTATCACTCATAGTCAATCCTCATGTGTTAAACCCACCCAATCATCACCATTATAACAACCCATATTTTAAGACTGCATTTGATGATGTCAAAGTGTACCCAACGAACAAACTCCTATTCCAAGTGTATCCTATGTGTTACCCTATAGGTTCCTATTTATGTTGGCAGTGAATGTCCATAACCAGTTTATGACATCACAAGCAAAGAGCGGTATCTAGCAACACATCATTACTACTCAAGTAAATGGAAAGTTGGAGAACAACTTCAACATACAATCTCTGTTTGGTGTTACTGTGTTTGTATAATTCCTTTGTCACTAACATCCAAATTGAAATTGAGGCATGGAATAGTCATCCTCTTCAACATTCAATCTCTATTCCTTGCTAGATCAAATTGTTTTAGATATATGTAAGCTCAATATCACATATTGACTCACATGTGCATGGTCTTTTAATATGGAATTCAAATGCATCCTTGTCCAAACAAGATACATAAATGATGTTTATATTTATAGAAGGTACATAATAGTAGTTCTTTAGCTCTATTACAAGCCCCGTGGGCAGAGATATACTATAGGTTCCAACTGTGCTGGCTACAACTCTTGTGCCATTAGCAACTCATAGTTCCACCTCCCCTTTTCCCAAAGGCCTACTTCCTTTCAGATCATGCATATGAGAACATATGTGTGATCCACATCTAGTATCTAATACCCAAGATGATGAAGTAGATTGATTTATGTCAATATCGTATATACCTGAATTAGAGATCACCATCCCCATATTTTGCTTCCTAAAAGCCTCTAAGTATAACAGATGAGTTCCTCTTGTACTTTTCTTTCTCCTTATCTTGAGTGCTGAAGAATTAAACTAAGGATTGACCACTGAACTCTTCTTGGTCTTGCTTTGATCCTTGGACTCAGCCCCACTGATCACCATCATGGGCTTGCCCTTCTTCACTTTTTCTTCAACATGAATCAACATGGCAAGCAATTCTGACATCTCTCCAGCTGAATTACTCACATGGCAACATGAAATAAAATGGCTATATGATTCAGGCATAGTCCTTAAAATTTTATCTGTGGACAACTCTTGGCTCAAAGTGAATCCCATTCTTCAAGATGATACACATGTCCAATCATATTGAGCACATGTTTTCTACCGAGGTTCCCTCTATCAGATTTGACTCAAGCAACACCTTCAAGATAGTGCTCCTTTCTTGCATGTCAAAACCAAGTGTTACCTTCTCAAGATGTTTCACCATCTCAAGAACACTCATGTCCTCACATTTCTCATGCAACTCATAGTTCATGTAGCTTGGAAAAAGGTACTTTATCTCTAAGGCATCATTGGCATGCTTCCAGTAAGCATCCACTTGCACCGTAGGTGCATTAGGAGGAGGTATTTTAGGCCCTAGTTTGTCAAGGATGTAGAGCTTGCACTCTTCATTGAGAATCCTTCTCAAAGTCAAAAACTAGTCATGGAAATTTCTCCTGTCAAGTTTGTCCTTTTTCAGGACCAATCACAAAATTGGATTTATTCATCATTGATTCTATAAGAGAAAATTTGCATTTATCAAAAACCATTTTTGATTTGAAAATTTTGATGATATTAATTAGGTCTTTGATTATTATTGCTCCAACTATTTTATTTGAGTTAACATCCCTCAATATCAAATTGGAATATTACATCGTACAATATTCTAGTGGGCCAAGATCTATATTTCGTCAAGTCATGAGTCAAGTTTGGTTGATCGCCCACAACTTGACTATTTATGTAGGCCATCATGCCAATTGCATCATATAAAACTCTTGGATAGATGATATGTGCAACTCCTTGCCATAATCATCTACATGCTTTTGGGCTTAGACGCTCTAAGAATCACTAGTTAAGCCTAACCCGAAAACTGACACAACAATGATGTACCCCGCTTTGGTGGTACCTACATCATTACCATCACACTTCTATGAGATAGATGGTGTACCACGCTTTGGTGTCACTTACGCTTGGTCAGTCAAGCTTTTCATGTGTGTTGTTTTTAGAAATCATCTAAGACTTAATACTTTATTTGAGGAAGTTTGTATAAATACATATACTTTATCCAATCACCATATATATAGTACGTATCATATACATGCTATATTCCACAACAAAAACATGAAACAAAATGAAAGTGATATTTATGTCCAATCGTAATATAATCCCTTGGAGCCACAAGGGTTTACGTCATATAGGTCTACATCACATGTAGAAACTTGTTGTTGATGAAGATTCATGTTTTCCAATCTGGGTTGATCGGTTCAACCATTCAACCGATCGGCTCACCTCTTTGCCGGTTGTTAGGTTGTCTCACCAGTTGTCTGGTCCATCTATCCACCATCAGATGGCTCCTCCAACGGATTGGTTGGGTCCACCAGGTGATTGGTCCAGTTTGTCCACCTTGTTCTTCAAGGTCCTTCAGTCAGTTGGCTCATCTTTGGGACGTCTTTATCTTCATCATAATAGAAAAGTAAACTATCCTATTTTACATGATTATAGGGAAACCTCAAGTTACATTCTAAGGGAGCAAAGGTAGGAAAGAATTAACTTTACATTAGGAGGATAAGATAGAGGCTTAGTACGTAGACTGAGATAAATAGATAAAACAACCACATACAACCATGCACAAATAGGAGTTTTTGGCCATAACTATGCTACAAATCCACCATCAAAACTGCATTCAGGGGGACACATCTCAATTTTCATATATATATATATATATTATATATATACATTATATATATATGTATATATATATATATATATATATATATTAGTTTGGGATTATCATGGTGTTTGGATTTGACAAGATATTATTCACATCGCATGCAATAATAGAATGACACAACCAAAATCTGATCATATATGTTATCCCGTAATATAGTAAATTAACGTATGCTCTGATACCACTGTTGGGAAATATGGCACAGAGCAAGCATCGAAATTCAAATTTTTATGTATCATATTTCCCATATTCAGTAGATCATGTCAAAAACTATAATGTAGGAGGGATGTTTTATGGTTATACCTGGTCCTAGAGCAAGTCCATCGACAATCCTCATCATTATAAATGCACAATTCTAAATCTTAGTTGCACTGGGACTCATCTGACTGCTGCACCTCCTGGTCTGTACCACACACTGCATCCACAAACATCATCTTCTTCAACAACTCCTCTTGTCATGGACTGCTGGTTGACATTGTCATCCGAGCGGCAAACAATGGCTTCCCACCTCTATGGTAGTCCAGACCGACCACCTAGAACTCCTATCGTCCTACTAGAATGATCAGTAAGGAGTCATCCCTCTCTATCGGTGTACTAGTCATCGACTTGCTCTCCCACAAAGACAACTATTAGTTGTTCTCTCCCATAGATATCCCTCCCTTGTCGTGTAGGATTTTCCTGGGCTCTCATGGTTATCACAACCATAGAGGACAACAATTGTTAGAAAAACTCATTCACAATTGTGTGTGTTTCGTTCTAGGAAGCCCCCAATACCCCTCTATTTATAGTAGAGGCCAGGTTCAGGGTTCCCAATTGCTATCTGGTATGAGATTAATGTGCGAGAGTGGAAAAGACCAAAAGAACTCAAAATTTTGCAATAATTATGGAAAATTTGCAACATGCGATAAACGAAATGGTTGTTTGGCAAACCCATATGGTCGTCTGGCACGCAAGATGGTCATTTCATAGTTTCCCAGTTGGACACAAATTTGGTAAATGAATTCCCAACAATATTAGACATTGATTTCCTTGTGCAACAAGTATTGCTCAAGTGAAACAAATTGGGAAACATCTAGAACCTTGTCTGACCAAACTAGACCATCTTGCCCACGTGAGACGCTCATCTCGATCACCCAGATGGTCGTTTGGTGACTCGAGTCAAGATGATTTTGTCGGTTTAGTTTTTTCCTTAGCCAAATTCAACTCACAACATGCCTGACACCCAGTCACCTGTCTCAACTCCTGAGACAACCGTTTGGCACTTCTAGATGGCCATCTCAACACTTGAGATGGGCGTTTGACAGTGCTATTAGATTATTTGTTTTTTGAATCAAATACCTAAACACTTTAGCACTTAATTTGAATGTTATTCAAGATCTAACTCTTCTTCTAGGTTGAGACCTTTGTGTGTGACCATATAGGTCCCATATTATGTTGGTAGTGAATGTCCATAACTACTTATGACATCACAAGCAAAGATTCACACATCATTGCTACCCAAGTAAATTGAAAAGTTGGGGACAACTTCAATCTACAATCTATGTATGGTGTTGTAATGTTTGTATAGTTCCTTTGTCACTGATGTCCAGATTGAACTAGAGGCATGGAGTAGTCACCCTCATTATTATTCAATCTTGTTTCTTGAACCAAAAGTAGACTGTGTGAGATATATGTAAGATCAATATCACATATTGACTCACATGCTTTTCTCAGTCTCGCTAATCAAGAGGCCTACCTAGGACATCAATCTCCCATAGGAGGGACAAGTCTCATTTCTATCACTCACAGTCAATCCCCATGTGTCAAAGCCACCCAATCATCTCTGTTATAACAACCCATGTTTTAGGACGACATTTCATGATGTCAAAGTGTACCCAACAACGTGTTGAGTGCAGTGATTTCGAGTCTAAGAACCACAATCACCACCGTCACTGTGAGACATGACTATGACTTCCATAATGATGGCAACCATGTGTCAGTCTCACAGTGGTTCTGTCCGATAAACTATCCTCTAACATATATCTCTGTTCTTGGTTTGATATAGCCATATCATGACTCACAAGATTGCATCAGCAACCAACCCACACTCTGATCTTATGTATTATTGTTGTCTATCAACCTTCCACAATAATAACCTATCAGGGACATAATGAGTATATATATATCATTGACAAGGATAATACTTGAAGACATATGTCATTGAGTAATATTATTCTCTAGACATTTTTAATGTTACATCATTATCTCATAATTGAATTAAATAGAATAAATTGGAAGTTTGCCTTTTATTAATAATCAAATCATTTTTACATGATATTCTGTTATGGTCATTACATGATTGGCTCTCTGGGCATACGTAACCAACATAAACGACATGTGATGAGTGTAGTGACTTTAGATCTAAGAACAACAATCACAACCAACACTATAAGAGATGATTCTAACTACCATTTATGTCTTCCCTATTATACTCTCATGGTGGGTCTGTTCGATATGCTATTCTCTGACAAGTACCTATATGTTTGGTTTGATATCACATATCATGACTAATGAGATTTTGTAATCAACCAAAACATACTCTAATCTTATGTGTTATTGCTGTCTATCTGCCTTCCACAACAACATCTGACTAGGGACATATCAAGAATATATATACTCTTAACAATCATATGATCACATTGTTCAAGTCCTCAACCTGAAGACATACGTCATTGAGTAATATCATTCTTTAGATATTCATTATGTTACTTAATTATCTCATAACTAAAAAACAAAATAAATTGGAAGATTTCGTTTATAATTAATCAAAAAATTTATAAGATTTGGCTCTCTGGGCATACATACCAACATATTCCCACTTGCACTTAGAGCCAATCACTCATGAACTTAATCCCAAGTGATCTGACATGTACATCATACTTCTGCTGTGAAAGTGCTTTTGTCAAGGGGTCAACCACATTGCTCTCAGTTGGTAATATGCAAATCTTCACAACTCCTTGTTGTATAATCTCTCATATGAGATGGAACCCCCTTTGTGTATGCTTGGAATAATGATGTGATCTAGGTTCCTTAGCTTGTACAATAGCCCCATTATTATTACAATATAACTCAATTGCATCACTGACTTAGTCCAAGAATCCTTCTATATCTATCTCTATAGATCTTGATTCCCAATATATAGGATGCTTTTCCTAAGTCCTTCATAGAGAATGTACTTCCCAACCAATTCTTTACCATTTGTAAAGAAGGAATGTCATTCCCCATCAATAGTATGTTATCTACATACAAAATGAGGAATACAATTGTACTCCCACTAACCTTCTTGTACCTTGTCCTTCATAGAGAATGTACTTCCCAACCAATTATTTACCATTTGTAAAGAAGTAATGTCATTCCCCATCAATAGTATGTTATCTACATACAAAATGAGGAATACAATTATACTCCCACTAACCTTCTTGTACACACAAGGTTCATCTTCATTTTACTAAAGACAAACTTTTTGACTATCTTGTCAAATAAAAGATTCCAACTCCTAGATGCTTGCTTCAATCCATAGATTGACCTTTGTATCTTACATACTTTATTTACATCCTTTGGATTCATAAAAACTTCAGGTTGTGTCATGTACACATCCTCAAGAAGATTCATGTTAAGGAATGTGGTTTTAACATCCATCTACCAAATCTCATAGTCATGATAAGCTGCAATAGCAAGCATGATCCTATTGAACTTAGCCATGGAAACTGGAGAAAAGGTTTCATCATAGTCAACAACTTAAACTTGTGTAAAACCCTTTACACCCAATCTACTTATATAGGTTTGTAATTTACCATCCATGTTGGTCTTCTTCTTGAAAACCCACTTGCACCCTATGGGTTTTACCCCTTCAGGTGGATCCACCAAGGTCCATACCTTGTTGGTGTATATGGATTCCATCTCAGATCTCATGGACTCAAGCCATTTCTCTGACTCTGGTCCCTTAGTAGCATCTAAATAAGTTGTTGGCTCATCATCTATGACCAACTCACTACCTTCTTAAGTCATAAGATATCCAAATCTTTCAGGCTCAAGGCATGTCCTACTAGATCTACGAGGTTCATATGTTACCTGAGGAATTTGAGATTCCACAACGAATTGTGATTCTCCTTGTTCCTCTTGTATATCTACTGGTTCAATGTTTCAAACTGGTCTCTAACTTCTTTGAGTTCTACTTTCCTCGCACTACTTCCTTTAGACATAAATTCCTTTTCTAGGAGTTTAACATCTCTGACAACAAACACTTTGTTGTCAGTTGGGTTATACATGTAGTATCCAATGGTTTCTTTGGGATATCTAACAAAATAACATTTATCAAATAAAGGGACACGTTTTTCAGGAAACATTTTCTTGACATAAGCTTCACACCCCCAAATCCTCATAAAAGACATTTTGGGACGCTTCTCAGTCCATATCTCATACGACATCTTTTGAACTGATTTAGATGGTACACGATTAAGTGTAAACACTGTGGTTTCTAGAGTATAACCTTGAAAGGAAGTCAGGAGATCAACAAAACTCATCATTGATCGCACCATATCTAGCATTGTGTGATTCCTTCTTTCTGATACACCATTATGCTGTAGTGTTCTAGGTGGAGTACATTGTGATATGATACCACAGGCTCATAGAAGGACCTCAAACGCTTGGCTTAAGTATTCCCTACCTCAGCCAGAATGAAGTATCTTAGTACTTTTGCCAAGTTGGTTATGTACTTCATTCATGATATTGTTGAACTTTTCAAGGATTTCTGACTTATATTTCATCAAGTAAACATAACCATACCTACAGAAGTCATCCATAAAGGTAATGAAGTATTGATACCCACCTCTAGAATTTGTTCTAAAAGGGCCACACATATCGATATGTATGAGTCCTAATAGATCACTAGCCCTCTCACTCTTTCTAGTGAAAGGAGTCTTTTTCATCTTTCCCACCAAACAAAACTCACATGTCTCTATTGATTCGAAATCAAAAGAGTCTAGATAACCATCTTTATGGAGTCTAGATATGTGTTTCTCATTTATGTGCCCTAGATGACAATGCCAACAATATGTTTGGTTTGCCTTATCAAGGTTTTATCTTTTAATATTCATTTTATAAACACTTGTCTCTAGATCTATCAAGTATAGACCATAAGACATTGGGGCACTGCCATAAAAGATCCCATCTTTACTAATAGAACATCGACCATTATTTCTAAGAAATTTAAATCCATTCTTGTCTAAACAAGATTTAAATATGATCCTCCTATTAATGAAGGTGTGAAATAGCACTTCTCCAACTCTACTACAAGCCCACTAGGTAGAAATAACTCATAGGTTCCAACTACACTCGTATAAACTCTTGCTCCATTAGCAATGCACAATTCAACCTCACCTTTTACTAAAGGTCTACTTCTTTTCGGATCCTTCATCTTTGAGCAAATGTGTGATCTACATCTGGTATCTAGTACCCATGATGAATAAGTAGTGAAGATAATCTCAATTATGTATAAACCTGAAGTAGTCATATCTATCCCTTGCTTCATCTTCCTAGGTTTACTTATCATTCTCCTTATTTTAAGTGCAAAAGACTTGGACTTCAACTTAGCCTCAAAACACTTCTTGGCCTTGCCTTTGTTCTTGGACTCTATTCTGCTGATCCACATCACGAATTTATCCTTCTTCATTTGTGCTTCAACATATACCAACATGTCAAGGAACTCAGTCACTAGTCTAGCGATGTTACTCATGTTGTAACACTTGATAAAATGGCTATATGATTTAGGAAATGATTTCAAAATCATATATGTGGCCAACTCTTGACCTAAAGGAAATCACAGTCTTTCTAGATGTTCCAAATGCCCAATCATATTTAGGACATGGGACTCTACTGGGTTTCCCTCTGTAAGTTTGCACTCAAACAATGCTTTAGAGACATTAAACCTTTCATGTTGTTCATGCAACTCATAGTTCATATAGCTCTACATAAATCTTCGATGTCTATAGTATTATTGGCATGCTTCAAGTAAGCATCCATTTCAGTCTTAGGTGTACATAGAGCATCTTCCACATGCTCTGGTATCTCAAGAACATAGAGAACACTTCCCAAAGTACTAAACTAGTTATAGAAATATATCTCATTCAGACTATCCTTCATAAGGACTTATCACAATGATTGTGTGTTTTCCATTTATCTACAAGAGTAAAATTTTCATTTGTCAAAACTCCTTTTGATTTGAATAAAGTTTGACAAATTTAATTAGGCATTTAATTAATTATCACTCCCACTATTTTCTTTAAACTGATAACCCTCACTACCAATCTGGAAGATTGTAGCATACAATTTTCTAGTAAGACAAGATCCATATTTCATCAAATCATGAGTCACCTTTGGCTGATCGCCCACAACTTGACTATTTATGTAGGCAACTTTTTCCAATTACATCTAAATGAAACTCTTGGATAGATGACATGCACAACTCTTTGTCACAATCCATCTCTATGCTTCTAGGTACTTAATCTCATTAATATCACCTAGCTAAGCCTGACTCAAAAGCCAATGTGATAGAATATATACCCTTCTTTGGCAAATATACAGATCTACCATCATACTTCAATGAGATAGAGGACACACCACACTTTGGTGTAACCTACACTTGGTAAATCAAGCTTTTCGTGTGTTCTTATTATGGAAAGCATCTTAGGCTTAATATATATTGAGGGATTTGTATTTATAAATAAATAAATAAATAAATAAATAAATAAATAAATAAATATATATATATATATACACACACAATCACCACATGCATATAGTTTGTATCATATATATGTTATAAACCACAAATGAAAACCTACAATAAAACAAAAGAGATGGTTAGTGTCATTATACTATAATTCCTTGGAGCCACAAGGAATTACCATAACCTAGGGTCTACATCTCATGTAGAAATGTGTTGTTGATGAAGATCTGTGCTTGCCAATTTTGGTTGATTAGTTCAACCCTTGAACTGATTGACTCTCCTCCTGGTCGGTTGGTTGGTCATATCCCCGGTCGTCTGGTATCTGGTCCACCATCTTTGTGATCCTCCAGTCGATCGGTTGGGCCTCCAGTCGATCGGTTGGGCCTCCTAACAATCTGTTCGACTCCTGTCATTTGTCCTCCAGGGCTCTCCATCTTGTCGGCTCATCTTCTGAAATGGGTGTCTCGTCATCGTAATAAGAAATTAAACTACCATATAGAGATATTTAGGGTTATAGGCCATAACCATGCTACACATCCACCATGAAAATCATCTTTTAGAGTGATTGTGTAAATTACACATATATATCATATATATATATATAAATATATATATATATATATATATATATATATTAGTTTGAGAATTTGCGTGGTATTTAATCATATATGCACATTAATCAATTAAGTATTCACATGGCATGCAACAAAAAAATGAAAAACAAAAAATCCAATCATATCAATAATCCCAAAATATAGTAAATTGACACGACTCTGATACCACTATAGGGAAATGTGTTGAAAGAGCAGGATGTGAAAACAAAAATCTTATCTGTCATATTCCCCTTATAACAGTAAATTGCATCAGCACCTATATAATGGAAAGGATGGTTTTGAGGATATACCTGGTCCTGTAGCAAGTCCAATGACAATCTCCTCGTCGTAGTGTGCACATTTTTTCAAGTTGGACTTAGTGTCTACAATAGCTCATGGTTGATCACCACAGATGACAGCTTGACATTGTCCTCCTAGTGATAGGAAACAACCTCCTTGCCTCTAATGTAGTCCACATAGGCTACTAGGAATTCTTATCGTTCTATAAGAAAAGACATGAAGGAGTTGTTCCTCCACGTTGGTGTACTAGAGCCAACTTACTCTCCCACAATTGTTCTCCCTTTCTATCTCTCTCTATCAGGTGAGACTAGCTTGGGTTCTCTCAGTTACCACAACCAAAGAAGATAAACAATTTTCAGAAGAAATTGTGTTGTGTCTCTAGGAAGGCCTCAGTACCCCTCTATTTATAGGAGGGTTAGGGTTCCCAGTCTGCCTGGGAGAGGAAGGGATTGGAATCTCATGAATTTTCACAACATGCAAGCGGTGAAATGGTCAGTCCACATGTTAACAAATTGGTTGACATCCAAGATGATCAGCTCAACCCTTGAACCGATCGTTTCTTCACATTTCCCTATCACAATTGTATTGGCAATTCTAATCCAATTAATGCACAACATGACATCAACACTAATCCTTGTTGCAATCAAATTGATCCATGAACTGGACGGTTCATCTCATGAACCAGTCATTTGACGACCTTGAGCCATCAGTTCACTAAGTGAACCGGTTGGTTCGTGCCTTGGTTCATCCAGAATTCAGCCATTGCAATTTCCAATCAACCTGACACTCCAACTGGTCAGTTCAACACTTGAACCGGTCAGTTCTGAGTCCAGTTAGTTGATTGTTGTTTGAATCGGATGGCTAAACAATTTTAGTAATCAAATCAAACATTATTCGTGAACAAACTCCTATTCCAAGTGTATACTATGTGTGTGACCCTAGAGGTTCCTATTTACGTTGGTAGTGGATGTTCATAACTAGTTTATGACAATACAAGCAAAGATAGATATGTAACAACATATCATTGCTGCCCAAGTAAATGGAAAGTTGGAGAACAACTTTAACCTACAATCTATGTTTGGTTTTATAGTGTTTGTATAGTTACTTTGTCACTAATATCCATATTGAACTCGAGGCATGGAATAGTCATCATCTTCAACTTTCAGTCTCTTTTCCTTGCTAGATCAAATTGTTTTAGATATATGTAAGCTCAATATCACATATTGACTCACATGTGCATGGTCATGCATTTCTCAATCTTTCTAATCAAGTGTCCAATATATCATACTCATGTAGGAGGTACAAATCCCATCTACATCACTCACATCATCCCCATGTACCATAGTGCACCCGAGCATCACCTTTGTGGTAACCCTTATTCAAGGTCACATTGGGTGATGTCTAAATACACTGAATGACATGTGATGAGTGTAGTGACTTTAGGTATAAGAACCACAATGACCACCAATACTGTAAGAGTTGATTTTGACTACCATTTATGGTTTCCATGTATCACTCTCATTTTGGGTCTGTTCGATACACTATTCTCTAACAACTACCTATGTTTGGTTTGATATCAAATATCACGACTGATGAGATTCTATCATCAACTAACACACACTCTAGTCTTATGTGTTATTATTGTTTATTAGCCTTCCAAAACAACATTTGACTAGGGTCATATCAAGAATATGTATACTTTTAGCATCTGGATGATCTCATTGTTTAGGTCCTCAACCTGAAGACATACATTATTGAGTAATATCATTCTTTAGACATTTATTATGTTAATTTATTATCTCATAACTAAATAAAATAGATTAAATAGGAAGATTTCCTTTATCATTAATCAAATCATTTACAAGCTATGCCATTACAATCATCATATGATTGGCTCTCTGGTCATACGTACCAATAATTTGCCTAGAACCTATCTAAGGGCCACAGAGGATGCATGGTCCCTAGACTGCATAGCCGAGGGAAACTCTAAAGATAGCAGACAAACTCCTTCATAGTTGGAGTCCTCCTTCCTCATTCCTTCTTCCTACTCCTAAGCATGGTGGATGAGTAGCATGTCTTGGAGCCAGCTTGTATCCACGACTTGCAGAGCCTGAGTATTCTAAAAACAACACACACATACTTAGAGTGCCCAAGGCCTCCTTCTTCCCTTCTCATGTGCACGATAGAGGTATGACATGTTGTCTTCTTCTTATCAGAAAACCTGGTTCCAACATCAACCTACCCCTATCCCAGCTATCTCGGCTTGGTCATGTGGCCCGCCAACACCGAAGACAAAGAGTGGATACCCTATGACCCTTGTGGTGGTTGTGTGAAGATAGGATGTGGAGGGAGAGATGATAGGAGTCATAATCCTCAAGCGGGAGTATCCCTATGCAAGGGAAGGGATGAAATAGAGTCAGATAACTCTGTAACTCCTTTTCACATACTCAAAAAACCCAAGGGCAGCGCAGGCTTTTCGCCTCTAATCCTAAGCTCATCCAAATATAATAAAAGGTAATCCTTTTGCTGACATGGCACTCTGTTGATTGTTATATTAATGTTTATCATGTAAAAACCATAACTAATTATTAGTAAATCTGATCATGACAAGTTATGTATAAAAATTGATCAAAATAACAAAAGGAACACAAATAAAATATAATTGGGAGTTAATTATGATTAATTTTCCAAAAGTACCTTGGGTACATGTTTAAGTGGCGATTACAAACATTAAACCTTGATTTGTATAAAAATAGTTATTAAACACGTTTCCTGGAGATGCAAACTAATATTGTGGAATATAATGATAATTTAACATGATTATGATCATAATGGTGATAATTAGGATTTGTGATGTGAATAATCATGCATATGAAGAATTAGGGTTTAAAGATCCTGACTTGCCATGTTGTTAATAAATTTAAAGTGATCTAAGTAAGAGATAGTATGGATATAATGATTAGGGTATTAATATAATGTTAGTATGCTATGTAAATAGGGTTTCATCCCTTATTTCATATCCTAAACCTGAGATAACTCTAAACGCCTTATTAGGACCAAGTAGGGTTTAATATAATTAATGTGATGGTGACACTTCACAATTTACATACACGTAGATGAAAATGTTGATTGCTCAGATATCTTGATTAGATGGATTGAATATACTTGAAGTATAATTTCATGATTTGCATGGTTCACCATTGAGGTACGTGGTTATGATTATGAATATCCACAATATCAACTGCTGATGTTTGCCGAGTTTTTCTCAAAGATTGTTCAAATAAACAGTTGGTTGAATATTTACATTATGATCAATTATAATTCCACTATGAGTATCACATACATAACAATACCATATTCTAAACCCTAGGATGATATGCATAGAGGGGTGATGCATACGAGCCTTGGAGGGATAGTGATCAGACCCAAGAGAGCATACCTAGCATCGACTACAATATGAAAAGAAAATGTCGTTTATTATTTGCATGTAATTAATTGATTATATGTTTTTATATTACACACACACTTTTTCATGCACCCCACGTACACAATATATTTCGATATGCTGATATGTGCTTTGGTTCATGCCGTTCTAGGTGAATACAATACATGAAAATGACAAGATATGATGTATTAGATGAAACTTACTTGAAGACATGAAATCTAAGTAAAGGAGTATCAAATAGATACTTCTTCTCATATGTACATTTATGATGATAGAAATGATGTAAATCCTTGGAGGAGCATCTTGTAAACAATATTTTAATTAATGGAAATTGTTTGCTATTATTTGTTATTTGGTAAAAATCTGGATCCTTGGGAATTTTAAGCAATGTATCTCAACTTTTTAGGTCTTTTCTTAGTTGGGAGATGATGAAAAGTGAGGCCATTACATTGGGTATTAGAGCCCCATAATTTTCAAGTAATATTTAATAGTTGATTTTCAAGTGATCCATAAGAATATAAGGAAACTGATTAAGGCATGACCCGATGGTAATGGTGTCTAGAAGGGGCCATGGCCTTGGGGACTCGTAATATTTTCCTTTGACAGTTAAGTTGCTTTACAAGGACTCTCTTATCCATAGTGATACCTTCTTGGTTAGAACCTAGGGTTTTCCTAAAGTAGTGTTTCCTCTAAGTCTTCTCCTCTCGAAAGTCATCCACTTCTCATCCGTTTGTTTAATAAACCCCCAAAGACACTTCCTTCCTCATCTCAAGTTAGGGTTTTTGAGAAGAAGTAGGATTAAGGCATCCTATACCAATTAATATACATGTAATGTTGAGATAAAGTAAAGAAGAAAATGTTTTATGGGTTTTTCCCTTGCAAAGGTAAACCCTAGATGGAACTAGGGTTGGTTTAGGAAAACCCTTAGTGTGTCAAGGGAGTCGTAAAACCCCATGATGTAGGGTGTAGGTTTTGTGGTCCCTAACCTTAACTCAAAACCCTAATCATGGGAAATGGGAGTAGTGTGGGTGATAGAGTAACCCTACCCATATGAACCCTAATTAGGGTGAAAAGGTATATGAATGATAAAAACGAGTTTAGGTGACCCAATCTCCCATGCATGCATGTATGTGGATCAAGACATTCATGTAAAGGGTTTTAAGAAACATAAGCAACAATGGTTACATAAAAATTCAACTTTTAGGGCTGGTGTTCTGAACTAGAAGTGGGTTAACCCAAGAGTTGAAAAAGGATCTATGGGGGAGGAAAAACCCTAAACCCTATGGGGTCAGGTTGTGTCTAGAGAGACTAACCTCCTCCCCTGAGTCAAGAAGAAACCCTAGGTTAGGACCATCCCTATAAGGGTGAATTTTCCAATTAGTGTGAAGGAGTAAGTATACAAATTTGAAAGCACATATATTCTTTGAACTTAAGTATGCCATCTCTGAGGAACACAAGAAAAGTCACTAAGGAAGTGGTTGAAAGTAGGTGACCAAACCGGGATAGGAAGGTCATTGATTGGCCAAGTTGTGATAGGAAGGCCGATATAAAAAGGAAATTCAAGGTAATGACTGGTGATCACGCTGGGATAAGAAGATCACCAACATGACAAGTTGGGAAAGGAAGGCCGATCTAGAAAAAAGTCATTACAAAAAGGACAATCAAGTAGGGATAGGAAGATCACCAATAGAACAAGCTAGAAAAGGAAGACCGATACTAAAGAAAGTCATTACAGTGACCAGTGATCAAGCCATGATAGGAAGGTCACCCATAGGCCAAGCCAAGAAAGGAAGACCAATATGAGAGGAAGTCATTACAGTGACTAGTGACCAAATTGTGAAAGGAAGGTCACTAATAGGTCAAGATGGGATAGGATGACCACTATGTAAGACCAAGCCCAAGAAGGAAAGGTCACCATGGGCCCAATGAAGATTCAAAAAATGAGTAATGTTTACACTAAGAGATGAAGGAAATTCATCTTAAAGAATCACGTAAGAGAATAATGTGATAAGTTGTGATATATTAATAAACCCTAGGTAGAGTAAAGCCCTAAGTCAAGCCTAAGGTCAAGTAGGGAGGATTCAAGGTATGTAAGACCTTTGAGGTTAGGAGGTGATCATGTCCCAAGTGCATAAGACCATGGGGTCGGAGATAGTCATCCATTTAGTCCAAGGCCCATGGGACAAGAGTTTTGCCACCTTCACGAGTTCATGAGGCCCACGAGTAAATGTGAGAGGCACTCCATAAGTGAATAAGGTCCAAAAGTACAAGGGGAGATTACTCCAGAGGTACCTGTACCCCTAGAGATCTTTAGGAAATGATGAAGGATAATGACACATGAGGTGTAAATGTCAAAGATACAAGAAGTCATGTAATAATGAAATTTGTAAGGAAGTAGTGCACAAACTTAAGAGTGAGAAAGGCACTTGACTTCATGAATTATAAGAATATTGTGGAATTAAAAAGTATTTATGGCTGGGAGTAATGTTGAGAATGATTCAATCAAAAAGTGAAATTTTGAGATAATATGTGCTACACCATCTTTGCTCTTATACTGGGATGAACTTTATTTTGGCTTCATTCAAATGCTTATTTCATCTTGTTATGAGTGAGAGAGATTGATAAACACGTGTTATGATTAAAATTGACATATGAGAATGGATACCTTAAGTTGAGTTTAAATACATGATGTAGGGTTTGAGGTATTACCTCACCCTTATGAGGAAATAAATGAATAATAAGTTGGAACCTAGGTGAAAAGGTAGTCACCAAGTGAAATTGAAATCACAAATGGAATTGTAATCACCAAGTGACAATATAATGCAAATACTAAGGATGTGGATAGACCTTGAATTGAATTCAAGAAAAAATCTTAATAATGATATGAGAAATTTGCATATTGATAGAAGATGTTAAAAATATATCTAAGAAGGATTGCTAACCCTAAGGTCTAAAATTAAGATGAGTTGTCGTTCACTTTAACCTTACTAGGTGTGAATTTTGGGGAAAAAATTCCTCGTAAGGAGGGGTGAATGTAATATCCTCAATTTTTGGAAAATTAAATTATGTAAATATAAGGCTTGGTTTGATAAGTGAATTTCTTAATTGTATTATTCATAAATGAATACATTCACTATGTGGAATGGGTGCAGCCCACGAGGCCCATGAGACTATTTGCTTTGCAAATAGGTCTATCATGGAACTATTTGGTACCCTCCTCCTACCCCCACTAACTACAGAGTCAGTGGCAGTAGGGATTGGGTGCCCGTCCATAGAATGACACATATTTCATACAAGAAATATATATATTGAAAAGGTATTAAAAACACAAGGAGATAACAAGATACTAAAAGGAGGTAGAGAAGCTATACCCATTATATTTCTAGCATCCCATTGGTGTTTCATTTCACAAAGTAGAGCCTTGAGTGCAGCGTATATTCATTTGATAACTAAAAAATTCAATTAAACAAAACATATTAATGCTAAAGCATTAAGTACGTTATGAAAAGGCATGTAAACAACTTAAGAATATATAAACGGTGCTCGGCTAGATTGGGTACTAAGAAAGAACAAGAAACAAGGAGAGGGAACTTGATGTCATTCTCTTATACAAAGCATGTTTTAGTTTTCTTTATCCATTATATTAAAATGGATTTCTTTATATAATGGTCAAGGTTTGTCAACAATGATATCCAAACATGAAAGTAGTATTCATAGGAACAATAGTTCAACCAAGTAAGTAAGTAGCCATGAATTCAAATGAGCATACATAAAAGCAAGACAATAACAGAGTAGGGTCAAGAGGAAAAATGCACCTTGAGTAGAGCACAAGATTAACAAACTTAATTTAGAAAACCCTTAAATAGCAAGTTTGACTAGATCATAGCAATAGAGTCGACCATGTGATCCTGGGATAAGAAATGAGTGTAAATAGATTAACATCAATAAGATAAGGTCTTACAAATCCTTAGCATGGTAGTGGGATGTGTCACCAGAGTCTAGGTTTCATATCGTTCATCATTGATTTTGATATCTTAACTAGGTCATGCATAGGCATCATAAAGCAACATATTACATCATGGGTTCATTATCACTTAGGATGACACATCACAACTAGACTAGGTATATAATATTAGAGTTCTAAGATCTTGAATAGAGCAATCATATGATTTGAGCAAGCTCAATCAACATTGGCATAACTAATCATGTTGAGTTATAGTCATGCAAGATTGTCAACATTAGAGTATATACGGGGTCTACTTGAGTTAGGTATCATAAACATAGACAAGCTACCAATTCGAAAATTATAACATAACATGGATGCTCATTATGGCAAGATTTTTAAGATTGGAAATTAGTTATCAACATACATTCTAGATAGAATTTCAACACAAGATTAGAGTATTTAATCATCTTAGGACATATGCATGATTCACAAGGTATTTTGGTGCACATGACATGATTACTTACTGATTTAGGATTTCACATGATTATTTTAGATATAGAAGACCCACATGTGATCTAGGGTTGATATTCAACCTCAAAGTATCCATAAAAGGCATGTTTCAAGGTTCAAAGTACATCATCAAATCAAATTAGGATGCTAGCATGGACAAGTTTGAATAATGATACAAAAAATTGCTCAAGTTACTGATGTAAGGCTAGCATCAAGTTTTGGGGAATAAAGGAGCAAACTTGACCATTTGATAGCATAAAACATGTATAAAGAAATCAAAAGACATCATCTTTAGAATATCAGTGGAATTACAAGTAGAATAAGATCATGAAACTAATCTCATTATATAGATCTTGTTTTGTAGATGAAAAATTCATATATAACATGACCAAAATGGTTCAAGGAGTGATGATATATGACACTTGCAAGAAAAGGCATAAACTTAAGAAGAGGTAGAAGAGGGAGACCTTAGTTAGGGGTGATCCAGGCCCTTGGTCTCACATCCGGATGCTCACAAAGCTCGACACACTACATGTGGAGAGGAGGAGAAGTGGACAAATGCCCGACGTAGTTCCACACCACTGTCCAGCTCCATGTTTGACTGGTCAACCGGAGTGAGTGGGAGAGTTGAGAGGGGAGGTCCCGTGTGGAGAGATCTAGGATGCTGAGTCTAGGGCCATCATGGTCCCATGGTGATCGATGGTTGGGGTGTGTCTCCCCCTTGAGAAAAATATTTCACATCCAGAAGAGCTTATTGTATGGGTTCAATTTTGATTTCAAGTTGATGATATATATAAAGTATGTCACTTAGTTCAAAACTCAAATTAGATACACATATTGGTACAATGTGATATTTAATCAAAATCAAATCATCAATTTGAGCATAAAGTGATCAAGGTGTGGCTGAGGGAGGTTGTTGAGTATAATATGCTATCTAATGAAAGAGAGAGAAAATCCAGGTTATCACCAGGTCGTTGGGGCACTAGTCAAAGAAATAAGAGATTTTGTACATGAATAAATAGCAATGACTTTGTGGAATGTTAAAAAATAGAAATATGAAATAATAAGCAAGTCTCCAAAAGAAAATAAGATTAATGGTATTCTAGATAATTAATGGAGTTATTGTCTAATCCACTTTGGCAACATCAGTTCTGAGGCATCCAGTGGTATTATTGCAATATGACTTTTGGTATACTTGAAAATAATAATGAAAAGAAGAGGATTCTAGAAATTGAGAGGAAAAGGACATTCTGTGAGAAAATGATAATCATTTTAATGAAATGTTTAAAATATCAAGTCTTATATGAAAAACATCCCAACAAATCCTAACTCACTACAAAATATATTGGAAAAGGCATTAGTGTGTTTCCAAGAAATAGGAATAATTAAGTTAAGAGGAGACAAAGAGTGATGTAGATCCCAAGTCATAAAGAGTTTTGAATAATTTAAGAATCAAGTTATGCAATAAAGTTCCACCTATTCACATGCTTTCCTTGATGGATTTTGGTGTGTCAAATAAGTATTATGTATAATTGATTCATGATATACATTAAAGGTAGAGAGAGGGGGTGAGGAGTAGTTATGTCTCGTGAGCATCATGTCTTGACCCCTTTCCTTAATTAAACAACAAATTAACATGTTAATGTGGTGAAGGAAACGATGAGAGAATTGGCAAGTGTTTATGATTTAGATAGGGAAGAGAAACCAAAAAAGGTAAGATGAGAGGGAAGGTTTCCACAAGCCTAGTATATAAGGATGTGGGTCTTCATCCTTATCATGGGGAATACCCTTTCTATTCTTTCTCCTTAGTCTTCTTCCTCTTAATCTCTAGGGTTTCTTCCTAGACCCTGTATAAGGGCCACAAAGGATGCAAGGTCCCTAGACTGCGTAGCCAAGGGAAACTCTAGAGATAGAAAGCAGACTCCTTCATAGACGCACACCTCCTTCCTCGTTCCCTTTTCCTGCTCCTAAGCATGATGGATGAGTGGAAGGTCTTCGAGCTAGCTTGGAGCCATGGCTTGCAAATCCTAAGTAACCTTGATAGAACACGTCCCTCCTGAGAGTGCCCAGAGCCTCCTTCTTCCCTTCTCATGTGCACGACAAAGGTATGGACATGCTGTCTTCTTCTCATCAGAAAACCTAGTTCCAACATGAACCTACCCTCTATCCTAGACATTTTGACTTGGTCCTACGGCCTGCCAGCACCAAAAGAGGAGAGAGGAGACCCTCTAACCCTTACAACAGTTGTGTGAAGATAGGAGGTGGAGGGAGAGATGTTGGGAGTCAGACTCCTCAAGCGGGAGTCTCCCTATGCACAGGAAGGGATGAAACAAAGTCATACAACTCTATTACCCCTTTTCGCATACTCAAGTCTCAAGGGTGGAAAATTCTTTCCCCCTCTAATCCTGAGGCGAGATAGATATAACAAAAGCTAATCCTTTTGCTGATGTAGCACTCTACTATTTGTCAGATTAATGTTTATTGTGTAAAAATCATAACTAATTATTGGTAGATTTGATCATGACAAGTTATTTATAAAAATTGACCAAAATAAAGAGTGAAACAAAAATAAAATATAACTGAGACTTAATTATGCTTCATTTTCCAAAATCACGTTGTATACATGTTTAAGTAGTGATTAAAGCACATAAACCCTAGATTTGTATAGTAATCATTATTCAACATTTTTCCAGGAGATGTAAAATGATATTGTGGAATATAACATTAATTTAGCATGATTATGATCATAATGGTGATAATTAGGACTTATAATGTGAATAAACATGCATATCGGGAATTAGGATTTAAAGATCCTAACTTGTCATGTTGTTAATAAACTTAATATGATCTAAGTAATGATAGTATGGATCCAATGACTAGGGTCTTCATTTAGTGTTAATATGCTATGGAAATAGTGTTTGAGCCCTTATTCCATATCCTAAACCTGCCATAAATCTAAAGCCTAGATTAGGATTAAGTAGGGTTTAATCTAATTAATGTGATGGTGACACTTACATACATGCAAATTAAAATGTTGATTGCTCGGATCTGTTGATTGGATTGATTGAATGTACTTGAAGGATGATTGCATGTTCTACATCATTCACTGTTGAGGTACATGGTTACAATTACTACTACCCATAATATCAATTACTGAGGTTCGTGGAGTGTTCCTCAAATATTGTTCAAATAAACTGTTAGTTGTTTATTTACATTATGTTCAATTATAATACCACTATGAGTATCACATAAAGAAAGATATCATGTTTTGGACCCTAAGATGATATGCATAGAAGGGTTATGCACATGAGCCCTGGAGGCACCTAAGAGAGCATACCTAGATGTGTTATAATAAGCAAAGAATATACCAGTTGTTATTTTCAAGTAATTGATTTATGTTATGTTGTTATATTACATGCACACTTTTGCATGCACCCCAAGTACACATTATATTTCAATATACTGATCCTCTCTTTGTTTCATGCCATTTTAGGTAAATGAAATACACGAATATGATAAGATATAATGTATCATATGAAACCTACTCTAAGTTAGTAAAGCTAAGTAAGGGAGGATTAGATAGATACTTCTTCTCATATGTACAATTGTGATGATATAAATTCATGTAACTCCTTATAGTATCTTGTATACAATATTTGAACTGATGAATATTACTTGTTATTTGGTAGAAACCTGGATCCTTGACAATTTTAGGTAATGGCTCTCAACTTTTTGGGTCTTTCCTTAGTTGGGGGATGCTGAAAAGTGAGGTTGTTACAGGGGGGCTAGAGCTCATGTTACCATCTATATCTCCACATTCAATTGCTAGAGAGGAGAGGAGTTAGGACGGTTTTTTTCTTAATGGGCAACAATAAATTTACATGAAGGACCACACAACGAAGCACCATATTACTTGGTTCAATTAAAACTAATGTTAATTATAATAAACCCCCAAACCCATATAACTTCCTATTTTTATATCTCTAAAAGTGTTACTCTGATTCCCCTAAAGTTTTGACCAAGAGTTTATATCCTATTATGCTAATTTCTATAAAAGGTTAGTTCTCCATTTTGTAGCACTAACTAAATATATTATGTTTTCTACCATAAATCACTCAATGAATAATATAAAATATTTAAATAATAATCTTAATTGATTCCAAAAGCATTAGTTCTCAAATAAAGTGTATGTGATCCAAAAAGGTCCATTTAATAGATTCATATTGAAATATTTTTAATTACACTAAATCGTACCACGCTAGTCCATAAATGTAGGTTGAGGAACTAGATTGAAAATATTTTTATAGTGAAGAGCAATAGCACATTTTGGCATTAGAAAATTACAAACATGGCTCTTAGTGTCAAGACAGAAATCCTGAGTATAGTGGTTGAAACTGGGTGACCGCAACACAAAGTTCTTCTATAACTCCATAAAGAACCCCCTAATGATCATAAGACAGAGGAACCAAATTCAACGTCTTGATATTGAAGGAGAACAGGTAACAGATCAAATATCAGGAAGCATATATTTGAATATTATACTAAGTTCTTCAACAATGGCCAGACATGCACTTCTGAATGGTGTAGAGATTGGGATATATCGGCCCTCAACCACGAGAAAATCCAAGAACTGTGTTTTTACCAGGGAGGAAATAGAATTCATGATCAGGGAAGAAAATGGGTATAGAGCACCTAGAACTGATGGATTTCATTCATACTTCTTCAAAGCATGACAACGTGAATAAAAAATATAAAGAAATTGAAACAATGGACAAATTGGTATTGAGTTAAATTGAAATTAGGGGTCAAATTTCTAGTATGTTACAAGTAAAGTGTAGGGTCAAAAGTATATATACTCCCTCAAAATTATTTGTAACTCATAACAAATGATTGGTTAAAGGATACCTATTTAACTTAGTCTCAACAAGAAAGAAAAAGAAGATAATGCTAAGTAACAATGAACACTCTTATTTGAGGTGTGACATGACATGACCTACTTCCACCCATAATTGTCTTTGAACCCATCAAGCTTTGGGAGATAATATATTCAAGAGTAAATGATTACAATACTAAAGAAAAACTTAAAAATAGGATATATAACACCTCCTTTTCTTTTGGCCATGGAAGATTAACAAAATGTCTTATTTACATGTGGACTTAGAAACTATCCTTACCTTCTTTTCTTGTTGTAGAAGAGGAAGGACACTACCTTCTCCTTTCTCATAGACCCAAGAGACAACCACCTTCCTCATTTTCTTGTGGCTCACATAATGGGACCACACATATTCTTTACCAATCCTAGGAAGATTACCACTCGAGGTCTCCTAACTCAAATGCACATTAGATGGTTGTTGGTTTCTTACCTTGAAGCACCTATAGTTACAGTCTAAACAAAAGTGAAAGGGAAATGAGAAAAAATAGTACATTAGAAATAAAACAAACTATTATTTGTGTTGAGTTTCTCTAGATGATTAGTCATAGTCTAGAAAATGATAAGCTTGTATAAATTATGAAATAATGGATTCTTAACAAGGATTTCACAATTGAAGATAATGTCAATATAGTTATATTTCTCATATGTGTTAAGAATGACCCTCGTATACGAGTATATTAGGTTTAACCTAGAGTAGCACCAACATCCCTAGTTAATGTAATTAACCCTGAAGGTGAGGCTAAATAAGGAAACTCACACAAACTTACACATAAAAATCAATAATAGCTTACAAGGATCAACATACATCACAAAAGCATTAGCATAAAAGTCATATCATCTTATAAAGGCTCCGCATATATCAATCACATACTGCTCAATAAGACTTAAGATTTATCTCAAACATATAATATTATAATAATTCATGCACATGTTCTTATATCTCAAGGGCATATTTCTCATATTTCAAGATATCTCAGATAGGCATGTTTCAATGAGCACTTGATATCAAATCAAGTCTCTTTTTACAATTACATCATGATTACTGATAATGGCAATCAGGCTGTAAATGGGTAGGATATGGTACGGGTATGGTCATATCCATAACCATAACTGTATCGTTAAGCGGGTATGGCTACGGTTACCCACTTTGTTAAAAACTATACTTGCACCATATCCATATCCATATCCACATAACCATAGGGTATATGAACGGGTAATTGGATATGTAGTTACTGAGAAACTTATCAAAATAAGACACCACAAACTTATAAACATAACAAATTATCATAGTTAAAAAAGGTAGGTTATGGAGAAATATCATTCAAGGAAGAGAGGAGAGAGTGGAACGAGACAATGGCTTTATGGCCTCAATTTTGTTGAAATGTGCTTGTTAGGCTATGAGGGTGCTCCATTGGATTTATTTATTATACTAATACAAGGTACTTATATTTATTCGATGTGAGTGCTACAATATGGAATATTATGTTCTTATTTAAATGTTTACTATTGCAAGGTACTTATAATATCTAGATGTGAATCCTACAATATGCACCATTACATTCTAATATAAATTATTTACATAAAAATATAATTAAATGTGTATATGGGTATACATGGTATGGGTATATACATAACCATAACCTTACCCTATAAGATGTGGGTAAGAGGGTATAAGGGTAAGCGGTTACATGGTTATAAAAATTTGTACCTGTGACGGGTTTAGAGGGTATGGGTTTGATGGTATACATATATACCCATTTTTGTTTACAACCCTAACTGGAAACCATTACAAGGTACACAAGAGGTTACATGAGGAAAACACAAGCGGTACAATCACTGACAACTAGGGTTGAATGTGCAAGGACTCTATCTAATCTAACACAATCTCACAATGGTTTCAAAACCAAGAACCACACATCCTAACATGATTGATATTTTCGGAGGTATTTCTACCTTAGTGAGTGGGTACTTCCCTCTCAACAAACAAGTATAGTTGAATTATTCAGTAGGAGTAACATATAACATAGTAGGAATACTTAAGAAGGATAAAAGAATAAACATTCAATCATATAATACAAGCATCAAGTCATGCTTGTGCTGTTACTATTAAGTTATTATAGGCATCTTTCTTATGTACATCATGTTGTCATATAAATCACATCCCATCTATCACATTCTCTTTGTGGTACCACAAATTGATTCTCTGAGATACAACAATGGATTGACATACCATATCTCAAAAGAGTAATGGCTCAAGGAATCGACTACTCAAGGGATATGGCAAGGGCGAACATCTTAGAAAGAAGAGATTGGACTTGGGTCATTTCTTCCTAACATATCACATGTTTGGGATCTCTATTCCACCTATATGTACTACTAATGTTTAGAGTTGGGAGTCTCTATCCCAACTCCATGGAGTCTCCCCTAGGCCCTCCACATCATCAAAAAATCAATGCATAAGGCACAAGATTCAACTCTTTCTAATCATCATCTGAATCCAACATACATCATCCCATGTAATCAAATTACAAGTCATATTCTATCCTTGTATGTCATAGTCAAACATTCTTATCTCACGTAATATACATAAGAATTCATGTCAGACATTCACAATGCCATTCATCATACACTTTACATGTATTTTTTCTTTTCCCTTGAGTCTTTCTAATCGTTAATCATTCTCATTATGGCTATCATATTAGATTATCAATTAAGTAAACATATACCATCACTGGTAACATGGTATTCATGTGATTTGGTTACCTAGGATCATGTATTGTCCAAGCAACCTATCAAATAATTATGCAATACAAGCAACATGCTAATCTTTCAATCCATCATTCAATAATGAGTGTACAACTTAAAAATATAAACATTACTTGTAATATATTTCAAATTATTTAGAGAAGACATATAAATACTAGGGTTTACTGATTAGGACCCTCAAAGCATGTTTAGGGTTTGCATAAGAAAGATAACCATTCCAATATATATCACATGGCATGGATGAGAAAGATTTATATATAATAACTGAGCAGTTAAATAATAAGAATTTCATGTCATTGAGATAGCTATGGCATACATCATTCATAAATCAGATAGAAAAACAAGATTCCATTTGAATATATGTCATATTTAAGGGTATAAGATATCATTTAACTCATTTACCAAACACATAGGAATTAGTACAAAACTTTGTCTACCA
Source organism: Alisma plantago-aquatica (assembly GCA_963693085.1). Classification (NCBI taxonomy): domain Eukaryota; kingdom Viridiplantae; phylum Streptophyta; class Magnoliopsida; order Alismatales; family Alismataceae; genus Alisma; species Alisma plantago-aquatica. The sequence goes on along the minus strand of OY856410.1, from coordinate 405,284,823 downwards.
ACAAGACAATTGTAAGGAGTGGGACCTGAGAGGGGGTCCACTCCTCACTTAAAACAAATAAGAGTCATCATCCACAATAGACATGCATAAATGTTTCAGAATTGGATGAATAACTTTTATTTTATCTTTCATACATGGTTACCATAAAGACCAAAGTATAGCAAAAAAATATGTAATGACTATATTCCATTGCACGAGTTTTCATAATGATTCCTACTTGTGGTTTACATGAAAGATATAACTTCTTCACTATGTAGAGGGATGTCCAAACTATTTCAAGTCTATCTCCCATGAGTTAGTTTTTCTAATTCAAGTCCATGCCATCATGTCATGTCCACCATGTCCTTCACCTAAGGGGTTTGAATCATACCCCATAAGAGAAGACAAAGTGGATGTCTTCAACATAAAAGCTAGAATGTGCATATAAATATGAATTGAGAAATATTAGGGAAAAAGGACATCAATAAACTACTCAAGACTTGTTAAATCAAGAGATAGTGAATATACAAATGGATATCAAAGAGAACATTTAAATAAGATAATCAATAAGATAATTTCTTGACTTTTATCATTGTCACATCAATAATATCCCAAAATATCAACAACTGCATCGTGAGTAAAAGCAGACTAGCATATAATAAAAAGTTGGGTAGGAACCCATACATTCCATACCAAGGGGAAGGAGGACTAATAACCTCAATGCAAAATAAATACATATATTGCAGGAGGAATAAAACCTCATTACAATGGTAATAGGACTAAAAGCTAAGCGCCTAAAATAATAATACATTGTAGGAGGACTAAAACCTCAATGCAGTGACATTAGGATGAACAACTCATTGACTAAAATAAAATGGTGTCACTACTTCTGGTTATGACTAGTCAATCACAAATGCAAATAGGGCATGCAAGATAAAGTATAGTCACACTCAAACAAGGGATGAGAACATCCAACATATATCACATGGGGTCAGAAGACCCATAAGCAAATGTCCAACCATTCTCCACAATTAAGATACATCATAAGACCATAAAAGGTCATCACTTGAAAGTTAGGTACCATTCAATTCAATTTCTCAAATTAGGGTTATCACATGGAACAAGATGAGAAAATATATAGATTAGGGATCACCAAGAATATCTAATATATTATGAATATCTTAAGATCTATTTAAGTAAATTTGATCCAAATTAGCCAATAAAAAATGAAAGAGGAATTTCAATATAAAAATACCTTATGGAGGTTCAAGGGAGAGAATCAAAAGACAAATTTCTCAGTATGACTCATAGTGGAATGAAACATACCTCAGATCGAGTCTACATCTAGGGTCAACCCTAATTCCACATAACGATTCTAAGCCTATTAAATGCACATATGAAACTAGGGTTAGGTTTACATCAATTACATAAACCCTAAAATTCGTCTATTTTTATTATTGAAATTGATTATCAATAAACCTACATCTTGTAGATTATATTTTCATAAGTTCATAGGATATCTTTCATCAATTATGACTTGTAGATTATAAAATACAAAATTTAGAAACTCTAAACGTTTCGAAGATTCCATACAAATAATAAATTTATTAGATTGGAATTAGACAATGAAACTGGTATCATTGGGTAGATTATAATTTCCTGATTCTAAAATTGTTTATATTAAATTTTATGACCTTCCAACATTTAGTTATGAATTTTAGAAGATAAAGTATTACTGAATTATAAAAACAAAACTCTATCCAAATGAATTTGAAAACCTCACATATGATTTGCAGACCAATGCATGGCTTGATGTTTCTGTCATCTAGTTGTCCCAAAAAATCCACGCAACCCACAAGGAGCAAGGCATGCAAACATGAAAATACCCCTTTAGCTGAGGACAAAGAGAACCAAGGCGTGGGGCATACCATGTAATCCATATCTTTGATAGTTCATCCCCAAATAACGAATATGGAGACTCTAGATGATCAACTAGACACAATAATACGACAATGAAAGTCTCAAAATTGGGTTCCCCAATTTATTCAAATTCAGAGACTCTGTATGATGGTTCTGGGATGGCAGGAAAAAGAAATGAAACTTTTAACCATTGAAACCAAAAGTTGAGAAGTAGAAAAACTAATGGTAATGAAATCTGGCACAAAACCATCATCTTTGACATATTCATAAAGCATGATTTGTAACTAACACTTCAAAGTCAGACTAAACAATGCCCCACTATAACACAATGTCACGAATAGAGAAACACTGTAGAAGAGGTACTGACCAAGATCACATTTTACTAAAGTAAAAAAAAACAAATACTAGAAGGATCATCCTCACGTCACATTAAACTCAAAGGATGAATCCATTCTAGAGAAGCTATGTGAGGCCAAGTGGTGGAATTCCAATGAGCTCACACAAGCACTGGTCAAAGAAGATGTAGGCACAACAACAAAATGGTGAAACTATAGAGAACCTTTGGGCAACTTCTCAGGATAGTATAGACATAACCAATTGAGTCGAGCTGCCGTTGGGAGTTGCAGCCAATCCGCAAGATCAAGAAAGGAAGATAAACTTGGGAGGGGCAGAGGGGAGAAAACTGAGTGGAATGAAAGATTGTAGAAGGATTCTAGAGGGCCAATGACAATTAAAGGTGATTCTTATATAGCTGTGTTCAATGTTGTGTATTTTGGGAAAAGAGGTAGGGAGATGAAAATTAGGGTTTTATGTTAGGAAAGGAATTAGGTTCGAAAAGTAGGGATCATTGAGTGCGGATTTGTACAAGGAAAACAATGGTGTAGATTTTGGGGAAAGCTGATGAGAGGCAAGAGATATTCGAGGAAAGGAAATTGGGGTTGTATTCACACATAAGAGGATACTAAATCAAAAGGTAGGAGAGGCATAGAAAGTTGTACGATCAAGATCCAAGGGTGGGTATTAAGCCCATGTAATCTGCGTGAAAGAGGAAGAATAGGAAATCTAGAAAATACAATTTGTGTGACATTTAAATTGACTGTGACATTTTGTTATACCAGAACTTTAGGAAATAAACATCAGTAAAATAACTTGTATTAATATTTTCTTTCTCTTATCTAAATTAGGATAGGTAGGATTACCTAATAGGGTTCCAATTTGGTATCTTATCCAACTGGGACGCAAGGAACTGGATTTTGATATTAGATTTCACTTTTGAGGCTTCCTATTATGAGTTCCAATATAATTAACACACAATTACATACTAAAAATATCCTCAATATTTAGGATTTAGGGTCCATTTACAATATTCTAGTACAAATAAATTTTCATGATATTCTTGAATGATATTAGTAAATTAATTCATCATGTGCTTTAATTAAGAATTCACTCATATGTAGCCATTACATATTCATATCCACATCTAAGGTCCAATTATTTGTCCTTTATGTATTTTAAGAACCTTAATTACATTGCATGTGTATTACTAAGAAAATGAAGAAAATGTAGCATATTTCATGAACTCAATTACATGTTAGCACATAATTAGGTTTTTAGGTAAATATGAGAGTATAATGTTATGTGATGTTGATTATAGGTCTGAATGTCACGTAATGTATTATATATGCTTTCAAGTCTATACAAGTTAGGTTTACCTTTGAGCCATTTATATTATGTGCATTAATTGGTTACAACCAACTATAATAGGGTATAACTCTATCCTTGTCTGGTCAAAACTATAGGTCTAAGCATACCATCATCACCTCTAAGGGATACATGATATCTAGAGTCCAGATGGTCAATTTTGATATGTACAACACTCCACCCATTAGAGAGGATTTTGTCCCCAAAATACAACCATCCTTGTGCTACCAACTATCTACTCTCTTCCCTTTAAAAGGTTTAACCCAATAAGTTAAAACTAAAAAACTCTTAATGATATTAGGGTTTTGGATGTACTGCATTCGTTTCTATCTACCAATTGTGTTTTCAAAGTACATAGGTCAAGCCTCCAACTTGAACATCTTGTCTTACTAGGGTTGAGTTTTAGGTCCTCACATTTGTAACTTAACAACCCTTTAAGCATCTAATTGTTCTCAAGGAAAAAAACACCACAACCTAATGGAGAAAAAGAGGGTAGGTCCACTAAACTTTTGGCACAAGCCAAAATTTTCCTAAATCTCACCCCATACCAAAAGTAGGGTTTTAAGAGTTCATTTTTAACTAGTTCAAAGGTTTCTCTACCAAACTTCATGTATTTCCTCATTGTTACTTAGTCTGAGAAAACATCGATGAAATCCGTAACTTTTTCTTTATACATATAGTAGTATGATGGAGAAGAATTGTTGGCAATGAAATCTATGCTACATAAAACAAAAGATGGATCCAAAATCTATTGTAAGAACCACGTCAAAAAATATTCCATATTAGCATCTCATGAACCTACTAATTTATCACCCCCATCACCAACTCCATCCTAAACAAAAACTCATAGCATATGAAGGTCCACAACTAATCTACATTATAGGGCTAGACCACCTAAATCCCATCACATTAAGGTTAACTCATCATGATTCTTATGTGTATTTCATATGTTTCTAAATTGACATTTCATCATCACATGAATAACATAGGCCAATTCTAGGGTAAACATCTCATCTAAGATTTTCACTTAGGGTAAGGGTTCTATCTGGGGACATAAAATTAATATAGTTGGACCCTGACCACCATGGCTCTGATACCATCTTGTAAGGAGTGGGATTAGAGAGGGGATTCACTCCTCACTGGGGATCCACCCCTCACTTAGAACAAATATGTGTCAACATCCACAACATACATGCATAAATGGTGGTCAATTGGATGGATAACTTTTATTTGGTATTTTGTATATTATCATCATAAAGACCAAAGTATAGTAGAAGAAATATATTTAGTGATTATATTCAATTTCACAAGTTCACATAATAATCTCCAATTAGGGTTCACATGAATGAAACAAATTCTTCACTATGTAGAGGGACGCCAAACTATTTCAAATTTATCTCTGATGAGTCAGTTTTACTAAAGCCTAGGTCATCATGTTAGGCCCACCATGTCCTTCACCTTAGGGGATGGAAGCATACCCCACAAGAGAAGACAAAGTAGATGTTGTCAGCATTAAAGTTTATATGTGCATATAAATTTGAAATGAGCAATATCTAGTAAAAAGGACATCAATAAACCACTCAAGGCTTCTCAATTAAGAGAAATAGTGAATATCCAAATGGATATTAACAAGAACATTTAAAGAAGATAGTAGATAAGAAAGTTTCTTGCCTTTTAATAATATCATATCGATAATATCACACAACATCATAAATTACCTGGTGAATAAAAATATGACTATCATATAATAAAAAGTAGGGTAGGAACCCATACATTCCATACAAAGGGGTAGGAGGAATAAAACCTCAGTGCAAAATAAATATAGATTTTGCAAGAGGAATAAAAACTTAGTGCAGTGGTAGGAGGACTAAAATCTCAATGTCTAAAATAATAATATATTGCAAGAGGACTAAAACCTTAGTGCACTAACAACATGACTAAAACCTCAGTGCCAAAATTAATTATGATGTCACTACTTCTATTTATGACTAGTCAATCACACATGGAAATAGGAGAGATAGGATAAAGTATAGTCATGCTCAAATAAGCTATGAGAACATCCAATTAATATCACATTGGGTCATAGGACCCAAATGAATATCCAACCAATCTCCACAATCAAGATACATCATAAGACATTGTAACACCCCCTTTAAGCATAAATGTACCAACGGAAGAAACTCCCATGTTTTTGTAACATGAGGGACTTTAGCTCAAAGGATTGACACCAGAATAATAAACATTGCAAATAAAGTAAACAATCATCACACATTAGTATCAAAATTGATTCATGCATTGTTCAAAGATAAAACTAGTATAGTTGAGTTCTTGAATATATCATCGAACATATAAGCATGGCTTAAAACATGAAGGCAACCCTAATTTAAATGTTTGTATCATCTAAGTAGATAGCACCCCACTAGACAAAACCTTCAAAAAACCTTGAGTTATTCCTTAGGCTGATCATAACATGGTTCTATCTTCAACATTGCTCCGTACCTGTGGGCATTGTGCCCCCACCCATACAAGGTAAAATGGAAATTATGTTAGAGTAAGTGGTAATAGTAACATTATAGGAATTAAAAATATACTATAATTTTAAGAAAACATAAATTTAAACTTAATAAACGTTGACTTATTGTCATGTCATATAAATTCATCTTTAATTATCTTAATCTTTAACATTATTATTTTGGGCTGAATAGGTTGTCCTTCATCCTTACATTACTCACGCAGAGCTTATGCTCCCAAGAGCTCATTTCTCACACAAAGCTTATGCACCCAAGTGCTCATTTCTCATAAAGAGTTTATGCTAAAAGGTGTCTTGATCTTGGAAGGAACACTAAAAAGTCATCCATCATATAATTAACATTGATCTTGAAAAAATTAACTAAGAGCATTTAATTTGACTCAGAAGCATGTGCAAGTTATGATGATAAAAAATATATGAAAAATACATAAAGAAAATCATAACTAGATTCATAATTATTTTTCCTGCAATTATTCATCAAAACATGTACTTGATATCATTGTACTTGAATTTCATAATTATAAGTAAATATAAAGCCATGTACCCTTACTTATTTCTCAGAGTGCATGAATCCACTTACCTATGAGGGAGAATTTTCCCTAAGATCCCTGAAGGTTGATGAAATCCTGGATATCATGTAAACCATGCATAAATGAGGGTCAAAGATACTTTTTTGGGGCCAAGGTTGACGATCAACATCCGTAATAGAACTGTCAGTGGTCTAAAATGCCATGTCAACTTGACTGGGTTTTCCAACATAAAAGGTGATTTTGCGGGGAGTAAAAAGAGATCACAAGCTCTATTGAGCAATCAAGAATGATTGTGGTGCCTCCCAAATTATTTGGGGGTGCTCTCTATTTATAGGCGGTAGTCTGAGTGAGCCTAAACTAACACAACCATGGAGTCTTCTTTAAGCAAGGACTTTAAGCAGGTTAGGGATTCTCGAGATTTCCAACTCCTATTGAAGTAGGGATCTCTGAGTTTGGACATCAATGAGGAAGGTGGAAGCTGTTCTCTGTGTGTGTCAGTCCGAGTAGAGAAGGGAACACAGTTGCAAAGAGATTGGGGTTTCATGGAGTATGCTCAGGGAGCCAGATTCCTACTGGAGTAGGACATTTGGGCGGGAGAGAAAGTACCCTTGTTCTAAGAGTCCAACCCAAACCCTGATGCACAAGGTCGTGTAGCCTCAAAAGGAAACTCATTATAGGATATTATCATCAACTTTATGAAATCAAATAAATAGTCAGTATGTTTGGTGGCTTCAACTATAGAAATAAATCTAAAATCATTCGAGGGGTCAGATAAAATTGGATTGACCTCAAATTTTAAGAATAGGTGTATATTAGGGTCTACATCATTTCTACATAGTTACTCTTCCATTTTGATGATCAAAATATAAAATATTCCTATAATATTATTAGTGTCACTTATGAATATTTGATAAATTATAATTGATGCCTAAGTGATGTGACTCTCTATTTAGGGTTTACTTTAGTTTTTTTTAATATGTTGGAAGAAAATTACCCCAACTAGGGCTCATATACTTATTAATGATAATGAGGTTACATAGAGGAGAGAAAAAGTGCATTATACTTCCATGTTAAAAGACATTGGATTAATTATCATCATAGAAAGAGTAAACATTACTTAATTTTTGGAATTTGTTTTAACCACTATATTTGAATTGAAAAGTCACATTAGGTTCTTTTGATTCCTAAAGATGAAGTTTGGAAAAAATTAGGGCTTCTGATCAAGGATTTATTCATAATTTTAAATTTTGAGGATGTTACAAAGCTATCCACAATAAATAAATTTCGTCCTCAAAATTTTATAAAACTACCCACCTTAGGTTTACTTATTCTGTTTATGCTAACTCTCAAATATTATATTTAAGTATAAATATCACACTCAAGATAAGACCTACTCATGGTTGACACAATTACATGAGAACTTGATTATCTTAACATACTTGAGTTGATATAGTCACTCTCTTGAATGCATGCACAATGCTCATAAGGCCGTTTAAGGCTCACATAACACGAGTGAGAGGAGTGTATCAACATAACTTGATTTTTTAATCTTAAACATGATTTTTATAATTCCATTAGCATGATGGTGATACATGATGAACAAATAATCATAAAACTTAGACAACATTTTTTATCAACATGTGCATAATTTTCTCACTTATTTATGTCAAATCCTCTACCCTTCATTTCACATGCTTGGTATATGTGTCTAATTAGGTTAAGGTGACTATATGCGTCAAACTTTCAATTCCTACTCTTGTTTTCTTTGTATCTTTTAGATATATGTCAGCCACTCATATATGCAGAGGTGACATGTTTTATCACACTTATCTTAACACCTCCCTCGTGGACGTGTCCCATACCACATGCACTTGAAAGGGAATAACAAGCATGATTATACACATAAAATTCTCTCTACAAAACCCCACAGGCCTATCCCACACCACAAACACGTGGGAAAAAGAGAGAGCATGTTATATACAATTCTAGAGTTAAAATAAAAGTATAAAACATTTAGGCCCATAATCCTAATCCATATTTAAACTTATGCCTCCTATCTAGACCTATGCTTTGCATTCCAATATTTTTCACTTAATTCTTCTATACCTAGGGCTTAGAACACATGAATCAGATTTTTGCCTGGTGGCCATCTACTTAATTGCTCGGATACCATTTTTGTAATACCCCCTTGAAGCAGACATATATCAATAGAAGAAACTTCCATGTTCTACGTAACATGAGGGACTTTAGCTTAAAGGGATGTCATAAGAATAATAGACATTGCAAGTAAAGTAAAAAATCATCATGCATTAGTATCAAAATTTATTCATACATTGTTCAAAGGTAAAACTAGTACAATTGAGTTCTTAAATATATCATCTAACATCTAAGCATGACTTACAACATGGAGGAAACTCTAATCTAATTGATTGGATCATCTAAGTAGATGGCACCCCACTAGACGAAACCTTGAAAAAACCTTGAGTTATTCCTTAGGATGATCTTCACATGGCTCTATCTTCGACATTGATCCATACCTACGAACATCACGCCGCCAACCATGCAAGGGAAAACAAAAATTATGTTAGAGTAAGCGGCAATGAGTAACATTATAAGAACTAAAAATAAACTGTACTTTTGAGAAAACATAAATTTAAACATTATAAACATTGAATTCTTGTCATGTCATATAACTTCATCTTTAATTATCTTAATCTTTAACATTATTATCTTGGGCTGAATACATTGTCCTTCATCCTTACATTGCTCACACAAAGATTATACTCCCAAGTGCTCATTCCTCAGACAGATCTTATGCACCCAAGTGCTCATTTCTCACACAGAGCTTATGCCAAAAGGCATCTTGATCTTGGAAGGAACAATCATAATTCACCCATGATATAATTACCATTGATCTTGAACAAAATAACTTAAAGCATTAAGTTTGACTTAGAATCATGTGCATGTTATGATGATAAAAATATACGTGAAAAAACATTAAGAAAATCAAAATCTGATTAATAATTAATTTTCTTGCAAATATTCATTAAAACATGTACTTGATATCATTGTACTTGAATTTCATTAAATATAGGTGAATATAAATACATTTACCCTTACTTATTACTCAGAGTGCATGAATCTACTAACCAATGAGAGAGAATTTCCCCTAAGATCCCTTAAGATTGATGAAACCATAGATATCCTATAATGTAAGGGTCAACGATACTTCTTTGGGGCCAAGGTTGATGATCACCATCCATAATAGAACTCTCGATGGTCTGAAACGCCATGTCAACTAGACTGGGTTGTCCATCAACAAAGGTGATTTCATGGGGAGTAAAAGGGGATCACAAACTCTATTGAGCAATCAAAATGAGCTTGGTGCTTCTCCAATTGATTGATATGCTCTTTATTTATAGGTAGTAGTCAGAGTGAGCCTAACCTGACATGACCATGGAGTCTTCTTCAAAGAATGAATTTAAGCAGGTTAGGGATGCTGGAGATGTCTAGTCCGTATTGAAGTAGGGCTCTCTGAGTTCGGCCATCAGCAATGTAGGTGGAAATTGTTCTCTGCATGTGTGTGTTCGAGCAGAGAAGGGAATGTAGTTGCAAAGAGATCGGGGTTTCGAGGAATATACTCAGGGAGTTAGAGTCTTGCGGGAGTAGGACAGTCGGGTGGGAGAGAAAATACTCCCTATCTGAGAGTCTGATCCAAACTCTAACACATAGGGTTGCGTAACATCAAAAGGAAACTCGTGACTTAAGATTATCATCAACTTTAAGATCAAATAAATAATCAGTATCTTCAGGGTCTTCAACTATAGGAAATCAATCTAAAATCATTTGCGGGGTCAAAGAAAGTTGGGTTGACTTCAAATTTGAAACATAGGTGTATATTAGGATCTACATGATTTTTTCATACTTCCCCACTTTGATGATAAAAATATGAACTATTCCTATACTGTTATTAGTGTCACTTATACATACATAATAAGTTATGATTGATGCCCAAGTGATGTGACTCTCTATTTAGGGTTTACTTTAGTTATTTTTAATCTATTGGGAAAATTACCCCAATTAGGGCTCATATTCTTGTTAATGATAATGAGGTTACATAGATGAGATAAAAAGTGCACTATACTTCCATGTTAAAAGATATCAGATCGGATTAACTATCATCATAGAAAGAGTAAACATTACTTGTTTTTTGGAATTGGTTTTAAACACTATATTTGTGTCTAAAAGTCACATTAGGTTCTACAAATTCCTAAATTCTTGGAGTTTGAAAAAAATTTAGGGTTTTCAATTAAGGATTCATTCATAAGTTTCAATTTTGAAGATGTTATAACCATAAAAGGTTATCACTTGAAAGTCAGGTATCGTTTAGTTCAATTTTTCAAATTAGGGATATCACATCCATAGGATGTACAAAGATACAAATCAGGGACCAACAAGACTATCCACCATATTATGAGGATCACATGATCTATTCACTAAATTTGATTCATATAAGCAATCAAAATATGCAAGACAGAAAGAGTAGTATCAATATATGAATACCTTATAGATGTTCAAGCGAGAGATTCAAAAGACAAATTGCTCAATAGTCAATATGACTAAAAGGGGAATGCAACATACCTTAGATCAAGTCCAGATATACCCAGAGTCAACCTTAGTTCCACATCATAGTTTCAAACTACCTATTAAAACATATAAGAAATTATGGTTAAGTTTACACTAATTAAATAAATCCTAAAACTCATCTTTTTATTATTAGTGAATTAGGTTATAAAAACACTTCATATTGTAGATTACATATTCTTGAGTACATAAAATATTTACTTTATTTTTCTTAATGTAGATTATCAGATATAAATTTTAGAAATTCTAACGAATATGAAAATTCCATAAAACAATATATTTATTAGATTGGAATGAAGCAATGAAACTGGTATCATTAGATTGATAATAGTTTTGTAATTCTAAAGTATATTTATTAAATTTTATAACCTTACACAATGAGTTATGTAGATTAATGTCTATATTGAATTTAAAAAAACTCGAACTAAATGACTTTAATATCCCCACTTATGACTTGGGGACCATATTGCGTGACAAGATGTTTCCATCATCTAGTTGTCCTAAAATCCATCTGTCCCAGAAGGAACAAGGCCTAAAAACACAAAAATACCCTTTGACTAACAACAAATAGAACCAAGTCATGGGGAATCACATGTAATCCATCAATTTGAAGGTTATTCCCCAAATCATGAATACAAAGACTCCACATGATAAACTAGGCACACCAATATGATCTAGCATGATGACTTCAACAACAAAGTCTCAAAAACGGGTTCTCTAATTTATTCCAAAATTAGATACCCTCTATGCTAGCTCTAGGGTAGTAGGGGAAACCAAAGTAGCTTCTCACCATTGAAACCAATATCCGAGAAGAAGGAAAAACTAACAATGGTTAACTCTAGACCAAAACCATCATCTTTGACCTATTCATAAAGCATCACCAGCGACAAACATCTCAAAGTCAGACTAAAAAATGCCACACTGTAACACAACATCATGACCATAGAAATGCCACAGAGGAGGTGTTAACCAAGATCACATTTTACTGAAACAAAAAGAAAACACGTAATAGAGGGATCATCCTCACCTCACATCAAACTCAAAGTATCAATCCACGTAGGCAAGAGTGGATCCGAGAGTCCAAGTGGTGGAGCTCCGATGAGCTCGAGTAGGCACTGGTTGAAAAAGGGATAGGAACAAGAACGAAGGAGTGCACCTATAAAGAACCTCTATGCAACTTTTCAATATGGTGTAGGCATAGTTAATTGAGTCTAGATGCACTTGAGTGTCACTGCTGATTGGCAAGGCCGAGAATGGAGGATCGGCATGGGAGGGGCAGAGGGGAGGAATGTAGGTGGAATAAATGGTTATAGAAGGTTTCTAGAGGGTTAATGATGATTCAATATGATCCCTATATATCTAGATTATACATTGTGGCTTCTGTGGAAAGATGTAGGGAGAGGAAAATTAGGGTATTTAGTCAGGAAAGGAATTGGGTGTGGAAAGTAGGGATTATTGTATGAGGATTTGTACAAGGAAAACAATGGTGAAGATTTTAGAAAAAATGGACGAGAGGCAAGGGAAATCCAAGGAAAGGAAATTGGGGCTCTATTCACACAAAAGAGGAGCCAAAATTGGAAGGTAGGAGGAGAATGTAAAGTTGTACGATTAGAATCCAAGGGTGGGCATGAAACCCAAATCCTACAAATCCAAATGACAATTGAACAATAGGAAATCTATAAAATTTAAGGTGTGTGAAATTTAAACCAACCATGACATTTTAATAAAGCAAATGTTTAGGAAACAAACATTAGCAAATAACTTGTATTGGTATTTTCTTTCTCTTATCCACATTAGGGTAGCTAGGATTACCCAATAGTGTTCAAGTTGGTATCTTAGCGGGGACCTAAGGAGCCCAATTTTTATATAAGAGTTCACTTTTGGGGATTCCTTTTATGAGTTTTAATACAAATAGGGTTTTTCACTATAATTACATATTAAAATTATCCTCAATATTTAGGATTTAGGGTTCTATTAATAATATTCTACTACAAACCGAGTTTCATGATATTATCTTGCACCAGATTAGTATATAATTAATTTTGTTCCTAAATTCAAATTTCACTCATATGTTTTCATTACATATTCACATCTAACGTCCAATCATTTCTCATTTATGTATATTAAGCACCTTCAGTGCCTTATATGAGTATTACTAAGAAAATGAAGCATATGTGACATTTTTCATGAATTCAATTACATGATAGTATATAATTGGGTTATTAGGTTATTATGAGAGTATCATGTTATGTGATGTTGATTGTTGACATGAATGTCACTTAATCTAATATATATGCTTTGAAGTCTATGCATGTAAGTGTTACCTTTTATTTATTTAGATTACACACATTAACTGGTTACAAACAACTCTACCCGTGTATAACTCTATCCTTATTTGGTCAAAACTATGTCTGTGCAAACCATCATCACCTCTAAGGTGTATGAGATATCTAGAGTCAGAATTGTAGATTTTGGTATGTTACAACAACAACATTGTTAAACCTTATCGATATTTTTTATAAAGTGTAGTTTTCAACCTTAAGCATGGTATATCATTGCTTGAATTTTTATAAAATTACCATAATGAAATTTTTTTAATGGAAAGAGCACAAGAAGGTAACATGCAAGGCAATACAAAAATTACACATGAACTTCACCTCTCTCCCATCCCATTTCTACACTTATATAGTGAGTAAGAAGTGTCTGCTAGCCTCAAAACATGACAAAGTGAGGGCCTTCCACCTCAAGGAAGAAACAAACAAGCCTCTCCCCCTAGATCCAAAAACTAAACAATAAGGAAATACATCTTTAAGGCCAACACATAAGTAGTAAACCACCAACAAGATCAAGGACATCACCTTCTATGTTGGTCCTAGCCAAAACACAAAGAAAAGAGCATACAAGGAGAATAAGTCTTGAGTTCCATAAAATACAACCTAGTACAGGTGTGCATGGTGCCAAAAAGAAGAGAATAAGAAGAGGAATGAAGGATAATGGAAGAACCAACCTCAAAACATGTTCTTCCTTCATGATCTACCCAACAATAGTCCTTTCCAAGACAAATGAGGCTAGATAAACCATGGTCACCTTTCTAATTTCCCCTCCATGCACCAACCTTATTGATGACAATGAACTGAGGCTTTGGTCAAAATTTGGGAAAGAATGAAACTTTTATATCTCAATAAAACAAAAAAACCACCAACTTATAAAAGTCTAAAGAAACACCTTGAAATCATCCAATCTCAAGGGAACTCAACCCAACTTCCAAGAGCAACTAGGGTGCATGGGGCATATGAAAGACCAAAGTATAAATAAATCATCACTGAGCCATGAAGAAATCAACATGATATGATATGAAAATAGATCGATTTGCTCAACTTAATATCGGTATATCAACCGATCTATACAGTCAATCTTATACAAGAAAGTCATGTACATTAATCAAGGGTTGTATTTGACCAATGAAATAGGTCCTACTGATCCCAAGACCATACAATCTCACCCTGCTCCAAATTGAAAAACCACTAGAGGGGGGGGGGGTGAATAGGGTTTTAAAATTAATTTAACAATTATTTAACTCAAACAACCACAAATGAAAAAGCAAGAAGGAGATAAGGGATTTAGAGTGGTTCCTACCTTAGAAAATACTAAGGTAGTCAGTCCACTACCCGGCTGCATACCCAACCGGGATTTTGAAAGTATTAATTTTATTACCTTCTCAAGGAATTACACAAAATAAAATACTTTCTTACACCCCTTTGAACAACCTTCACTTTGAAGTAGGTGCACCAACTCGAGGTAGCCTTCTTGAAGTAACTCCAAGCTCCCCCTTGAAGTAGCCTTCCTCTTTGAAGTAACCTCCTGTTGCACCAGCCTTCTTGAAGTAGTTCAAGGTCTCCTTCTTCACAAAGAAGATCACGACCCTCTCCAATCTGCAGCCTCCAACCTAGGAGTAGCAAGGAGAGTACAAGCAATGAAAGTGAACAAGAAAGGAAAATGGAAATTACAACTTATCCTTTGAAGCACAAGGCTTGATTTGCCTATATCAAGCATGTAGATCTCCTAACCAATGTATATGGGAGTGTGATTGCTGTGGATAGGAGATACTAACCTATAGGACACGAAATTAGAGCAAGGAGAAAAATAGCCAATTGCAAGTATGCTCAATTTTCTCAAAACATGTTGCTAATGCAAGTGTATGCTCAAAGATTGCTCAAGTGTGGAAAATAAGCGAGTTTAGGTGTCCTAACGCATGTCCTATTTATAGGAATGACCTACAAGTGCTTAAGGACGTTGTAGACACTTTCTAGGGGTTTCTAAGTGCTTAACTAGCCGTTAGGTACACTTTAGTTGCTTTAGCAACAGCTAGTTAATTAATTTTGCAGTTGCTGTCAGAGTCCATCTCGGTCGAGGAATTGTCGACCGAGACACCTACTCGGTTGAGGTTTTGTCGACCGACAGGCTCTCTGGGTCAAGTGTTTGCAACGTTCATCTCCAACTTCCAACTACCTTGTCAGTTGTGTCTAACAACTACTTGGGTCTTTCTCGGTCGAGAAGTTTGTCGACCGAGAGTCTCTCGGTCGAGGATGTTGTCGATCGAGATTGACCCTGTTTCAATGTTTCAAATAAAGTGCTAAGTATATGTATGAGTGTGCATATGTGACACTATTGAAGGGGATGACCTATCTAAGTTTAGCTAGGGAAGATCTAACACTTGATTTACATGAAGTCTAAATACTTGTACATTATATGTTTGTACAAGTTTTTACAAATTGATTACATTTCATGAAAATACAATCATTAAGCATATATATTTCCCTAATGCTTTATCATCCACCTTATTCCTACAACACTCAAGTAGCACGTTAGATCAACAAGAATGAAATGTTTGTCATTATCAAAACAAAGGGATTTATCATAATGTCCAATTTAGCCAACAATCTCCCCCTTTTTGAAGATGACAAACATTTCCTAAATATAAAATAAGGAAATATAAAACATGTGAGTTTCATACCTGAAGATTACCTTTGTAGCAATTCTTGTTGTGCAAGTGAATGCTGGCCGAGATGTTATGAAACTCATTTTAAATTTTATGTTTTTGATTTTATATTCTTTCTCCCCCTTTGTCATTTCAAAAAGATATCCAAGATAAATATTTTTGTGTCTTTTAGTCATAAGTAATTACTCAATAACTTGCAAAGGATGTTAAGCCTTGAAGGTGATATGAGAATACTTTTAAGCTTAGAGTATATGAAAAGTATTTCTAACCAAAAGCACGGGATGTTAGGCCCTGATTTGTTTAGAAAATTCCATTAAGAACAAGATGTGTATCATGAAATATGTATATTTCTTCCTTATGCATTGCTCCCCCTTAAATAGATATCCCAATTATAATCAAGGTATTAATGCACTCCAATAGATGGTCAATTTAGCCACAATTTAAATTTTAGGTATTTGCAACAATTTTATCCTTTGTGATTCATTGCATATATATTACTCCTCTTACTTTATATGCTCTACAATAATAGTCTTATAAGCCATGTTCAAATGATGCCATAGAAGTAACATTTTACAAGATGACACATATGCTTTGAAAGATATCCATTATATCATGCAAAGATAACCAATTCATTGCAAAAATAACTAATTCATTACAATCATGTAAAGATAACCATTTCATTACAACTTTTACAAAGGACACTCATAATCTCATTGGAAAGACCTAAGTATTACATCAATATCTGGGTATTTTCCAAGAAATGGCTCAGCTCCATAATACTTGACTAAAGTTTGCCACTCCAGAGCACTTGTCTTGGTTAAGGCATATGCTTCCAAGAAAGTGGGAACATGATCAAAGCGGAAATGAGCAACAATGTCTTGTAGTTGCATGTGAGAAAACTGAGTATGTGTGAGATCAGGAGATGGTGGAGGTGGAGTTTGGTAGTAGTTGTAGGAAGGGTTATACGGGTTGATCATGCCAGGATTTAGAGAATAAGGATATTCATCTGGTTGATTGGGAGAGAGGGCTTGCATCCTTTGGTTTAAGTAGGTCATGGCATGGTGACTATAATCTAATTGTCTACTTAGATGATATTGGGATCCAGTAATGTAGGTTAGGGTGTTTTGGATGGGATCATAGGGTAGGTTGGTAGGAGGAGGTGGTGGGGGTATGTCTTGAGTAGATGTCTCCCCTTCCGTCCTAGCCCTCTTGTGACCAAAATCAATTCCCATCTTTTCTACTGTGTTTTTGCTTATTTTTTGTGGTTTTCTTTCCCATGTGTATCCTAGATCCTCAATATGTTTCTTAAGAAAGTGTTGAGTGATTTGGCATACAAAATCAGCATAAGGGGGATTGCCAGAAAACTCAAGCATATTCTTAATGATGATGCGGATAAAATTTATGGGAATGCGTTTGATAATGGCATAAATTAGATACATGCGAAAGGTAGGGACTTCAGACTTGTTTGCTCTAGGATGTATGTTTGTGGAAACAATAAGGTTGATAATCCTAGCTGCAGGTTTGAGGTTAATGGCATAGTAGGTACCCCTATCTTCGTGACAAGTTGTGTTAGATTGAAAAATGGTTCTTTTAATGTCACTAAGACTGACCGTATTGTCATCTTGGGAAAATTTATTGAGTGGATTTCCAGTGGTAAGGTCAAGAAAGTCTTGGTATTCTTCTAAGTCTATGTTGAGCATGTCAAGGATACCCTCCTCAGTAAAGTGAAAGCTATGCCCATTGACCATAGAAGAGAAGGAGTTATTTTCGGGATGGGGGGTTAAGTTTGCATAGAACTCATTTACCACTTTGGAAGAGTAGAAAGGGAAGGAAGGGTTCAGAAAATCTTTCAAATTTTGCACCTCGAAGAGATCCTCCAGGTCGACGATGCTGTAGAAGTCCATGACGTCAACCGGTCATCATGGAAGAGGAGTTTTGGAGGAGAGCTTGAGGTAGCGATCACCAGCAGCTGCGTCAATGAAGGGGATGTCGTTGATGATCGACAATGGTGGGGAGGCCGTCCTTCCTTTCGTGCCAGCAACTTTCTTCTTTCCACGCGCAGATGATGAAGCCATTGCTTTGCTTTGAGGTCGAGAAGAAGCAAGAAAGTCTTGGAGGTGGAGAATCTAAAGAGTTGCACAAGAATGCACTAGAGAGAAGCTAGAGAAATTAGAATGTGAAAGTGTGATGTAATGACCTATTTTTGGTCCTGTTTATAGCAATCCAGTAGCCTCTTCGGTCGACAATTTGTCGACCGACGACCGCAACTGTCATATCCTAGGTGCGCCTCTCGGTCGCCCAATGGTCGACCGGAAACGGTCAGATTCCAACGGTCATATTCCAACGGTCGGCCCTCGGTCGAGCATTTGTCGACTGATGCTGGCTCGGTCGAACAATTGTTGACCGGAAGTGTATTTGAGTTTTGCCCGTGTAGCTCTTACTTGAAGTCTATCGGTTGAAAGAGATAGCTGACCGAGATGTTTTCGGTCGAGGAATTCGTCGACTGACAAACTTACTGTGAATGAAATTTTAAGCTGATTTTTAATGCAAATGATAGACTGAATTTGTAGAGCATATATATGTTTTCTAAGGGAGTAATATTGTGATTATTATTACCAATATTTGGACAAATTTTGTGGTCATAATTTTAATTTGTCTTTTTATCAAAATCACAATTTTTATATAGAGAATGATATCCAAATAAGTATTGTGTCAAGCTTATTTTAGGTCGACCTTGACTACGATCATAGCGCCCCTTGGTTAAATTTAATTTCAACCAAGAGGCAAATTCTGCAGATTTCATATTTGAACATTCATTTGTGAAGTATAGTTTCTGCAAGTAGATTAAATAAGTAGCAATTTGAGGCACTTTGAGTGATGTCCCCTAATCTTTGCTATGGGTGCATGAATATCAAGTCCTGTTTCTTCTTGTACTTAGATTAATCATAAGATTTTTCAAGAAAATATACATATATCGTTGAAATCAAGAATAATATTTCAAGTTCTTAAAGATACCAATTGAGAAATTTGTATCTTATGTGTTATGATATTTTGCACTTGCAAGCATTGAAGGTCTTGTTCTAAGCAACATATCAACAATGAATCATTTTGCTTGGCTATGTATCATCAAGAATCATTCATGTATTACATGGGATGATATAATCCATATGCACAATAATCATTATCTATTTGTGCCATAGAGTTTTATTTTTTATGCAACATAGCATCATCTTTATATGTAGAGAGCTGAATGATGAAATAGTGAAAGCATATCCATGATGTAATGATAGAACAATAGAAGAATGAAATTTAACCCATGGTTTCTATCAAGGAATACTTAGAATAAACCATGAAAACAATAATTTTCCTTGACTTAAATCAAATATGATTCATAATTTTCAGTTTTAACATAGATCAAAATAATCTCATATAGGTGTTCGATTTTAAGAAGATTTTTATGACTGATCATGCCTAAGAAACTTTTTCAACAATAAATAATGTTTGTTCACAATTAGTCTTCTTATAGCACATTTGTAATATGTTTAGGAATTTTCATTATTTATCTTGACTCATGATGCAAAAGATAATTATTTTGTTCCAAGGATGGTTTCCACGTAAAACAGTTATTAACAACAAATAGATAGCAATTTGATCAATTGAAAACATAATCAACAGATTTGTTGCAGATTGGAAATCAGTAACCTACTCGGTCGAAGATTTCTCGACCGACTAATTGCTCGGTCAACATTTTCTCGACCGACCAGGTTTCTGTACTGTTTTTCAGAACTGTTAATTGTTTCCAAACAAAATTATGCAAGTTAGAGCTCGATTGTGTGGAGATATGACATTTGTATATCAAGAATCAGTTTGTGTCAAATCTCAACTAGTTAAATTTAAGATTCTAAGTATTAGGAACTCAAGCTAGATCATCATTCTTTTTCCTATATGAGCATGAGAATTTTGTCCTATAGATTTAAAAGAATTGTATATTTCCAAGTTAGATGTTGAAATAATTTGTTTATCCTATTGTGTTAAGTTGAGATAGACATGGAAATATGCAACTAGGGTCCTTGGTCATATCTCAACTTAATTCCGTTCATTTAGTTTGTGGGTTTTGGAACCCAAACTAACTCCACATCCTTTTTCTTATAAGGACATGAAAAAGAATAGTGACCAAGGCGCAAACAGTAATGACAACATATAGAATCAACCTCATATCTCTTTCTATGATTTTGTTCTAGGTTGTTCTTAGGTAGATGTGTATTTGTGCCTTTAGGTACATACATAGATTGACTCTTTGGCACTTGTGTTCTTCCCCAACTAGGTTTTTGATAAGATTTTCCTTTAGGCTTGTAACCTAGTCCTCTCCTTCCAATTTGATGGTAAGAATCATTTAAGATTTTATCAAGAATGCCATTATTACTTAGACTACTAACTTCTTGTTGTAGCTTAGCAATCTCCTCCATTCTCTTCTTGATATCTAGCTTTGCTTGTTCTAGATTAGATGATAATGAATCTCTTTCTTTCACGATAGTATCATAATCTAGATGTGTACACAAGACGGGTTGTTTTTGAAGATTGTTTACTTGAGTTTGCAAGTTAATCTTTTCTAGAGAAAGAAGATTGCAATCTGCCTCTATTGATTTTATCTTAATATTACGATCTTCAATGACTTTTTAAGATCTTCATTTTCAGATGTAAGAGCAAGAAATTTAACATGCAACTCATTATTTTCTTTATTTGATTTCTTTAATTTTTTCTTGCACTCAATATATTTTCCATGCGTTTCTTGAAGACTAGAAATTAAATCTTCTTTAGGCAAATTGAAAAGACTTACCTCTTCTTCTTCTTCACTTGTTGTAGCAATAAGGCAATCTTTGTGCTCATCTTCCTTCTTTGATCTCCATGGGTAGCTGGGTGTTGTGTGGCTTGTTTCTAAGCACCAATTGCAACTTGTTGTAGGTTTGTCCAGGCTGCTCCTTTTCTTACGGTTGTAAGCACTACCACCCTCCATTCTTCAAGACCTGGTTAGGGTTCCTTGAAGCCCACTCTGATACCAAATGAAAAACCACTAGAGGGGGGTGAATAGGGTTTTAAAATTAATTTAACAATTATTTAACTCAAACAACCACAAATGAAAAAGCAAGAAGGAGACAAGGGATTTAGAGTGGTTCCTACCTTAGCAAATAATAAGGTAGTCAGTCCACTACCCAGTTGCTTACCCAACCGGGATTTTGAAAGTATTAATTTTATTACCTTCTCAAGGAATTACACAAAATAAAATACTTTCTTACACCCCTTTGAACAACCTTCACTTTGAAGTACGTGCACCAACTCGAGGTAGCCTTCTTGAAGTAACTCCAAGCTCCCCCTTGAAATAGCCTTCCTCTTTGAAGTAACCTCCCGTTGCACCAGCCTTCTTGAAGTAGTTCAAGGTCTCCTTCTTCACCAAGAAGAGCACGACCCTCTCCAATCTGCAACCTCCAACCTAGGAGTAGCAAGGAGAGTACAAGCAATGAAAGTGAATAAGAAAGGAAAATGGAAATTACAACTTATCCTTTGAAGCACAAGGCTTGATTTGCCTATATCAAGCATGTAGATCTCCTAACTAATGTATATGGAAGTGTGATTGCTGTGGATAGGAGATACTAGCCTATAGGACATGAAATTAGAGCAAGGAGAAAAATAGCCAATTGCAAGTATGCTCAATTTGCTCAAAACAGGTTGCTAATGCAAGTGTATGCTCAAAGATTGCTCAAGTGTGGAAAATAAGTGAGTTTAGGTGTCCTAAGGCATGTCCTATTTATAGGAATGACCTACAAGTGCTTAAGGACGTTGTAGACACTTTCTAGGGGTTTCTAAGTGCTTAACTAGACGTTAGGTACACTTTAGTTGCTTTAGCAATGGCTAGTTAATTAATTCTGTAGTTGCTATCAGAGTCCATCTCGGTCGAGGAATTGTCGACCGAGACACCTACTCGGTCGAGGTTTTGTCGATTGACAAGCTCTCTGGATCAAGTGTTTGCAACGTTCATCTCCAACTGCCAACTACCTTGTCAGTTGTGTCTAACGGCTACTTGGGTCTTTCTCGGTCGAGAAGTTTGTCAACCGAGAGTGTCTCGGTCGAGGATGTTGTCGACCGAGATTGACCCTATTTCAATGTTTCAAATAAAGTGCTAAGTGTATGTATGAGTGTGCATATGTGACACTATTGAAGGGGATGACCTATCTAAGTTTGGTGTTTAGCTAGGGAAGATCTAACGCTTGATTTACATGAAGTCTAAGTACTTGTACATTATATGTTTGTTCAAGTTTTTACAAATTGATTACATTTCATGAAAATACAATCATTAAGCATGTAGATTTCCCTGATGCTTTGTCATCCACCTTATTCCTGCAACACTCAAGTAGCACATTAGATCAACAAGAATGGAATGTTTGTCATTATCAAAACAAAGGGATTTATCATAATGTCCAATTTAGGCAACACAAATGACCAAACTCCAAATCATTTAAAGCTATATCTCATACACTCAACCTCTTTAATACTTATATAAACATAAGTTACACCTCAAAACCCTAAGATTTTATCTTACCGCATATGCTACAAGATCAAACAACATACCTTATCTATTTATTTTTAGGCTTAGATGTTACACATCATACATATATCATATCTCCATCTAGGATTTACACCTCTCTGCCCAAACCCTAATTCAAATTAGGTTTTATCAATCAAATCCTATTACATATTCAAGATCCAATTGCAATCCATTGCACTTGGATATTTTACACAGAATTAGGGATACACATGTTACTCAATCACAAACATTAACAAGAGTAATTAATAATCATGTCAAACCATTAGATTCCCACAAAAAAAGAGATCAAATATCATACAAAGAAGATCTAAGAGATAATCCTAGACATAAGTGTTACATAGAGGGTCATTGTAAGGACAAAACTTATGATTAAATGCAATTCTCAATCACCTAATCAGATCCTTAATTGAACTCATATTAACAACAATAGTTACAATGGAAAACATATAAAATCATCAGATTTTTTACATATATAACAACCATTTATTCTTAAAGAAAACTAATATCAAATTCATTTTCAACGAGAAGCTTCTTAGACCATCTAATCGAATCACATGCTTGTCATTCTTATAAAAAGTTACAAATAAACTATAATAAAACATCCTCTTATAGTTCTTTATAGAAGAAGGAAGTTTTCTTATCAAGTTAAAGCAAAATCTTTGTGCCCTTATAATTATACCCACACTTTCTTAGGAAAATAACAACACACGTAGACTCTAGTTAATTTATATTTCACTATATCATACTTTTTTCCATCTTAGCCTATTTTCTTCTTGGCATTAAACCTTAAAACATGAAATCATCCTCATGAAACTCATATAGAGCACCAGTGAGTGGAGAACTCCCACTCAAGATAGATAACATGTATCACTAATAAACTAAAAGAATTTAAAGGTGATACCAATGTTTTTTATTTGATCTTTAGCGTATTTTACTTAAAACTAGCATGTCTATTCGTTTTGTTAGGTATTAACTTATCTCTCAACATAAAAAATTTGAAATACATATAATCACATATTAATTGTTTAACTTGAAAGCAATAAATGCTTTTAATGCAAATAAAATTAACTTAATCTAAACTATCAAAAAAGTGAAATACTGAAAATGAGTTAAATGAATATGACTTCCACTTATAATTCTTAATGAGAAGGTGTATGTATATGCATAATATCATGTTTGATAGTTTGGTCTTAACGGTAGGCTAGGCTTTCTCCAACCATTTTTTGACTATATGGACGTACCCCAAATTTCCTACCATTAAGTCTTATCATTACTAGTTTCCCTTAAAATGGTCTAAACCACAACTTGTATGAGGTAGTTGACAATGTAAGATGAGGGCCTACTTTTCTTACTATGGTCGTGTATCCTAGATGTGGGTAAGTGATAGTGATGTAAAAGTTATAAACACCTGAGGTCCTTTGACCTAATGCAAGTCACTTACCATTACATGCCCTTATCTTATACATATGAACATCTAAACTGGGGCTTATAGTTACCTTACTATATAAGATCCCTTACTCCCTTACTAACTTACATTGAGTTAGTGTATAATTACCCTACACATGAAAGCACCACTTACTCTCATACATATATATTTTGTTATAAAATTCCAAGAATTTTCTCACAACACTCTTGACTGCTATAAGATATCCAAATCTACTTCCCATTCTTCATGCCTCAAGGTAATATCTATGGGGCTTAAGGCATACTAGCCTACAAGAGGAATAGTTTCATTCAAATATTCAAACTCTTTATTCATGTTAGATGTATTGACTTTATTTTAGAACTTTTTCTTTTAGTTCAAATGAAGTACTTGTTTATGGTTTGCAATTATTACTGAACTGATTATAATACAAGTAATGACAATATATGTTATTATGTGAAAATACTAAGTATTTGAGAAAGATGAAATGTAATATTATATCTTGTTGGAACATTATGTTAGTTGAATCATTCTGATTGGATTTCCTATTTTGAATAGTAATTTTCTTTACATAATTCTTGTCCTAATCCTAACTTTATGTATGTTTCTTACTTCTCCTAGATATGACCTTACTTCCACAATTTTCCCTAAGAATTACCTTGTTAAAGTCGATAATACAAAAATTAACAAATGATTTCTTTGTATGTTCTATATTTTTATTTTTTAACTCCATATGAACAAGAAATGACTAATTTCCATCCCTTAGATGGCATGTGGTGCATAAAATATCAATATTAGTTACTATGCTTAAGCTTATAAAATGATCAAAGACTATCTTAATATTGTACTTATACACAAATATACTTTCCTTTCATTTCATACCAAGGTGAAGAAGTGTTCCTAGATGAGACATTTGGGTCCTTTGTATATTTTTCCTTATACAAGTGAAACTAAATGTTTACAACACTTCTTACTAATCTTTTCCTTTTGTATGATTACAAGTACATACTTATAGTTAGATGTGTTCTATTCATTTTTGCATTTCATTGAAACCTATAGAGGGGCATGAATAGAGCAATTGTGAATTTATTCAACTTAAAATATAGGAAAGGTTCATTGTAATTTGCTAAAATAATATATAAAATTGAAAGTAAAGAAATTAATTACAAATGAACCAATCACAAAATGGTTAACAACAATTAATGCTTTAGCTCGACTACCTAGTTGTTCTCAACCATGATTTCATAACTTGTAGTTATTACATTTTATGTACCAATAAAATAGACAAGAACTAGTGTCCTTTATGGATAAAACAACCTCTCACTCTAAAGAAATGATAAATTTAACCTTCCTTGCAGGATGCCAGAAAACCACCCTCTTTGAAGAAGATCACAATCTACTCCATCATCTTCAGACACAACCTTCTTGCAAAAGTTAACTTCAAATCTCTTTAAAGCAACCTTCTCCCAATAAGTATCTTGAAGAAATAAGTAAAATATGGATCAAGAAGGAATAATAAAATTATAACTCAATCTTACAAGTTATACAATTGTAGAATTATAGAACAAATGATGATCCAATCCACATGATTTTGGTCTAACTTATATTTGGTAGGTCAGGACACTAGAGCAATAATAAGATTAGACTTTATTGGGAGCAGAAATATAAGCTGGAGAGATATATCATGTAGAGGCAATTTCTCAGGTGTGTACTAGGTTCCTTTAAGACATTCCTATGTATATGGAACACATAAGAATAACTAAGCTAGCTTTTGGAAAATTTTAAAACTTTTTCATTGAGGAACTAGGCATAACTGAATAGCTAGTGAGAATATTATGACTAAGTACACACTAACTGAAAGTTCCACATAACTACAATTGGTCAAACTGTATTTCAATCAAGATGAAACTCAGTCAAACTACATTTTGACCATGACGCAAACTCAATTTTTATTATCATAATGACTATGTCTCAATTTACTTTGAATGACATGTAATTTGGTTGAATTGTAATTTGATTGTAAAATAGTATGTCCAAAAAGTCCTAAACTTCATAAAAGAAATCACATAATTTTAGCTAAACAAAATATGAATCTAGGTACAACTTTATTTACAAGCATCCAAACACACATACTAGCAAATTCATTGTCAATGATATTGCCTAAGTTTCTTGATCAACTGAAACCACTTAAATAATTGATTAATAAAAAAAATGAGAATTTTCAAACCATCAAAATTATAATTTGGACTATTAAAAAAGCCAACAATCTCCACCTTTTTTTTGATGAGAAATATTTCCAGTGTAAGAACATCATACCTTTAAAAGGAAATTTATCTCATGGATTTAATCCCCTTTATTGAAGTAAAAAATGGGGCAACACTTACCAACTCCCCCTCAAATAGATAATCATATAAGGAGGGGCCTCATACCCAAGCAACAAGAATACACCATTAAAAATTTATAATTTAAAATGGTAGAGAATAATACACATAAAGAAATCATTAGATCAAGGAACAAAATTGAAGAAGTGCCATATCAATCAGAGTAACATTAAGCCCTTGATGATAAAGATACTGATAACACCAATTTTTGTGATGTTTTTTCCCTTTATTCTGTTATCAAAACTGCCCTTTTATGCAATTCTACTCTCTTTTATAAGTACTTTCCCAATAATTGGCCAAGCAACACTCTTAATCCAATATGTCCATATTTTGCAGAATTTTTCCTCGTTTTGGTACGATAAGGCCGTCCCGGCCCACAAATAAGTTCAAGTCTACATCGGCCTTCCTGACGCCCGATACGACCTCTGCTCGAAAGGGTGGAGCGACACAACGACGCGTGATATGGGGATGCCGCATGAGAAGAAACTGATGGACGACACGTCTTTTACCCGATAGGGAGCTGAGCTCGCCATGACAACACCAGCTTGTCGTGCGACACAGGTCACCTACCGGAAGGCACCGACCGTCACGTGACCGACAGCCGACACCCCGTATCGAGAAATACCTATATCGGCCATCCACTGACCTATGAATAAGGAGGACACATGGTGCTTCGAGCATCATAACTTCCCCCAACCGCTGCCTATAAATAGCAGCTACAGGATGCTGAAAAGACAGTTCAGACAGTTGGGAACTTTGAGCGATCCTCAGAGGAAAACTGCGAGAGCAAGAGTATCGCGCCCCAGTGCTCATTCTGGGCAACTCTACGTGAGCTCTTCCTCATCCCGAGAGGGAGGGGATGGTTCACTTAGGACCGTCCCAGGCTACACTGTGGGCTGATATCGGCCAACGATGATGAGCGACACGAGTGCCCGACAGTAGAACGCGTCGCTCCATGCCCGACACGATATCGAACCCGATACGCTTCGCCCGTCTTGCGTGCCGCCCGAGAGGGTGCACCTCCCGACATGAGCGTATCGGCCAGGGTCCTTGAGCGATACAGTTGGCCATCACGGTGTGCCGCACGAGAGGGTGTGCCGCCCGACACTACTGTATCGGGCTAGGCTCCTAACCGGTATCGGGCTGGAGAGCTGCAGTAGTCTGTCGTCCTTCTACATCAAGAAGGCGACATCTATCTTTAATTTTGTTATTTAATTCTTTACTTATGCAATGTATTAAGACCTTTTAATGTTTATGAAAATGGAAAAGCTAAATTACTTGCTGCTCTATGCTTGGTGCAAAATGTTGGATGACTGCTATGTTTGATATCTGAACTCTAGCTTGCATGTTTGGATCATGTTTCTCTTAGCTACCGAATCATGTTTTCCCGTCACAACAACTTTGAGAGTTGTGTTGTGGCTCTAGTGTTTGGTCCGATTCTGGAGTACGAGAGTGCCTGGAACGGAGTTGTTTCAGTAACATTCCACTCTAACTTAAGTCCAGCAACCTCGAGAGGGGTGTTGATGCTTGGTTAGAGGTACCCGCTCTGAGAGGAGGAGTGCATGATGTTACTGCTGCTGCTTGTTTTACTGAAGTCTTATCCTTTGTACCTTTCTCTAGCTCTAGTTTTATCTTTCTGTTTCTGTTGCATGAAAACCCCTAAAAATAGCTAAATGACTAAAACCTTAAATCTTTCTAGTAGCTCCAGTTGGAGATAGTTTTCTTTGTTTTGTTTGTGACATCTTGTTGTTTCCCTTTTGAGAATCTTATCATCTCGTTTTACCTGCCGGAGTGTAGCGTGTCGATTCTGGGTTCTCAACACTACCACCCTTGTCCCTGTGTTCGACCCCGTATATCTACTTCGACCCCGTAAACAAAGTTGTGGGGGCCTAGAAGGATTCGGGTTATAAATGTAAAAGTCCGACTAACTTCAAATCCGCCTCCATTTTTGAACACGCGATTTAGGCCGGTCAACTTTTTGGCGTCGTTGTCGGGGACAAGGAAAAACAGTACTGTAGACGAATCCGAATCCACTAACTACACTTCCGTGCGTCAAGCTTAGAAATGAGCTTGACATCACTCTTTTTCTTTTCTTTTTCACTATTATTATTCTTTGCCTAAAAATTAATAATTCAATTTTCTAAACTTGATTTTTCGTGTCATTTTCAGGAAATCTGAAGAACAGTGATCTGTTCCCCCGAGCTCAGACACCAATCGACTGTTCGATCAAGCACGAAGATCAACACCATGCCTCCCCGTGTCGACCCGCAACACTCTGAAGTGGAACGACAGGGAAGGCCTAGGCATGAATCACCTCTGCCAGTTGGCGATGACCACTATGATGACAATAATCAGCTTGAAGATCAGGAGTCAGAATCGGAACACTCTGAGGAAGAACATCCTCAAGCTAGGCGTCGCCACCGCCAACGAAACTGGAGGAATCAAGATCAGGCGCATCACCGATGAGATGACGACAATGACGACTCCGAGGAGGAAGAAAAGACACTGAGAGAGTTGGCGTCCACAAAAGCCAACAACTCCAGATGCCCCGTCATCACCCCGCGGTTCAACGTGGCCAATTTTGAGCTTAAGCCTTCTGTGATCTCTATGATCCAGAACAAAAGCTTCAGGGGAAGTTCAAAAAATGACAACCCCTACCATCACCTCGATGCCTTCAAGAACATCTGCGACACAATAAAGATGCGGGGGGTCCCCCAGGAAGTTATATATTGCAAGGGCTTCATCTTTTCCTTGGAGGACAAAGCCCTGTCCTGGTATCTTGGGTTACCCCACCAGTCTTTGAACGGATGGGGAGCTTTGGCCGATGCATTCGTAAATAAGTTCTACCCCACCGAAAGAACGGTCAGAAACTGGCAGAAAATAACCTCCTTCATGCAAAAGCCAAACGAAAGCCTCCACGACGCCTGTGAGCGATTCCAAGAGTACCAAAGGGATTGCCCCCATCATAATTACAAGAAGGGCTTCCTCATCACCACCTTCTACAACAACCTAACTCTCGATGAAAGGGTGTCACTAAATGTGACAGCGGGCAGTGACTTCCTAGGGAAGAAGCCAAAGAAGTCTGACATGATTATCAAGAACATGGCCAAGCTAATGGCCGATGCTGAGTTTGATCGATCTGATAGAGGACAAGAAAAGAAGGTAGGTGAAGGGTCCGCCCTTGAATCTAAGGCACTGGAGTCAATCACTTCGTAGATACAGAGAATTGCTACTGATGTTAAACAACTGTGAGAAGCTGGTAATAAAGGTAAGAAGCCAGTTGAAAAACTGATGAAATGCGTTACGTGCGGAGAAGGAGGTCACAGGGTGGACAATTGTGTCTACACCCGACTAGAAGCAGACAGTGACTTCGACTCAGAAGACGAAAGGACAGAGAATGTCTCCTACATGAACTTCAAGAGGCCAAATCACCCTGGCTTTAATTACGGTAACAAGGATGCAGCCGAAAATTCTCATCAGCTGCACACCTCGGCCAAGCCAACGCAAACTTTTGAGAAGAGAGGAGGGTCTGACCAATATACCAAGAACAACCAATTCCAACCAGCAAAAGGCAATTTCCAAGCACCGGGAAAGTACCAAGGCCCAACCCGAGAACAGGACAAAGGAGCAAGCCAATCTGATGTGATTGGCCAGTTGTTTGATTTCGTTAAGAAACATGATACCATCAATAACCAACTAGCACAAAGTGCGCTGTCCAATTCCGGTGTTTTGAACTCGTTGCAGGTACAGTTGGCAGACATGCAGACGCATCAACGCCAAATCAACCAGCAGCTAGCTCAACTCGCCAAGATCGTAAAGAACCCTTCGGGGAAGATTCCGTCTAACACGGAACCAGCCAATGGATCGGGACAGTAACTGCGGAGGAAAAGGGTGAAGAAGAAGCCAAAAACGTCCAACTTAGGATGGAAAACTCAGCGCTTCTCGGGGGCGCTTTTAATTTCCTAGTATAGGATGCCTTTACTTTCGAGCAAAATGAACATCATGGACATTATGGACTGTAATAAGGCCCGAGTCAGCACATGCGCCACATGCCCTGACTCTTATGTTTTATGGGCCACCTCTTTAGCTTTATTAATCGGGATGGGTAATACCATCTGAGGCCGGGAGCTTAGTCTTAGGCCAATGATGTTTTACTCATCATCCGATGTTTAAATCGCTTTTTTTTTTCATGTCGTATCGGGAAGCAACCCAACCGGCGCTATGAATGCGCCCATATCGGGCAGTGGAATTTCGGGGATCACAAGGGTCGTTATGGGCATACCTTGGCAGCATACACTCGTATCGAGCGGTTGGAGTGATTACTCTCATGCCGACGGATGGACTTTCCTGACTAACAAGTTGCCTTAACGGCCGACGCGTGCCCCGGATTTACCTATTTCACCCCGGTTGAGTTTGCTATCTAAAGGAGTGAGTTTTTACTGTGTCGGGCTCCTTGCCTTACTGTTTTCACTCTCCCGTATCGTGCTAAGACCTTGTGCATTCGCTCCCGTGTTGTGCAAGACTCTCTACTCTCGTATCGTGCGAAAGTTCAGAACACAGCAAGGTATAGCCCGACAGACCCTATCACCCGGCAGACTGTGCCGCCCGACACATTTCTTTCTTTAAACAAGTAGCTTATCGATCTTACAGTGCCTATGCTGAGAAACCTTGCATCGCCCGATATGGATGTCACGCAACGTACCTTTTATTCACGTTTGCCCGATATACCATGTTGGGCGATAGCCGTGTCGCCCATCTTTGTACCGCCGCGACTGTTTTTTCTTGCCGGACGACACACTGTTTTCCTTTTAAGTGAGCCATATCGCGCATCTTATCCTATCGCCATCTTATCTCCCGACACGCCCGTATCGAGAGACAGACCTAACGTGTGTTTATCTCCGTATCGCCCTGTTCATATCGCGTGTTTGATCTTCTGACGTAACGGGCGATACCCATCTCTAGTATCGGGCACAAGGCTTCACCTCTAAAACCCGTGTGTCACCCGATACGGGGTGTGGGGCAATCTTTATATAGAGAAATACCTTGTCGCATATTCATTTTTAATTCTTCAAAGCATCAACACATTTAATTAAATGAGGTATTTGCTTATTGTTTTACAGAAATGGCTCACATCAAGACAACTGCTGTCCCCGTTGACACACAGGGCAGGAGAATCTACCCAGAGACTGCTGCTGAACGGCAGTCTGCCAGGCCTAAGCACCCGAATCTAGGAGCAGCCGAGGCGTCGACAGTAGAGAAGAGGCTAGGGTTGGAGAAGTGGCGGCTCCAACGCCGACACCAACACCGCTAGCAACAGTAGAACTCCCGGAATACTCGCCGGGAAGTTTCAAGCCAAGGGACGATGAGCACGCTCGCCGATATGCTGAATTAGCGACCAAGGTCTACCGACCGAGCAGGTTCTGCCATCAAGCTTCGTTTGCTAAACTAGGGATCGTTAGGAGGCTGAAGGGCATCCTCGCGGCGGCAGGGCTGAAGAAGATCTGCTTCAACCAGTCTTCTTCTTACACCAGGCTGACAATGGAGTTTATGTCTTCTCTCCACTGGGTGAAGAATTCTACAGTGGAGAGAGAAAAATTCGGCGGGCCAGACAGACTCTAGGCCCAACTTTACAACTCGGAGCACACCATTTTCGAGAAGCTATCACTACTACAGAAATGGCTTATAAAGTCACTTTTCAAGGTGTCGGTTGTATACATAAACCGACACCTAAACCCTACAGTATCGATTTTTAACATAAACCAACATCCAATATGTGAAGGTCGACCAGACACGGGTACCGCTTTTATTAAGTGTCGGTTAATTAATAAAAAACCGACGACTAAAAGGTACATGAATAGTTGTCGGTTGTCTTTTAGTTAAAAACCGACAACTATAATCTAGTATAGGTGTCGGTTTTTGGAAAAGAACCGACACTGTTGGTTTAGTTGTTGGTTTTTTTTGAATAACCGACGCTTATGGCCAACTTAATAGCACCAGCGCGAGCGACTCTTCCCCTTTCTCTGTTTCATTCCCGATTTCAGTTAGGGTCCGACGATTATTGCTCTTCGCCGCTCGGTGTTGCCGCCGCGTTGCTGTCCTCTCGTCGCCGCTCATCGCCGCCGCCGGTCGTTGACTGTCCTCTCGTCACCGCCGCCGGTCGAAGCAGCTACGGTGCTCTCCTCGTCACTGCCACCCCCGCCGGTAGAAGCAACTTTTCTCCTCCGTCAGCTTCCTGCAAGGTAACCCACAAAAGCTTCACCGCCTTTTCTCCCCCGCCTTGCTTTTCTCTGCCACCGCCGACGTGGAACTCACCCAGGCGGCGCCTAAGCAGGTGCCAGGGCACGCGTAGGGTCCCAAGCCCAGGTGCCCTGCCTAGCTAGGCCTCTGGGTGGATGCTTGGGTGGCGCCAGGGCACGTCTAGGCTGCTGCTGGGGTTTGGATTCATCTACTGGATGCCCAAAACATGCATTGATTTCACCAAGTCACCCCAAAAGCCATGAAAAATATTCTGATTGTGTTTATTTATGTACTGATTTCACCAAGCTAGTGGATTTTTTTAAAATTTATTTACTGATTGTGTTTATTTAATTATGTACTGATACATATGTGCTATACCAATCTGATAGTCCATGATAGAACAAAGCATAATGATGTTGACTGCAACTTTGTGCGTCATGCTATTCTGAATTAAGTGTATATTTACTTCATAATTGAATGTTTAAGTAAGTTATAGATATCTTGATGATGAACTGTAATGCACACATGTGACATGCTTGGAATGTAAATGATGAACTGTAATGCACACATGTTTAACTTGTTTCATTGTTGAGTATTTTGAGAATCCTAATCACCCTTCTTGCTTAATGATGAACTGTAATGAACACATGTGACATGCTTGGAATGTAAATGATGAACTTTTCCCTAAATTTCCAATCATGCTTTTAAAGACATCAATAATCACCCTAACTTGAAGAACTAGGATTTTAGGTATAAGAATGACAACACATTATTTGTTGGCCTAGAAACCCATCCAAGATTTACTCATTAGGAGTAAATCTTGGATAGTCCCCGGTTTGGGACTATTCTTGAACACCTAATCTCGCTTAGGATGTAAGTGTATAATGTGTATTGGATTTTCAAGAAAATTTCGGCAACATTTCCCCGTTTGTTCTCTAAGTACATATGTACTTGGAGAACAACAGGGAAATGCTGCCGAAATTTTCTTGAAAACCCAATACACATTATACACTTACTAGTGAGATTCGGTGTTCAAAAATGGATAGGTGGTACACATTTATTATATATAATAATGACATCACATGTATTTGTTAACCCTAGACCCTAATCTTCTCCTAATATATACTTGTTTTCTCTTTGATCATAGAATGGATAGATCATGGATGTCCATTCGCAATCGCTGCACCCCAGAGTTTATTTCTAGTCTTGACCAGTTCATTAGATTTGCTGAGGAATAAAGGAAACAACCTGGAGATAGGTTCTACTGTCCATGTAGGCATTGCGGTAACAACTTGAAAGTCAACACTGGTGACGAAATCAAAACTCATGTCATGTGCAACGGGATTATACAAGGCTATACAGAATGGCACTGGCATGGAGAGATTTCAAACCCGAAACTAGTGGATGTTGATAGCAGTGCTTGTGTGGAAGAAGAAATTGCCTACGATGACGTAGATGTGAATGAACCAGTTCCAGTAGACATCGTTGATGCGATGCTGGATAGTTGTGGGGTAGAGCACACCGATCCACCTCCCATTTTTAGAAACATTGTGCATGATGCTGAGATGCCATTATACACAGGTTGTACTAAGTTTACGAAGCTTAGCGCTGTGTTGAGATTGTATAAGTTGAAAGCTAACAATAGATGGAGAGACAAAAGCTTCACGTCATTGCTGTCTTTGTTGAAAGAAATGCTTCCTGAAGGAAACGAGCTGCCAATCTCAACATACCAGGTAAAGAAATTGTTGTGCCCAATGGGAATGGATGCCAAGAAGATACACGCATGCCCGAATGATTGTGTATTATTTCAAAAGGACTATGCGGATTTGAAAGATTGTCCAAAATGTGGTGCGTCACGGTATAAATTGATGACTTCGGGGGGTCAAAAACTGGTTCTCCTGCCAAGGTGATGTGGTATCTACCTATAATATCACAGTTTCAACGCTTGTTTGCCAATCCGATATATGCAAAGAATTTGAGGTGGCATGTAGATGTTAAGAAAAATAATGATGGGATCCTACGACATGCGTCTGATTCCCCACAGTGGAAGAAGATTGATGTATTGTACCCTGAATTTGGTGAATAAGTCAGGAATCTAAGACTTGGGCTTTGTACAGACGGGATGAATCTGTACAGGACATTGAGCAGCCAACATAGCACTTGGCCAGTCATGCTTGTTATATACAATCTTCCTCCCTGGCTGTGTATGAAAAATAAGTACGTAATGTTGTCGTTGTTGATATCGGGCCCTAAACAACCTGGAAATGACATCGATGTTTATCTTGAACCTCTGATTGATGACTTAAAGAAACTCTGGGGTGAAGGTGTGATGACCTATGATGCTTCACGAAGAGAGACATTTCGTTTGCATGCTATGTTGTTTTGCACTATTAATGACTTTCCAACATATGGGAATTTGTCTGGATATAGTGTCAAAGGAGCTAAAGCGTGTCCTATATGTGAAGAGAACACTGATTCAACAAGACTAAAACATGGCGGTAAGAATGTATATCTCGGTCATCCAAGGTTTCTTCTAAAATTCCATCCGTATCGTAGGAAGCGCAAAGCATTCAATGGATTGAATGAGGAACGGAGTGCACCTAAACCTATACCAGGGGAGGTTGTTTATGAAAGAGCAAAAGACTTTGTCAATGAATTTGGTAAGAGATCACAATGTACTACACGGAGTGACAATTCTTCATTCAAGAAGAAGTCAATATTTTGGGATCTTCCTTATTGGAGTTCTTTGACAGTCAAACATTGTATCGATGTAATGCACATTGAGAAAAATGTCTGTGATAGCATCATTGGTACTCTGTTAAATATACCAAGTAATACTAAAGATGGGATAAAATCCAGACTGGACCTATGTGAAATGGGAATAAGGTCAGAATTAACAGAATTACGTGAAATGGGTAATAAAAGAACATACTTACCTCCCGCTTGTTACACGCTGTCTAGAAAGGAGAAAAAAGCTTTTTGTGAATGCTTGGTAAATGTTAAGGTGCCAAATGGTTACTCATCCAACATCCGTAGATTGGTATCAATGAAAGATCTGAAGTTGATAGGTCTTAAATCTCATGATTGTCACACTCTAATGTTGGGTTTTAGGGGAGACAGATAAGGCAGCGGAAACTAAAATTTTCTCCCCAACCCATACAGAGGAAACGCGTCAACGTCTATATAATAGGAAAGGATGGTTTGCGGAATCATACCTTGTCCCGAGGCTTGCTCGGCGACAATACCTCGTGCAATGCGCGGTCTTCAACTCCGGACTTCGACGGTGTCTGTGCAGCTCCTGGTCGCACCGGGACTGACAACTCCTATTCGAACCGGACTGTCGGATGACAGTTGTCCTCCTAAGCGACAGTGTCCTCCCGCCTCTGTAGTAGTCCACACGGACCACCTGGAACTCCACACTCCTTGTCCCACAAGGAAGTGGAAGGAGTCGCACCCTCCTGTTGACGTACTAGTTGCCAACACGCTCTCCTGCTTCCTGTTGAAACTGCAGTTGTCCTTCCCTTGCTGCACCTCCCTTTTGCGGGAAGCACTTGCTCGGGCTCTCTCACGGTTACCAAAACCAGAGAGAACGACAACTTGTAGAGCAACTGGTTGCACTGAGCTGTACTTTGAGAAGCCCCCAATACCCCTATATATAGGAGAGTCATGGGACAGGGTTCTCCATCCCGGGCAATGCGGGACTAAAGCAGGAGTAGAAGGGTTCGAGAATTTTCCACCAAAAGCAACCATCTTGCAACCTGAACTGATTGGTTCACTGCTGAACCGATCGGTTCGGCCATTGAGCCGATCGGTTGGACTTGAGCCGATCGTTTGGGGCACTCCAACCGATAGGTTGGTGCCCTGAACCGATCGGTTCATGGTCCTAATCCGGCTCATAAAGACTTTCCTTGTTTCTTTCCCAATTGGTATCGAATACCAATATTATTCCCAATCGAATTGGGCAATTTGAAACGAAAGGAAAATCCTTGCCGACATGACTTTTCCCAACTGGTCGGTTGCACCAGTTGAGGCGATCGGTTCAACCCTTGAACCGGTCGTTTCAACCTGGGCATGAGCCGATCGGCCTGGACACTCCAGCCGACCGGTTCAGCAACCTCAACCGACCGGTTCATCACATGAGCCGATCGGTTGGGTGCACAGGTTGGGCAAAATCAGTCAAATGCGATTTAAATCAATCCGATACTCCAATCAATGCGTCCAACACCTTGAACCATACAATATTGAGTCATCGACTGATTGAGTGTTTAATTGAACTACTAAACTCCTTTAGTAATCAATCTAAACATTGCTTTGTGGACGAAACTCCTCTTCCAGGTTAAATCCTATGTGTGTGACCCTGCAGGTCCATTTCACGTTGGCAGTGAAAGTCCATAACACTTATGACTTCACAAGCAAAGAGCGGTGCCTAGTCACACATCAGTGCTACCCAAGTGAAAGTAGAAAGTTGGAGAACAACTTTCATCCTACAATCCGTGAATGGTGTTACAGCGAATGTATAATTCCTTTGTCACTGATATCCCGAATGAACTCGAGGCATGGAACAATCATCCTGTCAACGTTCATTCACTTCCTTGATCTCAGAGTAGACTGGAAGAGATATGTATGACATCAGTATCATATACTGATTCACTTGCGTGCACGCCTTTCTCAATCCTACTCATCAAGTGGCCATGGATATCAAACTCCCTCAGGAGGGACAAATCCCATATCTATCACTCACCCCTCAAAAGCCCCATGTGTCAAAGCCACCCTATCATCACCTTTATAACAACCCATGTTTCAGGACTGCGTTTGATGATGTCAAAGTGTGCCCAACGACATGTGTTGAGTGCAGTGATTTCAGGTCTAAGAATCACACTCACCACCATCACTGTGAGTACTGACTGTGACTACCATCTCATGGTTCCATGTGTCAAACTCACGGTGGGTCTGTCCGGTACCTTGTTCTCTAACAAGTACCTATGTGTTTGGTTTGATATCTCTATATCATGACTAATGAGATTCTGTCATCAACCAACACCACAATCTAGTCTTGTGTGTCATTGTTGTCTATCTACCTTCCACAATGACATCTGACTAGGGACATAACAAGAATGTACAAACTCTTAGCATCCGTATGATCTCATCGTTCAGGTCCTTGACCTGAAAGCATACGTCATTGAGTTATGTCATTCTTTAGACATTCAATCTGATCTATCACTATCTCATATGACTGAACCAGAAAGAATTGGAAGCTCGCCTTTGTTGTTTATCAAATCAATCTTAATGTATCCCACCAATCATCCCATGATTGGCTCTCAGGGCATACATACCAACAGACTCCCACTTGCACTGCGAGCCAATCACCCATGAATCATATTCATAGTGATCTTCAAACATGTCCCACATGTTACTGTGTTGTAGTGCCAACTTAGTGAGTAATGGCAACACCTTGCCAAAGTCTGTACAAATTGCATGCCTCACATCTCTTCGCTGTACGTCGCACGTATGAGATGGAGTTGCCGTAATATGCGATCTTGTATTCCATTTGCTAACCTTTAGCCACATTGCATGATCAAGGATTCCAGACTTGTCATCAATGAGTGGAATATAAGTTCATCTTATGAACTTTTTCAGATCCATATAGTATCCACTGGTGTTCACTAACACATAGATACTCGGCCTTTTCCCTTTTAAATGGCTTTATTGGAACACTTCCAATTATCAACAAACATTCACTTTTATACATCTCATGTATATATATATATATATATATATATATTGCGATTAATTTTCTGTCCTTTCGGAAGTTCGCATCAATGTAACTCTTTACATCGAACTCTTCTCCATAGAACTAGTGCTTCACAAGCACTTATTAAGTTCTCATGGTATTCCAGTAACCCTTACTAGAAATAGACAAACATCCACTCGTCATGTCACACATACGAGTTATCAGGATGAGCACATCATGTTGCCATGTCCTACATACAAGATGATGAATGCATTTTATTCTTGCCATGTCATACATGCAAGATAATGGGATGATTACATACACGATAGATCCATATCTATTCTTAGTGTTCCCATTCTTCATAAGAATTGGACACTTGGCCTTGGGATACTAACTCCATGTAACATGGACAAGTTTTCTCCCACTGAATCTGTGCATACTGAACACTTCAGTACAGATTGCCAATGTATGCTCTCTCTTTCCAGGTCAAGAGATTTTTGAGAACTATCTCTATAGATCTCTATTCCTATCACATAGGAAACATCTCTATCTTCCTTAAAGATAATTTCCACATTCAGATTTCCATTCT
This sequence comes from Alisma plantago-aquatica, assembly GCA_963693085.1. Classification (NCBI taxonomy): domain Eukaryota; kingdom Viridiplantae; phylum Streptophyta; class Magnoliopsida; order Alismatales; family Alismataceae; genus Alisma; species Alisma plantago-aquatica. The sequence goes on along the minus strand of OY856410.1, from coordinate 405,245,558 downwards.
AGAACATTTCCATTTCACATCAATATGTGGAATGTGAATACGCTCCCACTAAATCACAGATCCCTTCTTTATCTTTGACATATCAGTCAAACCCTTTGACTATATCATCAAAGTAAAGATCCAATTTTGAGTTGCTTGTACTCAATCAATCACATTGATTAGTCCATTGTAACTTATAGACTTCATTTGCATTAGTGGATTCATAAACCTTATAGGATGTGTCACGTACACATCCTGGTTTTATTCCTTATAGGAATGCGGTTTTAGTATCCATATGCCAAATGTCTTAGTCATTAAGTTGCAATCAACAAGCATCATCCTTCTCAAAATGTTATCCATGTGTCTTAACACTTAAGACTCATTTGCACTTATGGATATAATCCAATGAGTGCTACCATCAAGGTCATACCTTATGGTTCACATGGATGTCATTTAGGATGTAAAGGTCATAAACCATAACTCAAGATTCGGTTCCTCATATTCATCTTGATAGTTGACTCATCACATGAACAACTCATCACATAGATAATTGAGGTGTATCTGTTAAAGATATAAGAACTCACAACCCTTGTGATTCTTAATTTCTTTTATTAGTGTGGGTTATTCTTTTATTAAGAAGAATTTAGTTATTTGATAATCATTCTCTAACTCCTTAGAGTATGATTCCTTCTTGATTCAGACATCACCATGCCTTAATCATGAGTTCACTATGATACACTATCATAATCACTCATAAGGATCTCAAACATTTGTTCCAAGTATTTCATTCATTGATCTCATCAAGAATTAATAATTTACCAAATTTATACTTCATTTATGATAATCTTGAACATTTCAAGACATTTATATTGGTATTTCTCTAAACACCATTTGAAGTATTAGCATTTATTCCAATAGGTATGTAAATACATCACATGTATTATACCTAATAGGATAATCACTCTTCCACTACTTTAGTGAAGATCGATTAATCATGTCCAAGATATTCATGTCCCTTACTGGTTCTCTAACCAAAAGAGTCTAGTTTTATCCATCACATGGAAACTAGAAATGAATTTCTCATGATTAATGCTAATTAAATTGTTTGAGTTATCTATAACTTTTAGGTATCGTCTTATCTTATGCATATCATATATCACAAGATAAATAAGGCATTGCCACAAAGATCACATCTTTATAAATTGAAACATCTCTTTATTAATTGCCATCATTGTCATACAATATGCAAAATAAAGTGTTTCTATCTATTGGCAAGTATGAAATAGCAGTTCATAACTGTATTACATGCCTTATTTGCTGAAAATAAACTAAAGTATTCCTATCTATAAAGGCAACACTTGCCCCAAGTAAGAATTCTTTACACTTTACATCTTGATATCAAATATATCTCAAAAGTGTTACAAGTTTACTTTCATGACACCTTTAAGTAGAGGTTTCATTCGCCTCCGTCTTCTTTTGTTCTTCCAGATAGAGAGGACAATTCCTTTTCCAATGTCCTGGCTTTTGACAATGGTGGCAATTTCCTTTCTTGGTCACGCCTCCTTTGGCCTTGAGAGCTGAAGATGGCTTGGACTCCTGGCTAGCTTCAGAACCTTTCTTAGCTTTGCCCTTGCCCTTGCGCTTGGACTTGCCTTTCTTGCTCGTGATCACCATCACAGACTTAGGCTTGTCCTTCTTCATCTGTAACTCGGCTGTCCTCAACATGCCCAACAACTCTGACAGTGGCCTATCAAAGTTGTTCATGTTGTAGTTCATCACAAACTGACTGTAAGATTCTGGCAACGATTGCAGTATCACGTCACTAGCCAACTCTTGGCTCAGTGGAAATCCCAGTCTCTGCAGGTTCTCCACATACCCAATCATCTTGAGTGTGTGAGGACCAACTGGATCTCCTTCTGTCATGACGCACTTGAACAACGCCCTAGAAACATTGTACCTCTCTTGCCGTGCCTGATCTTCATACATGTTCTTGAGATGCAGAATCATCTCTATGACACCCATGTTCTCATGTTGCCTCTGCAACTCATGGTTCATTGAACATAGCATCAAGCACTTTGCATCAATGGCATCATCAGAATGCTTCTTGTAAGCATCCCTTTCTGTCCTTGGTGCATTAGGAGCGGGTTCCTCTGGAATTGGAGTATCCAGGACATAGAGCTTACGCTCTTGAGTGAGAAAAATTCTCAATGTCCGATACCAGTCGTGGAAGTTTGTCCCATTTATCTTGTCCTTGTCAAGGACCGATCGCAAAGAAAAGTTGTTGTTTGTTGCCATTTGAACTACAAAAAGGAAAATATGCAATTTTAGTCCAAAACTCAATTTTGACTTATTTGATTGATTTGAAAATTTGACGATATAATTAGGCCTTTAATTAATTATCTCTCCCACTATTTTAGTTCAAATCGATATCCCTCACCATCAATTCGGAAGATTGCAGCGTACAACCTTCTAGTGGGCAAGATCCTGAAATCCTCTAAGCCATGGACCAGCTAGGGCTGTCACCCACAACATAGATCTCTCAGGTAGGCAACTTTTGCCAATTGCATCATATGCAACTCTTGATAAGATGTCATATACAACTCTTTGCAATGATCATCTCCATGCCTCAAGGTACTAGATCCCATCTAGATCACCTTGTTAAGTCCGACCCAAAGCAAACACGATGAACATGCACCCTGCTAGGGCAGACCCACACATTCATCCTTCACGCTTCCACGAGGTAGACGGTGCACCACGCTAGGGCGTGCCCACACTTGGTCGAACAAGCTTTTCACGTGTGTCGCATTTGGAAGGCATCTAAAACTTAATATTTTATGAGGGATTTGGTTTTATATACATATACATATCCAATCACCACAATACATTGTACGTATCATATACATGCTATATCCCACAGAAAACATGCACAAACGATAAAAAGCGATGATTATGGCCATCCTAATGTGATTCCTCGAACCAAGAGGAATCACGGTCATCTAGGTCTACATCACATGCAACCTGTACAAGATGAACTTCTGTGCCTTGCCTTCCGAGTTGATCAACTCATCACATAAATGATCTGTACTCTCCAGCCGGTCGTCTGGGTGCCACCAGCCGATCGGTTGGCTCCTCCAACCGATCAGTTTTCCTGGTCGTCGTGCATCTCGTCATGTCCGCCACCCGCTCATCTCGCTCCTCAAATCGGTCATCAACCGATCGGTTCACTCCTTGAACCGACCGTCTGGAAGGTCAACCGATCGGTTCACGCCTTGAACCGGCCGTCTGAACAGTCGTCTGGATGTCTGCCGGTCTTTGACATAACAGGAAATAAAATCTATCCTATTTATTACATTGCTTTAAAAGGGAAACCCCGATTTACATTCGGGGGGAGCAAAGGTAGGAAAGAATCTCGAATTATTTCGAGTTACATCAGGAATAAGAGAGGGAAGATCGGTGCGCAGACCGAGATGCAAGCAACCACAAACAACCACACACAAATAGGGGTTTATAGGCCATAATCACGCTACACACATCCACCACAAAACTCGTTTAAGGGCGACGCGTATCGAGTGCATTAATAATACATATCATATATGTAATTAGGGATTTGTGGATTTAGGATTGGACATGCATAAAGCCGATATTATTAGCATCGTATGCAATAAATAAAGGCGACAAACCAAAATCGATCATATCGATATTCCTAAAATATAGAGAAGTTGACGTGGCTCTGATACCACTGTTGGGTTTTAGGGGAGACAGAGAAGGAAGCGGAAACTAAAATTTTCTCCCCAACCCATACCGAGGAAACGCGTCAACGTCTATATAATAGGAAAGGATGGTTTGCGGAATCATACCTTGTCCCGAGGCTTGCTCGGCGACAATACCTCGCGCAATGTGCGGTCTTCAACTCCGGACTTTGACGGTGTCTGTGCAGCTCCTGGTCGCACCGGGACTGACAACTCCTACTCGAACCGGACTGTCGTATGACAGTTGTCCTCCTAAGCGGCAATGTCCTCCCGCCTCTGTAGTAGTCCACACAGACCACCTGGAACTCCACACTCCTTGTCCCACAAGGAAGTGGAAGGAGTCGCACCCTCCTGTTGATGTACTAGTCGCCAACACGCTCTCCTGCTTCCTATTGCAACTGCAGTTGTCCTTCCCTTGCTGCACCTCCCTTTTGCGGGAAGCACTTGCTCGGGCTCTCTCACGGTTACCAAAACCAGAGAGAATGACAACTTGCAGAGCAACTGGTTGCACTGAGCTGTACTTTGAGAAGCCCCCAATACCGCTATATATATAGGACAGTCATGGGATAGGGTTCTCCATCCCGGGCAATGCGGGACTAAAGCAGGAGTAGAAGGGTTCGAGAATTTTCCACCAAAAGCAACCATCTCGCAACCTGAACTGATCGGTTCACTGCTGAACCGATCGGTTCGGCCATTGAGCCGATCGGTTGGACCTGAGCCGATCGTTTGGGGCACTCCAACCAATCGGTTGGTGCCCTGAACCGATCGGTTCATGGTCCTAATCCGGCTCATAAAGACTTTCCTTGTTTCTTTCCCAATTGGTATCGAATACCAATATTATTCCCAATCGAATTGGGCAATTTGAAACGAAAGGAAAATCCTTGCCGACATGACTTTTCCCAACTGGTCGGTTGCACCAGTTGAGGCGATCGGTTCAACCCTTGAACCGGTCGTTTCAACCTGGGCATGTGCCGATCGGCCTGGACACTCCAGCCGACCGGTTCAGCAACCTCAGCCGACCGGTTCATCACATGAGCCGATCGGTTGGGAGCACAGGTTGGGCAAAATCAGTCAAATGCGATTTCAATCAATCCGATACTCCAATCAATGCGTCCAACACCTTGAACCATACGATATTGAGTCATCGACTGATTGAGTGTTTAATTGAACTACTAAACTCCTTTAGTAATCAATCTAAACATTGCTTTGTGGACGAAACTCCTCTTCCAGGTTAAATCCTATGTGTGTGACCCTGCAGGTCCATTTCACGTTGGCAGTGAAAGTCCATAACACTTATGACTTCACAAGCAAAGAGCGGTGCCTAGTCACACATCAGTGCTACCCAAGTGAAAGTAGAAAGTTGGAGAACAACTTTCATCCTACAATCCGTGAATGGTGTTACAGCGAATGTATAATTCCTTTGTCACTGATATCCCGAATGAACTCGAGGCATGGAACAGTCATCCTGTCAATGTTCATTCACTTCCTTGATCTCAGAGTAGACTGGAAGAGATATGTATGACATCAGTATCATATACTGATTCACACATGCGTGCACGCCTTTCTCAATCCTACTCATCAAGTGGCCATGGATATCAAACTCCCTCAGGAGGGACAAATCCCATATCTATCACTCACCCCTCAAAAGCCCCATGTGTCAAAGCCACCCAATCATCACCTTTATAACAACCCATGTTTCAGGACTGCGTTTGATGATGTCAAAGTGTGCCCAACGACATGTGTTGAGTGCAGTGATTTCAGGTCTAAGAATCACACTCACCACCATCACTGTGAGTACTGACTGTGACTACCATCTCATGGTTCCATGTGTCAAACTCACGGTGGGTCTGTCCGGTACCTTGTTCTCTAACAAGTACCTATGTGTTTGGTTTGATATCTCTATATCATGACTAATGAGATTCTGTCATCAACCAACACCACAATCTAGTCTTGTGTGTCATTGTTGTCTATCTACCTTCCACAATGACATCCGACTAGGGACATAACAAGAATGTACAAACTCTTAGCATCCGTATGATCTCATCGTTCAGGTCCTTGACCTGAAAGCATACGTCATTGAGTTATGTCATTCTTTAGACATTCAATCTGATCTATCACTATCTCATATGACTGAACCAGAAAGAATTGGAAGCTCGCCTTTGTTGTTTATCAAATCAATCTTAATGTATCCCACCAATCATCCCATGATTGGCTCTCAGGGCATACATACCAACATCTAATGCAACAAATATTTCCCGTGGCAATTCAATCTATATTGTTGAAGCATGTAAGGTTTGCAATCACCAGACTTTGTTTCTTTTTCAACAGTCTCTGCAGCAAAGTTATTGACCCTGAGACTCTCGATAATTTGCAAAGAGTAGTGGTTGTTACCCTATATCAGCTTGAGATGTATTTCCCTCCTTCGTTCTTTGATATCATGGTACATCTTGTTGTCCACTTGACTAGGGAAGTGAAAATCTTGGGACCGGTTTTCTTGCATTGGATGTATCCCTTTGAACAATACATGAGCGTTTTTAAAGGTGATGTTTGAAACCGTTATCGGCCTGAAGGGAGTATTATTGAAGGTTATGTGGTGAGAGAGGTTATGGATTTCTGCAATGACTTTCTCAGTGGTAATGACACTCCTGATAATGACAAGAATATTGACGAGCTATTTGGCAAAGGAATTTTGGGATCACGTGTGAAAGTAATCAGCCGTGAGCAGTTGGAACAAGGTCATTTGTATATTTTACACAACATGGACGAAGTGAACGTTTATATCGAGGAACATACCAATTTCATCAGAAGACAATATCCTCGAGCCAATACAATGTGGCTTGCTAGAGAGCATAACAAGACTTTTATTAAGTGGTTTGAACATAAAGTCTTACATCAACTATCTCAAACACCAGATGATATTACTGAAACTATCAAATGCCTCACCTTTAAACCAAAGTTGACTGTTATGTCTTATGAAGGGTATGACATTAATGGATTCACATATTACACAAAGCGCCAAGATGATAAGAGTGTCGTCCAAAACAGTGGGGTCACCCTTCAAGCATCGACTATGTTTTTTGCAAGTGCAAAGGATAAGAGTCCACATGAAGCTAAAATGTCATATTACGGTGTCATTGAAGAGATATGGGAATTTGACTACATAGATTTCAGAATTCCGCTCTTCAAATGTAATTGGGTTGATAACACCAAAGGAGTTATAGTGGATGAATTGGGTTTCACTTTAGTGAACTTTGAAAAGATTGGCAAGAAGGTTGAACCATTCATATTGGCATCACAGGCGAAACAAGTATTTTATATCGATGATCCTGCAAATGATAAATGGTCGGTTGTTCTTCATGGTAAAAGACAGTTCATTGAAGATCTTATAGATGAAGAACAGTACTATGATAAGTATGATGAATCCAGTCCATTCTCAGTTGGGTTGCCAACACCAACAAATATTGAAGCTAATGATGACTTGTATGTGTGCGGAGATCACAATGAAGGATTGTTAATTGATAAAAAATCGCAATATTAGAGGTATGTTTTGTTTTATACGTTTTTATTTTTCTGAATATGTGAACTTTACAATTTGAATTACAAAAATACTGAAAATTTAATATGTTGTTCAGAACTGAGTATCAAGCCATCACTTAAAATTTGAGCTTAATTTATAATGTGAATTACTTTACAATGTGAATGTGAACTTTACAATGTGAGCTTTACAATTTGAATGTGAATTACTTTATAATGTGAATTACTTTACAATGTGAACTTTACAATTTGAATGTGAATTTGCAGATGGCTGACCATTCTCCTGATGACCGTGCTGATGATTACCATGAGGGTGAGGACATCAATGTGCCGCCTCACAATGTAAGTTTTTAAAAAAATATCATATATTTATATCTATATGTCCATTTATAGTTATATCTTGTAAATGTGTTTATTTTGTCAAATTTTAGGTTGATGATGCACAGGTACCACCTGAAGCACTCGATGCACTTAATCAGCAACACCAAAAAGTTGACAAGATAAGGGGCATCACTATGATGAAGAAGTTAATTGTGAAAAAGGGCAATGGACCCAAACTTGTTGTGGATTTTGATAATGCAGGAAATGCATGTGGTGTGAATCACAATTCATTTGTTTCATATCTTGGGTTTGTTACTCGTAGACATTGCGGTTGTCGCTTAGATTCTTGGCATCATGTTTCTAAGGAGAAGAAAGACTTAATATGGAGGGATTTATGCATGAGTTATTATTAATTTGCAATTCTATTTTGTAGATTACTAAATTTTTGGATACTAGTTAATAGCAATTCTATTTTGCAGAGTATATTTGACTTGGATGAAAAACTACATCGTAAATGTGTGATGCAACGCTGTGGGAGAGTCCTAAGGAACTATAGGACAAATCTCACCTGAGAATACATAAAAGAAGCTGACAAGAGGAAGAAGATAGCCACTGAACAGTGGAACTTCCTGGATAAAGAAGAATGGGACGCGTTTGTCTCTTTAAGACAAACTGATGAATTCAAGGTATTAGACAGTCTCAATCTCATTATTAATACATGTTGTATTCACCTATTCAAGATTAACATTTAGTATTACTAACCAAATCATTAATGTGCATACTAACTAGGCCCTCAGTGATGCACAAAGATCAAGGCGTGCACTGAATGTGCACGACCACACAATGGGTCCAAGAGGATATGCAGGCTTTCGCCAAAGACTACAGTCTGAGGCTACTACTCAGTATGCTGCTACTCAGGAGTCCTCTACCATAGGTAGCACACCTCTGCCTTGCCATGATGTCTGGATAGCTGGGAGGCAAAATAAGAAGGGATAAATAACGAAGGCCGCAACTGCTGAGGCGGCTGCAAAAATGGTAAAATACAACTCTTACAGCAATCATTCGAATATTGATTATTTGTGCTGCTTACTTAATTACAAATTTTTGTTTTGGCGATTAGCGGGAGCTGCACGAGATGAGGAAACAAGGCAAGTTCATCCCTGAGGGAACAAGGGATGAACTGACAGTTGCTCTGGGTAACCCAGAGCATCCTGGACGTGTTAGGGATGCAAGCGCTGGTGTGGGCATCAAAGCTTATTTTGAGCCATCCCAGCACAAACATGTCCCAAAAGCGGGACTTTCACAAGATGAGGTAACATATTCTTTCTTTATAATGTTACTGTAAAAGAGAATTCAATAATTAGAATTTGACGTTTCTTTTATCCATATATAGGTAGATAAGCTATTTGATAGGAAACTCAAAGAAAAACTCGAAGAAGCAATGAAAAAGTGGCAGGCATCCCAGACTGCCACTTACCAGACAATACCTACTGCAGGCTCTACTCCTACTCCTACTGCAGAGGTTGGGAGTAATCCTGTAGAACCACCACCTAGCACATCTGCTGTAAGTATTTTTATGACATAGTAACTAGTTTTTTAATTCAAGATGATATGTATATATGAAATTGTAGTCGTTTCAAAAAAAGATGATATGTATATATGTATATAACATTCTTTACACAAAAATTTGTAGGGGTTGAAGTGATGCCGTCTAAAAAGTAATGAATATGTCGTTGCAGAGGCGTCGACTTATCCATCCCTACCTGGGGATCAGTTTCACGGGTCTCCATTACCAGATGGTTGGCTTCGTGTGAGCCCGGTACATGTATTGCAAGGATGGGCGGATCTTCAATTGCCATATGCCCACCCAGATTATGAAACGCTTGGTGAGGCAGAAGACGGAGTGATATTGTGGCGAAAAGAGGATGTCATATTTACTAGAAATGTATGATAAATTTACGTTATGTTAAATTATTAGTGTGTGTATATGATGTCAGTTGATCTAAAATTATATATATATATGTACAAGTTAAAAAGAAGACACCCACAGCATCTAGGCCTCCACTTCCACCTCCTACATTACCTAGTTGGGTTCCACATGACCTACCTGTCCCGTTAGGTCCTAACTGTAGGGGTATGGCAATATGGTTAGGCGAACATGATATAAACTGCCCTATAACTGTTTCTTCCGATTCAGATTCTACAGGTCAGTCATACGAAACCAAACTATTTATACAAGATATTTTGGAGTTGTTTGGATATGCTTGGCTAAATACATCTGTGATAGAGCTATGGATAAGGTGAGATCTTCTTTATACATCCATATACCTTGTGTATGATCTGGTGATCTGGTTTCTTATTTATTAATGCATGTGTAATTAATACATATTTTGCAGCTACTTAGACAAGATATGTGCAGATTTTGGATTCGAACATGTAGGGTTTTTGATTCCATCTTTGATTAGTCTAGTAGCTAAAGACTCTACTTCGTTTCAACAATACTGCTGTGAGGCTTTTACAAATTTTGATGTAAATAAGAAGACGGTGATAATGGCTCCATTCAATGTAGAGTAAGTTTACTTTGCTTATTATAATTTGGACTTAAGAAAATTACATTTTTATTGTGGATTTTGAATTATTAATTTTTAACTTTTTTACCCCTAGTGGTAAGCATTGGGAGTTACTGGTTATTCTCCCCGAGACGTTCACCGTCTATTATCTAGATCCTAAGGGGAGTAAATTGAATACAAGATTTGGACACATAATGAAAATGGCATTATTCCGGTGAGAAATATTTCATTTTCATATCCGTTAACATATGTTATTACATTACTATTAAATTGCAATGTTCTGTGTTACATTAACATGTAGGGGTTTTGATGAGTTCAAAAAGGCTGGAGGAAAGGTCCGCACGAAAAAGAACCAGTCAATAATTTGGAAGAACGTGAAAGTAAGTTCCCGACTGCAATATATGTATATATTATTTATGTGAACAATGCTTAATTAGTTGTATTTTTTAATATTTTGTATGTTTGAATTTATAGTGTGCTACACAAGACAACGGATGGGCATGTAGATACTATGTCATGCGATATATGCATATGATTATCAAACATGCCGCACTGGATATCGAGTGTATTTCTCAGGTATTATATAGTCTCATTAGATAATATGATCGAAATATATCAATCTCATTTATAGCTCATTAATTATATATATACATCATTCTCTTTACAGGTGTTTAAAGCTGACCCCATTACAGGAAAGGACTTACCAGATGTACATGCTCCCTATACGATGGGAGAATTAAATGAAGTAAGAGAAGAATGGGCAACAACCATACAAATGTGGGGGTTTTAAAATATAATTGGGATGCTGATAGCGAATAATGATTAAACAATGATATTTTGTAAATGAATTTCTAAATTATAATATATGTGTGAATGTTTCTACATGTCTGGATGTTTCTACATGTGTCCGAGTGAAAATGAATGAAAGTGTTGGTTGCTATATGAATGTTTCTACATGTGTGAATGTGAAATGAATGAAACTACAGATTGCTAGCTACATGAATGTTTCTAAATGTGTGATATAAAATGGAACTGCAGGTTGCATTGCTAAATGCATGTGTGAATATATATATATTTTTGTTGTTAATTTTGCAGGTTTGTGGCCTGTTGTTGGCTGATATCAATGGATGTCGTAAAACCTACAGTTCATAACTGAACTGCAGGTTTCTCATCCTGCGACCAGCCACAGCAGGTCTGTAGATTGACAAAAAAAAACAATAGGCGTCGGTTATTTGTGTAAAACCGACACACAAAGTTATAGTGTCAGTTTTATATAATTAACCGACGTCTATTTCCTATGGCGCGAAGATATATATCGTCGGTTTCTTACTTATAACCGACACTGATAGTGCCCAAGATGGCACCCTTTCTGTGGCACGAAGGGTTTGGGCGTCAGTTTCTTACCTAATAACCGACGCCTATAGTCCCATTATGGCGCGTTTTCGGTGGCGCGCGAAGATTTTGGGCGTCGGTTTTGGAACCGACGCGTAATGGGTGAGCTTTTAGTGTCACCCACATAGGTGTCACTTATAAACCAACACTAAAGGCCTTAAATAACCGACACTAAAGGTAGGTTTTGTAGTAGTGTATTGAATAAGATCTTCTCTTCCAACGAGGAGGAGAAGAATCTAATGGACAACGGTGAGAGAATCACTGAGGGAGACGGGTTCAATCCCGTGGAGCTCTGGAGCAGGCTAACCGGCGAATCTTCATTCAAGCCGGGAAGAAAGGTGGTGGCAGTGCACTCCTGCTTTTGGAGGATAGTGCACAAGTTGGTGGCATGCTTGCTGTTAAGAAAGAATGAGTCCATCAACATCTATACAGAAGAACTCCACATCATGTGGCACATGATGGAGGGCCGAGTAATCAACCTCGGGTGGTTCTTACTGAACAGACTACACCCGATGAAAGAAGCCACCAAAGAGTAATGCATGGGCGGAATAGTCAACTTAATCGCAGTGGGGCTCGGGTACCCAAAAGAGCCGCGCAGCCTTTCGAGGACGCAAGGCGATGAGGTGATTGACACCAAGTACCTGATAAGGACCAGCATCATTAGGAAGGAGGGGAGAGACTACTTATACAAATTTTCAAGAACAAACACACTCCTCCCGCTCCCTCGCTGTACCACCTATGACACAGAGAAACTGGTCTTCACCGCTGCCAAAATTGAAGCTGTAGCGAACAACGTAGCTTACACCACCACAACCAGGGCCTAGGAGAGGGCAGTTCCAGAGCTACCAACGACAACTGTTGATAGAGTTGTCGTCGCTCCAACTATATCAGCCACCGCCATAGCAAGGACGGTGGTAGCTAAAAAAGACCCAGTGATGGTTGAGGTCACCAAGACAGAAACTACGGGAGCTTCCGCGGGAGAGACAGCCGCAGCTCCCGTCACTACTTCAAGGCCTGCAGAGGCAGAAGAGGAACTTCAGCAGGGCGACAATAATGGGGTGTTCGACGAGATCCTGAGGGAGCTCGGAAGAACACCGACACCACCGCCAAAGTCCCCACCTACAGCAGTTGAGGAGATCGCCGACAGTGCAGAGGTGGAGCAGAGTCCGCCCTCACCATGACCATCCCCACCTAGACGAGAAGGCAAGGCGGTGGCAACTGAAAGAGTGCCGTCGTCTCGCCTGGCGACGTCTGGATCGCGAACGATTCTGATAGATTCTACCTTGCCTGGTAGACCTTCGTGCGATCAAGATGTCGTGAGGACGGAAGGGAGACCCACCGGAGCTCCCCCGTCACTCGGAAAGATGCTCGGGCACGAGCTCGATCATTTACGGGAGGTAACGGATATCAACTCTGCTTCTTGTATTTCCCTAACCCGCAAACTTGCAGCTTTCCAAGACAGGCTGGATAGCCAAGAAAGAGAGCTGCTGACTCTAGCGAGCCTTTCCGGCGGACTAGAGGCCTTGAATGCAACGATGCAGCAAGTTTCCAACGACTCAAAAAGATGGAGGAGAGGCTGGACAGAAGTGACGACCATCCGCACCGAAGGCAGCTGAGAAGGTCTCCGTCACCCCCCAGCTGTGGCTCTCCTCCTGCTTCGTCAGCTTCCCCCTCAGGAACAACGTCCTCCTCCTCCTCCTCCAGTGGGCGATCCTCAACGCCCGAGGAGGGGACGCAACAAAGGTCAGCCGAAGGAGCTCCAGCCGGACCGGAGAGCTCCTTAGGCTTGGGAGAAGCAAACATCTCCGTCCCCCTAGATGAAGTCGAAGACGATAGCGTAGATATTAGAATTGGGGGAGACTATTCTGATGAGTCTGAGGGAGAGAAGGGGATGTCTACACAGTCAATAAGAGACATCTACTCCGAGGAAGGCGCTCGATGGCGGACAGATTCCGTGAGCCATCCGAGATACCCTCCTTCGAGATGGCCGACTTCAACAGACAAGCCATAAGATATCTGACGATCAGAGACCAGAAGCTGCTGAATAAGGTCTTACGATCGTAGGTAGATGAAGATGACGTCGTCTGGACCGACGACTACCTCTCCGTGCGACGGAAAGTTCTTCGAAGCATGTTCCGTACGTCGGCCGTGGTTGGAAAAAGGCTGTTCAGGGTATTGGAGAATGCGATAATAGAAAATATCGATAGCAGGATAGGTCGGAGGATACTATACACAACCACCCCGACCTTGGCAAGAAGGCTGATGAAGGTAGATACAGACTCCCGTGCGGTGGCTGACATGCTGTAATACATTAAAGAGCACAGGTCGAACCTGGTGTTGGCCCCGTACAAGCACCGGAACGTGTGGTTTCTCTGCATAGCAGACCTCAGAAACCGTGACGTCCAGCTGCTGTGTTGCAGCAATGATGAAGTGTCGCGCTCCGGGGGCATTTTCTGCCGCCCGGAGGACCAAAAGCTGAGACTCTTACCACTGCGTCTGCTACGAGCTATAAAGCAAGGAAGCCAACGTCACCAAGGTCCTTGGAACTTCTTTACTCTCCGAGACCTCCCCGTCCAGGCAGAAGATGGGAGTAGAAACAATGCTTTCTCCATCCTGAGTGCCATTGACGTGCTCAATACATTTGGAAACTTGGGAGCCCTGTAAAGGCAGGTCCTTCTATCAACAAAGGGGCATTTACGCCATGCTGCTGATCAAGGACAAGCACTATTTCCAGGACACAGGAGTACCAGAGTAGCTGCTGGATAGTGACCTGGAGGAAGACTCTTCTCAATCCAGCAGCTCCTCAGAAAAAGAAGAGGAGATAGCAACCGACACCTATGGGGCAGGCAAGCAGTTGGCAGTCTTGAAAAAAGTGCACGGGATGGAAGACACTGCTTTGCCTGAAGCTTCAGAAGGGCTGATCAAAAATTTCGACCGTTTTTCATGTGCAACTCTCACACAGGAGTAGGTCAACATAATCCATCTGAAGTTAGTTGATTCTACCCCATCGGTTGTAGCCTTTCAGGCAGGCAATGTCGTAGTCCCGGTCGATGATCTAAGGGACATGGTGAAGGAAGGAGGGTGCTTGGCTGTAACAGTGGTAGCCGCTTACATCCAGTATATACAGCCAAGGCTAGAAAATGCGTACATAGCCCATCCTATGTTGTTCAATGGCATTTGCCTCGCCGATGAAACAGGAGCGAAGCAAGCATTTTTGCAGGAATTGGCGAGCGAAGTTCCCAGTGAGATCTTCCTCCCCGTTCTACATTACAACCACTGGACGCTCCTAACAGTGTACACTCGGCAACAAGTAGGAATTTTCTACAATAGCTCGGACAACAACAAGAACCATACAGTGCCGTGTACATCAGAATCTTTGACATCCGTCGAACGCTTGGTCCGAAAATACTACGACGAGGTGGCAAAGATGATCCAACCATTCCTGGATACGCAAGCAAGCAAGTGGCACAAACTCCAGTTCTGCCACCGCAGCCCGCAACAACTTCACTTATCCAACGATTGTGGCATCTATGTCTTGGAATGGATAGCGAATAAAGAAATGTCTGACCAGCTCCACCACACCTTCTATCACAGTAAAAGGGGAGAATATGTGTGGGAGCTTCTATCTGACGCAGGTGCAACCTCACTGGAATAAACATTACCTCACCTTATCTACTTCACAACTCTGGGACAGAGTGTGGAGTAAGTTTGGGGGGGTACCATGTACCAGTGAGGGAGGTACAAAATTTTGAAATTTTTAACTCAATTTCTTCATTCTTTTGTCCCAAATTCGTTATTCTTTTGTTTTTTTTGTACATATATATGTTCATACCAAAATTTTGAAAATCCTTTTTGTTTATATCATTTCCATACATATGTAAAAAGTTGCTATAATAGAAAAAACCTGTTGCAACTTCTTGCAAAGTTTGTTTTCTATGTGCTTAATGAGATACAAGTTCTGTTATATCTTTTTGATAATGCTGCCTCAAACGAACAAAAGATTATGTTTTGCCATGCCAAAAATTTCGGAAAACATAATAATCTCGCAAACAGCTAAGAGACGAGTATGGATAAGGAAAAAGCTGCCCAAACAACAGAAATCTCTTTGTTTTCCCTTACCCAACAAAAATCCTAAAAAGAGAGAGAAGCCTTATGAGTGTGAATAAAAGCATGAGAGTTGTACCAATAAAAGAAAAGAAAAAAATATATATACACACTTGTTTTCCAAAAGTACCCATCTTTAGGCATGGTAGATCCGGGGCAGTGGTACGTAGGATGTAAAATCACTGCTCTAAAGCCAACTGGCTTGGACTGCAGGGACCACTTACCCGCTAACGGACCCTTACCTGGATGGACCGATGGGAAACAAGAAAAACCCCAAATAGCCTTAGCCTACCCTATACACAACTTTCTGCCCGAAAATAAAGCTGTTTGGTGTGTAAGCTAAATTCAGAATCATGCACCAAAGTCTCGCTGAAGCTGTAGAGAAAAGTTTTATTGAAATAATAAGGCAGGAAACACAAAGTCTTTTGTTCGTAATGAGACAACATTATCTCTAAAGGCATCGCGATTCTTGTTTCACCCTTTGAACAGAAAGCTACTCCGAGCAGGAAGAAGAATCACAAAATAAAGTTTAAATATTGATTGAGGACAATCAAAACGCTAAGTTTGGGGGAGTTGATAACACCAATTTTTGTGATGTTTTTGCCCTTTATTCTGTTATCAAAACTACCATTTTCTGCTATTTTCCTCTCTTTTATAAGTACTTTTGCAATAATTGGCCAAACAACGCTGTTAATCCAATATTTCCATATTTTGCAGAATTTTTCCTCATTTTGGTACGATAAGGCCGTCCCGGCCCACAAATAAGTTCAAGTCTGCATCGGCCTTCCTGACGCCCGATACGACATCTGCCCGACAGGGTGGAGCGACACAACGACGTGCGATATGGGGATTCCGCGTGAGAAGAAACTGACAGACGACACGTCTTTTATCCGACAGGGAGCTGAGCTCGCCACGACAACACCAGCTTGTCGCGCGACACAGGCCACCCACCGGCAGGCACCGCCCGTCACGTGACCGACAGCCGACACCCCGTACCGAGCGATACCTGTATCGGCCGTCCACCGACCCGCGAATAAGGAGGACACGTGGTGCTTCGAGCACCATAACTTCCCCCAACCGCTGCCTATAAATAGCAGCTACATGAAGCCAAAAAGACAGTTCAGACAGTTGGGAACTTTGAGCGATCTTTGGAGGAAAACTGCGAGAGCAAGAGTATCACGTCCCAGTGCTCGTGTCGGGCAACTCTAGGTGAGATCTTCCTCATCCCGAGAGGGAGGGGATGGTTCACTTAGGACCGTCCCGGGCGACACTGCGGGCCGATATCGGTCAACGATGATGAGCGACACGAGTGCCCGATAGTAGAACGCATCGCTCCATGTCCGACACGATATCGAACCTGATATGCTTCGCCTGTCTTGCGTGCCGCCCGAGAGGGTGCACCGTCCGACATGAGCGTATCGGCCAGGGTCCTTGAGCGATACAGTTGGCCGTCACGGTGTGCCGCCCGACACTACTGTATCGGGCTAGGCTCCTGACCGGTATCGGGCTGGAGAGCTGCAGTAGTCTGTCGTCCTTCTACATCAAGAAGGCGACATCTATCTTTCATTCTGTTATTTAATTCTTTACTTATGCAATGTATTAAGACCTTTTAATGTTTATGGAAATGGAAAAGCTAAATTACTTGATGCTCTATGCTTGGTGCAAAATGTTGGATGACTGCTATGTTTGATATCTGAACTCTAGCTTGCGTGTTTGGATCGCGTTTCGCTTAGCTACCGAATCATGTTTTCCCGTCGCAACAACTTCGAGAGTTGTGTTGTGGCTCTAGTGTTTGGTCTGATTCTGGAGTACGAGAGTGCCTGGAATGGAGTTGTTTCAGTAACATTCCACTCTAACTTAAGTCCAACAACCTCGAGAGGGGTGTTGATGCTTGGTTAGAGGTACCTGCTCTGAGAGGAGGGGTGCAGGATGTTACTGTTGTCGCTTGTTTTACTGAAGTCTTATCATTCGTACCTTGCTCTAGCTCTAGTTTTATCTTTCTGTTTCTATTGCATGAAAACCCCTAAAAACTGCTAAATGACTAAAACCTTAAATCTTTCTAGTAGCTCCAGTTGGAGATAGTTTTCTTTGTTTTGTTTGTGACATCTTGCTGTTTTCCTTTTGGGAATCTTATCATCTCTTTTTAACTGCCGGAGTGTAGCGTGTCGATTCTGGGTTCTCAACACTACCACCCTTGTCCCTGTGTTCAATCTCGTATATCTACTTCGACCCCGTAAATAAAGTTGCGGGGGACTAGAAGGATTCAGGTTATAAATGTAAAAGTCTGACTAACTTCAAATCCACCTCCATTTTTGGACGTGCGATTTAGGCCGATCAGATACCCTATTATGAACAAAGAGAGATCAATAGTTATACTCGCGGTCAATGATACAAATGTTAAGCCTATCATTTTCAAAGAGAGGCATGAAAAGCAAACACAAGAACTCAATAGAAGATATCTCAATATCGAAGAAAGAAATGTTTATGTCCTCCATGATAAAGAGAATCCATAGAAACCAAAGAGAAAACCATAAAGAATCTATATGAAAATTCAATTAATGTTAAGCCCACAATCAATATACAGATTCCATTTGCACTAGAAGCTAATAAAATAGCAGACAAACTCACATTGTTGGAGCCCCCCATAATCATATACTTCAAAAAAAAAGAGCTAGAACTAAAAGACATGATCCAAAAAATGATATCCAAAGAAATTTAAAAACTACAGTTTCAACATAGTACATAAATTATTTCAGACGGTAAAGGTCATATTGACATGGGTAAAAATGAATTGCGAACAAATATAAAGATAGACAAACTTAAACCTCACTAGTTTATTGGTCAAGATGTATTTTTATCAAGATTTATTTTGACCAAACTGCCCCTCTATAGAACTACATTTTGACCAGGAGGAAGCCCATTAAAAAAATTATCCAAAAGAAATACATACCTCTATCATATGATATCTCTCTCTATCACTCAAAATAGCATGCACGCGCGCGCGCGCACATATATATATATATATATATATATATATATATATATATATATATATATATATATATATATATATATATATATATATATATATATATATATACCATTCTACCATTTTAAGCACTCGTCTCCGTCCTTTTAGACACCCATAAGAGCTGGACTTCATCTCCATCCTCCGAGACACTGGTAAAAGATGGGCGTCTCCCTAAAGTCCTGAAACCGGTAACAACTGGACTTCTCAATTACCATCACGGAATTTTCGGTGGAGTTGTAATCAAATATAGACCACAGCTCCCGTTTCCGTCCTATTCCATGAAAGTAGAAAACTCATATCTGAAAAAAAAATTTACCCAAAAAAACATCGGGTCAGCAGAAACTAACTACTTGTTTCTTCCGCCGCCCCTTTCAATTCTGTGAAAACAATACATCACTTGATACGAAAGCCATATGCTAAGAGGATATTTTAATGTTATTCAGATCTTCAAAACCCGAACCAAATAGTTCTTCATCAACGCAGGCGTTATGTTTTCCACGTCTCTGGATCTAATTCTTAAGATGTGCCAACGGAAAGGTTGTGAGGTCGGGAGGAGGAAGCTAAGAAATAAGTACAGACTGGAGAAAGTCAGAAAACAGTCGTTTCTCGACATGGCTTCAGGTTTTCATGGGTGCGTGTGCTGCTGAAGCTTATCAGACGTCGACGAGCGGGACGAACATGGCAGTGGAATCAGTGCCCACGGTCAGTGTTTGGGTGTGGAAGTGATGGCGTTTATTGGAAACAAAAGTTGCTTATTCTGAATATATACATGGACTCCCCCAGCCTCTCCCGCATCGTGATGAGTTTTGATATAAACACTTACGTACGTTCTCCTTACGATCTGCTTCAAAGATATAGCCTCGATGAAAGGTCTACAGTGGCCACTACTCAACTAAAATCCCTCCGTGACCTTGTTACTGATTCATGTGTCACGGACCATAATCTTACCCAGGATCTCATGCTTTTTCATCGCTAGCTATGATCTTCCCTACCTTCAAGTTTATGGAATTAAGAGAGAAATATTCACCCCCTCCCCCCCTATGCGCGTGACATAGGCCGAACGCCCAGAAAGGTGGCAAATCAAGACGCAACTGGAATTCGAGCCCAGTCCTTTAGGAGACACCGTGCTTGACCACTTGAGCCACTCCTTATCGGCATAACATTCTCGGTAAAGGATTACTCATAAACGTGAAGGCGCAGTGGAATCAGTGCCCACCGTCAGTGTTTGGGTGTGCCTACGTACGTCCTCCTTATGATCTGCTTCAAAGATATAGCCTCGATGACTCAGAAGGTCCATCATTACTGCTACTGGAATTCGAACCCGAGTCCTTTTGTTAGGAGACACCGTTCTTGACCACTCAAGCCACTCCTCGTCGGCATAACCTTCTTGTTAAATGATTACTCATAAACCTTCATGTTTATGAGTAATCTTTTAACGGGAAGTCCAGTTGGGACGAGGACCTTCAAAACAAGGTTGACGAGTAGAAGATTCTTAGTATGATCTCTTATAAGTTCCTATTCTTCATGCATTGTGGCATGCATGCTTGGATTAGGATCCACTTCCATCGAGGTACCGTAGAAGGTATGGTCTTATTACTTGGTTATCGGTTTCATCGTCAAAATCATCCATCATTTTCTTGTTGTATGTGAACTTCTTCATCCATTGTGTCTTCCGGAGACCCCTTTCGTGTAGCCATGGACCAATGCATGTTGATTTTTTGTCCCTTGTTTTTGATAGCTCAACAGAGTTTCCGAGATCTCATAAATTTATTTTACAATGCATTCTAATCCTTCTACACTATCTATTTATTTTTCATATTGTAAAATGATAACCATGATGAGTATTCAACCTATTTTAGTCTTATCTAGGGCCTACGGGAGCCTTGGGAAACTATAATTTATTTCAAGTTTATATAGAGTCATTAATGACTCCTTGGAGATATTTAGATTAGGGAAATTCTTGGCCAATATATAACCAATGAGGTTTTGAATGAAATTACCGATGGATTTTTCATTGATTCATTAGGCTTCCGATGTATCTTGTTCAAACTTAAGCTCGAGTGAACCTTGGATTGGTCGAACTATTTGAACTTATGTTCAATTGAACATAAGTTCGGTCGAACTCTATTTCGACTGACAAGTAGTATAAACAACTAATTTAAGTTTTATGTAGCCTTGGTTGATCACAATTGCAGAGTATGCAATTTCAAATTACTTGGATGTATGTTCATGCTTATTAGTCCAATGTTTTCATGACAACATGCTTAACACATGAAAACTTCTAACACATAAAAACTTTAGTTATATACTAGTTTTCAATCTTATATTGAAGAGAATGGTAGGGAAATTCAGTCAGAACATGAGCAATGGTCATTTCAAATGATGACATAAGAACATGTTAACTAGATTTGAGAAAACTTGCCAGATCTTACCCATTTCCAATTATATAATAGAAAAAAAATCAATCTCATGATATCATTACGCGGTTGTCTTGAGGGAAAGTCATTTTCTTGATCAATTATTCATGAACAGTTTATTGACCTTTATTGGGTAAATTATCTATGCAATATTATACCACTGTGGTGGATTCACATTATAGTTACTATGATTATGTAATTTTTTTAGGATTATAATTATACTTTAAACATGTTAGTTTATTGTTATTTTTAGTTGTCAAGCACCATATTGTTATTAATTATCTACCGAAACTATATATAGCTACTTTAGTGTCTAACTAGGATATAACATAAATAAGATATATCTACAATATCTACCAATAACATTTTATCATGAGGTACTACTTCACATACTAAAATTTTATGATGTCCTTATAAGGAAAGACTTGGGCTCTAATGTGATCTAATAGAGGGGTTGAATATATTGTTCATGTGAACTACCTTTTACAAATTTGATTCTCAAATGATCATTATAGAGTAGTAGCTTACAATTTTTTCTCATAGAACAATGATCTATTGTTCTAAAACATAGTCGATTCAAAGAGATGTTATATGTTTTATGTTTTATATCAATAAATCTTAATAAATATCATGAAAGAAAATGGAGAGGTACCCTGAGTACCTCAATTCTGCATTTGATATATGCTATGCATATTTCTCATTTAACCTTTTACAAATCTGAATCTAGCGTGAAAATGTAAATATACAAATGTGTAAATGACGATAAAGGAGTTATGTTGCTAAACAAAAGAAGCTTAACAAACAATAAGTCATAGGGTTTTCAAGAAGGTAGAAACAAAGCATAAACGTAGTTGACGTTGCAATGAATCATATATTGTTGCTAAAAGGATGTCATATTTTCATTTATTATGTGATTGCATAGTTCTTTTATTTACTAAGACAAACAAGACAAAGAGAGAATGATAACACTATCATAATTACATATAACAAATATAAATGTTAAGTTGCCTATTGAGAATGTTATGAATAACTAACATGAAAAAAGAATTTTTGTTCATTGTATGACCCTTAGCATTCTCAAATAAGAACTTCTTAGTTTGGGCCTCTAGCTTTTAGTCTTCATAAAGATGTTACTGTAACAATATATTTTGACAGTCAATGGAAAGCTATTATTTTCTACATTGAAATTAAAAAAGAAAGTGAAATTTATTAACTCATTTATGGCTATATCATGTGTTGTCATTTTTCTAATTAAATTTTGAATATTTTGGTAAACAAGAGATCTAGATTTAAAAAATGAATGGGTAAAACTATGTACGTCATGACACATGATCCCTTCTTATTTTATAACTAAATATAAATTAATAAATAAATAGGTATAATTGTTTTAGAGAAAGAACAAAAGTAGAAAACGATCTCGGGTTATACTCCAAAGTAAAATGTTCAAAAATTGAAATGTCAAAATATATTTTTGTCTTAGTTCCTATACCCAAATTCCTTCTACTTTTGCATAATTTTCAGTCATTTTGATAATCATTTCAATATTAAGAAACCACAGTTTAGATGGAAGAATTCACAAATAAACAATTACTTAGCTATTGCTTCTTCGTTTGAAAGGAGCAATCCATGGAAAAATAATACTAAAATAACTTGGGTTGAAGGGAACAATGTATGGAAAACCAATTCATAAGTAACAATCTCTATTTGAGGTGGTAATACGACCCGCTTCTGCCATTGAAACCATTCTTAAATAAATGCTAATTGATGAATGATTTAATGTGTATATAATTGAAAGAATGTGATCATTGGCATGTTTTCAGTAATAAATAATGACATAACAATAACCGTAGCAATCAAATTTATAGAGTTAAATATCTTGTATTTGATATAATATGTCAAAACTTTAAGGATTTGTTGTGTATCAACTTGTCATTAATACTTAGTTTGTTACATTCATGACTATATTAAAACTACATTTTATAGTGGGATGGTGGATTGGTATGTGTATATAATTATTTTTTAAAAATAAAATATCACCAACATATTTCATGGGATACTCACATAATGATGAAATGTGTATGTAAATGTACTGATGTTAATACGTATAACATATGAAAAATTTGTTTAAAGATAGTCTTCCAAAACTATATTAATGGGACTACATGATCAATGATGTTTCTACCAAGAACGAAATGTATTGAGTTTTATATTGCAAAACATGCATTTTAATTAACAATGCTTGAGATTCTAAAAGAGATGAGATTAAGTGACCATGGAAGCCATGTCAGGACCCACTAAGTAGGCTCAGAATCAATTTATCTTCTTTTTTTGAAAAATGTGAGCACTATAAATTAAGTATTATTCAAGGACTGCAATGTTACTTTTGTTTGTTGTGTTCGAGTGTTGGCACTACATAAGGGAGAATTTCTCCTGGATGTTTTTTTTGTTGATACAAGAATAGTGTGGTTTACTTAACAATTTCATGTAAAGGATAACAAAGACAATTCAGAGTTGCATGAAATGGTTTTTCAAGCATATCATATAGTATATTTATTATAGTTAAGGAGTACTCTCGTTTCATCACATAAAAATCCCCAAAATCAAGCTACACATGGTGCTATATCAACATAAATTGGACGGAATAAATTCATAATCTATGCATTAGAGAAAAACAATGCTATTATATCATTAACTAGATTTTTTCTGAAATGTCTAACACTACAACAACTATAGGATATATATACTCCTATTTCAATGAGACAAAATCATTATATCATTAGAAATCTAAATCTAATAGCTAAACATTGAGAAGAACCAAAATGAGATTAAAAGTATAGATATGTATTAATTTCACCTGTATAACCAACATGGAGGACATTAACATAAATCATAAGAAATTTTAACTTTCTTATCCTTCCATGGTACTAATGTATATTTATTTCTAATATTTTAGTACTTGCTATATCATGATATTTACTATATGAGTCCAAGATAGGACACCCCATTTATTAGATCCTTGGCTTGTTATCAAGAGGTCCCATGTTCAAATTCTCACATTGACATGAATAGAATATGTACTATACAACATAGTAACCGAAAATCATTTTCTAGATGGAAGTATTTCATCTTACTTTCTAAATGATAAAATAGATACATTTATATATCATTTGAAAATATATAAATGGTGAATGGTTTTTAATTATGTACACATTTTTTCTAAAACAAACTAGAGAAAGTGCAGCTACTAAAAATAGTTCACTATTCCACTTTCATTTGTGAATCTATTCAATAGTAAAGTAAACAATATTCTTTTTTAAAGCATCATAGCTCTTGCAATTTTCATGATTCAATATACTTGTAGTATGAATCCATAT
This sequence comes from Alisma plantago-aquatica, assembly GCA_963693085.1. NCBI lineage: Eukaryota > Viridiplantae > Streptophyta > Magnoliopsida > Alismatales > Alismataceae > Alisma > Alisma plantago-aquatica. The sequence goes on along the minus strand of OY856410.1, from coordinate 405,221,087 downwards.
GATATTCAAACGAACTATATGATGTGTTGATGAACTTTTAGTTTATATTGCAATTTTCTAGACTGGTTGTTCTTTAATTTACCTTATAATCTTAAGCATAGGAGTATTGCATCTTCACAATGTTTCAATGGAGATTATAAGCTATTGGATACAAGCTTGTCTCTCGAAGACATGGTGTGCATATGTATTATTCCCTTTACTAAATGAAAAATAATCATCTTTGTATACTTGTCATCACTCTGTATATTGACCCATGAAATGTAGGTTACCCATGTATTTTATATATGAAACATACACAAAATAAACATAACTGATTGTGTAATCTTATTCAATATTTTTTTAGTATTTATTTGCATTATTTTCATGGACATACATTTCCTACGAAAATCTATTTTATCTTGGCCTCCAAAAAGTATGTTGTCTACCTCATGTTTTGCATTGTGCCTTTCATATTCCAACATGCATCAACCGTCAACATATTAACATTTAGTTGGTGATTTTTCATCAATGTGAATTTAGTTATGAACCCAAATATGTTGCATTAATACTTAAATTTATTAGTTTTTGTTTTATAGTTTCTCATAAGAGTGCATTTGTATAGCAAACCATGAATCAATGTTATAGTAGACATGAAAATCTTGAATTATCATACCCTTATTCATTAAATGGATATAAAGGTTGCGAACACTTTGAATCCAACTCTTCCTAATGTTCACTAAAAGAATTTTCATTGTTAGTTTAGGGAATTGAAGGGATTTTATAACCTATGTTTTGGTTGTCAATCAAATTTTTTCCGCCACCACTGTTTCCCCTTGATAGGTTTCTATTAATAGTATGTTTAACTCAATCCAAAACATCTAACTATTCATATGGATTATATTCAATGTATATTCTGATCAACAATGTTTATAGACACGAAACTCATATGAAAATATAGTTAATTACATCCCACATGTGCTTCAAGATGTTTGTTCTTAGAGTTTTTGGATATAAAATAGGCTATTAGTTTCTATTCTACAAATAAAAAGGTTAAGTTGTCAATAACTTAGCCATTTACTAGAATAAATGTCATATAATGTAATTTTGGTGGAATCTTTTCCACATAAATTATATATATTCAAATTATCATAATACAATTGGACTTTAGTAATTTATTGTGGTATTTCTATAAATGACCTTGTGATCATTTTGTAGCTCGTTTTCATATGAATGCACTTTGTGAGTAGCTATTACTCGTTCTAAATGATGACGCTAGAAAAGTCCAACACATAGAATTGGATGATGATGTCAACATATTGGAATAAAAATAGAAGTCACACATTTGATTTGTTTTCTTCTATCCAAGCATTGGTATAAATAAAATAACGAGTTTCCTTCTCATTAAGCATAAATATTAATTGGCTAATCTCTTTGGGCAATGACTATTTAGTAGAAATTAATATATATTGCATTTTCATAATCTTAAAGGAAATAATATATTTATTATATTCCTAAAAGTATTTGTTTTCCATATTGACAATAACAAGGAACTTACATATGTTGGCATGTATAAAAAATAATGTATGAATTTTTTTAAAAACAATTGTAATAAATTACGTATATTATTGATATACAAAAATATCATACAGATAGATAGACCACATTTTCTTATAAATTAAATCCCTTGAAAAATAAAAAAAATTGAACTATTCTTCTAAGAAGGCATATAGTGAGAGATCAAAACTTATGGAAGAAAAAATATGACTATAATGATAATCCTTAGAAATCAACAAAATTGTCTAATAGACTTCTTGATTAATTATTACTTTATTACAAAATGATGTCATTATTTGACAATATATAATTTTCAAGTGCAAAGCACGTGCACTTATATATATATATATATATATATATATATATATATATATATATATATATATATATATATATATATGGGGATTTATTTAATACCCGCGTGGGTAGCTACCCGCACACCCTTCCTGCTATTTAAAAAAAAATTCTCGCAATTGTAGAGGAGCATTTTATCTAGCTCCCCAAAAAAATTTCATCCAAAAATAATATCATTTTCCCCCACACCAAAAAAAAAACCGTCCATATATTTACTAACTGTATATTTTCTACGCAGTTACATTTTTGGTATTACAGTTACTCTTGTATACCACATACTTACTCTATTGATCTCAGAGTTACTCTTGTGCACCATATAGTTACTCTTTTGGATGGGTGGGTAGCGAAAAATCAGGCTACCCGCGCGGGTATATATATATATATATATATATATATATATATATAATATAAATATATATATTTATATATATATATATTTATAAATATATATTTATATATATAAATATAAATATAAATATATATAAATAAATAAATATATATATATATATATAAATATATATATATAAATATAAATATATATATATAAATATAAATATATATATATATATATATATATATATATACATATATATATACATATATATATATATATATATACATATACATATATATACATATATATATACATATATACATATATATATATATATATACATATATATATATATATATATATATATACATATATATATACCTATATATATACATACATATATATATACATATATATATATATATATATACATATATATATACATATATATATATACATATATATATATATATATATATATATATATATACATATATATATACATATATATGTATATGTATATATACATATATATACATATATATATACATACATATATATATATATATACATATATATATATACATATATATATATATATACATATATATATATACATATATATACATATATATATATATATATACATATATATATACATATATATATATATATACATATATATATGGGGATTTATTCGCTATATATATATAAATATATATATATATATATATATATATATATATATATATATATATATATATATATATATATATGGGGATTTATTCGCTACCCGTGCGGGTAGCCTGATTTTTTGCTACCCACCCATCCAAAAGAGTAACTATATGGTACAGAAGAGTAACTCTGAGATCAACAGAGTAACTATGTGGTACACAAGAGCAACTCTAAGACCAAAAAAGTAACTGCGTAGAAAATATACAGTCAGTAAATATATGGACGGGTTTTTTAATTTTAGGGGTGGACATATGATATTATTTTTGGATGAAATTTTTTGGGGAGCTAGATGAAATGCTCCTTTACAATTGCAAATTTTAAAAAAAAATCAAGAAGGGTGCGCGGGTATCAAAGCTGAACCAGATATATATATATATATATATATATATATATATATATATATATATATATATATATATATATATATATATATATATATATATATATATATATATATATATATATATATATATATCGCTAAAAGAATTGTGTACCTGAGTACATATAGCTTACATGTACCCATCATCATTAATGATGATTGTAAAATGGTAATGAACAATCTAACCTTACGGATGTGATGTATACCTCTTAGATAAGATGTGTATAAAAAAGCAACACCGTCTGATATTTACATATCATCCAATGAAAGAAAATGTGTATTTTCTAATGAACGATAAGTTGTAGAAATTACAAACACCGTTGGATGATATATTACTATATCTCATGATCTATATGGGATATGATTATGATTTTTTAAATACATCTTATCTATAAAATCATGAATCAATCCATATGATTGGATTTTACGAACATACTCTAGATGTGCCATTTTAATGGCAGATACACACAAGTTACATGTACCGGCCGGTACACACCTCCTAACCCCCCCTCTCTCTCTTTATATATATATATATATATATATATATATATATATATATATATATATATATATATATATATATATATTTGAGCTACAATACACTCAGAGTGTATAGGGGCTCATATACACCAAAATTTATAGGCGTTGGATCTTGATCCAGACAAAGGTAAAAAATCCCAGCTTTTACTGCTGCCATCTCTGATAACGGCCGTCTCTGACTCTCCCGTGACTCCCAAAGTCCCAATCCCCTCTCTCTCTCAACTAAGAAATCGATTGTCTCCTACATCTCTCCTCTCTCCTCTCTCCTCTCTCGGCATAGGGCACGTCTAGCAACCGAGCGCAGATTTGCTGTTCCTAATCTAAACAGGAGCACGCTGCTTCTATTGTAATCTATGTACATCTTTTGGAGTAATTACAATCAAAAGGTCACGGTCAATATTGAAAACCACGTGGCATTCGATGCCATGCGGAGCAGCCTGCTCCGTGAAATTCCAGGAACAGCAAATCTGAAGGGCTAGCGACCAGCGTAGGGTTTTGCAATAGAGACCAGCGCAACCAGCTAGCAGCGGTCTTCCACATTGCCAGTTGTCGGAATTGGTTCCTCCTTGGCTACATGGAAAATGAGCTCGTTGAATTCCCGGCATTGCTCGACGCCAAGCTTCTTCACGTCCATGTCCACTTCCACGTGCACGTAGTTGTTATTGCTGCCTTTTCTGGTCTTGCCACCTCCTACCGTCTCCGACAGCAATGCCCGTGAGGTCATTGGTCGTACGTCTCCTCCCACTATTGCTGCCACCATGAAGGAAAACATTATCGACCCCTACACCCGCCGCTGCTCCAGTTCAGGCTGCACATCAGGCTCTGCTTCCATCGATTGACCTGGTGCTCATTGATCCATGATGACGACAGATTGTTACATATATGGGCCGAGGAAGGGTAGATCATGCTGGAGAAGACGGGGTAGGCAAGTGCTATGTGGAAGCATTACATGAGGGAGGTGGTTTGGATGATGATTGCGGATGTTCCGAGTGCAACGTGCCGGTGGAGAAGGTCTGAAGCTAGATTGATCAGCTCATACAATTCCTTCCTTGCTCTGACACTGTCGTGAATGAGTAGCATAGCATTCGCGTCGCCATCTAGCATGAAGTTCATCCGCAGGGGTTCCAGTCGGGGCAACTCCATATACAATCAGTATGATCATCCCTTCCAAGTGTGACATCTCACTATCGGGTGAGTGGTTCTGTAGGAGGACCAATTTCTGCACCTTTACGCCTGGTCATTGTGAGGGTCTCAATGAGTATGGTTGTATATGCACATAAGGACCCAGACCTCATAAGCATATAGATCATTGTCACACTTTTGGATGGAATCTATGGAGGCGCAGTGGCTGCAGCTAGTACCAAAGATGACAGAGGAAGTGGAGGAGATGTGGGAGGTGTAGCTGTACTGTAATTGGGGTTTGCACAGTTGGTTTTGGACCAGATGAGGTGAATTCTCTCTTCACGCTGCATGAGAAACCAAAGGACAGTAGTGAAGGAAAACATTCCTCAGTTCCTCCGCTGTCGTGATATAACTTACCATCATGCTCCATGGACGATTGTAGTGGAAGACTAGTAACGGTTAAGGAGGAGGCTGAGCTGATGAGGACCGTCGTGGGGAGGATTTCTTTGTTGTACTCACAATCTAAGAGGAATTTGTGCAGCCATGAGAATTGAATAATCTGTTTAGGAAAATAATAACGCCTGCTCACCAGTAGTGGTTAAGAAATATTTTCATCGTTGTTTGGTCTCCTTTTAAACATACATACCTTTTAGTGGCCAATTATTGAATGCAGCCTATGCTGTAAACTAGTGATCGTGGCTAGCCGCGCGTTAGTCGATACCTAATCATAGATCAAACATCAGCAAAGAACACCCAGACCAGTGTTATAAGTACTGCTCATTAGGCACATGGACCTGTAGTCAGCTTTGTAAAAATAGTTTATGGAGATTTACATTCATTCGTAAACAATTCAATGGATTATGGAGCGCCGTAGCCACCTCCCTGGACTGGAGCTCCGCATTAAGTTGGCTTCTCGGTGTGCACTGGTTCCACTCTATTGCACACTTGATCATCGATCATCTGGGCCTCTCTCTTCTCCGATGGGTTCTCTTCTCCGTTCACTGCTCGCTCTTCTCTTCTTCCCATTTCATTTTCTTGTCCTTCCTCCAGTCACTTGGTCCCTCGACAGCAATCAAGCAGCAAGCGGTGGCTGGAAGCAGCTAGGCACGACAGCGATCAAGCCGCAAGCCATGCCGGCCAGTTCCGCCGGTCGCTGGTTGCGCTGTTGGAAGGCCGCTGCTAGCTGGTTACGCCGGTCTCTATTGCAAAACCCTAAGCTGGTTGCTGGACGTGCTATTGAGGAGCGCATTAACCTACGCGGAGAGAGGAGAGAGGTAGGAGACAATCGATTACTTAGTTGAGAGAGAGAGGATTGGGACTTTGGGAGTCACGGGAGAGTTAGAGACTACCGTTAACGGAGATGGCAGCAGTAAAAGCTGGGATTTTTTACCTTTGTCAGGATCAAGATCCAACGCCTATAAATTGAGGTGTATAGGAGCCCCTATACACTCGAGTGTATTGTAGCTCAACTCTCTCTCTCTCTCTCTCTCTCTCTCTCTCTATATATATATATATATATATATATATATATATATATATATATATATATATATATATATTTGCGGGCGGTTAGCGTGGATTTTCGCTACCCTTACATCCCAAAAAGTAACTACATGGTTAGAAAAGTAACTCTCTGGACAAAAAAGTAACTACATATACAAATTATATATATATATATATATATATATATATATATATATATATATATATATATATATATATATATATATATATATATATATATATACGGGCGGTTAGCGTGGATTTTCGCTACCCTTACATCCCAAAAAGTAACTACATGGTTAGAAAAGTAACTCTCTGGACAAAAAAGTAACTACATATACAAATTATATATATATATATATATATATATATATATATATATATATATATATATATATATATATATATATATATATTTGAAAAATTCACAGTCAGTAAAAAAATAAACAATCAAAAACTTAGGAATTAATAAGATGGCGCCGCCTAGGGTTTCTCCGCAGGCGACTGGCGGTGGAGTTCCTGAAGAAGGAGACGGTGATCCAGGGAGGCCGGGTTCCATCCCCCTGGGCACGACAAGCATCATGTTGAACTACTCGACCAGTAGGAACAATCTGCCGCAACAACGTCCCGGACACGCTAGCATGGATATCGATGAAGGTGACACACCATCCATCGATTTTCCTAGTTTGTCCACACCGTCGCATGCTGCAAACCCCCCGCGTGAGGAACAACAGAATCGCCCATCCTATAAGGACTCCATGGGCATGGGGAACAATCTGTTTAACAAACAAGGATTCATCCATATTGATGTCGATCAAACCGACATCACCTTGAGGCCTGAAGACATTATCTTCTCGACGGAGGACGGTTTCCCTTCCTTTGATGTACGGAACGAAGTCCTGGAGGACCTACTGAAACCATGGAAGTTCACGATCATTGTCAAGCTCCTGGCCCGTGAGATCGGTTTCCTAACGCTGCAAGATAGAATCAAGTCCTTATGGAAACTGGTGGGAGGCTTCAATCTTATTGATGTGGACAATGATTACTTCATTGTACAACTTCAAATGGAGGACGATTTCATCAATGCCCTTACCGGAGGCCCCTGGCCCATATTCAGTTCCTATCTGACAGTACAAAGATGGTTTCCCGCCTTCTCCCCAGAACTGGCATCCCCATCCAAGATGGTCACTTGGGTACGTATTCCAAACCTCCCCATATATCTATACTAGGAGAACTTCTTGACAGAAATCGGAGACAGGATAGGGAAGATGATAAAGATAGATCTGAACACCAAACTCCAACAGAGAGGTAGATTTGCACGGCTGGCTATCGAACTGGTCATGGCGAAACCGCTGGTCCCGATGGTTTCCATCGCAGGCACCCGATACAAGATAGAGTATGAAAACATACCTTTTATCTGTCTACATTGCGGCCGAGCCGACCACTTAGAGAAGGACTGTAGAACAAGGATAGACGAATAAAATAAAGCCAGGGCAGCAGCATTGGAAGCGGGCTTGATAGTACCTACACTGCCGCCGCAGAGGAGGGAAGGGTTTTCGGAATCTATTCACGCCCAACCAGTCTTCAGGAAACCAAGGAAGCAGGATAACCCCAATACCCAGAAAAGAACCCAGAACACGTCCAATAGGTTCATAAATCTGGCGGACCAAGATGATGAAGAGGAAGACCATGAACCCACTACGGTCAAGGAGATTGCAGAAGGAGTTTCTGGCATTGACTGGAGCAAGCGGAAGAACCAACAATGAGGCCAAAAGAAATAAGGAGATACTTCCAGGGCCAAGCAGGCGGAGGAGACAAGCAAGGAACAACCCCCCACTCGGCAACAACAGGCGGCGCAACCCTCCAACACTGACCACAATGTGGCCGTCCCGTCTGGCGACATGGTGTTGCAAGGAAGGGACCAACAGGCCCACCCTTTCCTCTCTACGAACTTCTCGGTAGGAAGGACAGACAAGGCGGCACCATCCTATATCTCCTATAGGAGCCCAGGAAAGAACTCAGTAGGAATTCACCTCCGTAATAGGAAGGTGATTCACGCGGGAGACCCGGGAAGGACTACCACCAGAAAAAGGGGGAAACAGTCCCTGCTCCAGGACTTAGAGGAAGAAGCGAGAGGGATGGGCTCATCCACCCTGGAGGAAGTCTCTAAATGATAGTGATCACGTGGAACACTCAGGGTATCTGTGAAGAAGATACCCAAAATGCAGTAAGAGAATTGAAAAGAAAGTATAAAGCATCCGTGATGGTGCTCTTCGAAACAAGATGCAACGGTAAGAAGGTTGATCACATCGTTAGGACGCTGGGTTTCTCTTCCTCACACAGAGTGGAGGTGGTCAGTTATGCAGGCGGTATCTGGATTCTGTGGAATGACAACATCTCCATGGAGATCCTCCTTTCACACAAACAATTCATACAATGTAAAGCAAACGATCGCCTCTATACCTTTGTTTATGCAGGCACGACAAGGAACAGTAGGAACCATCTTTGGAACCAACTTATCTATCTTGTCCCTACAACCTTCACACCATGGATGGTTATAGGAGATTTCAATGTGGTCATGTACTCTTCTGAGAAATTTGGGAGCTCATCTTTCGACAGAGCTAATAGCAACGACTTTATCAAGGCTATGGAGGATTGCCAACTACAGGATGTTGGAGCGCAAGGGGCTCGCACCACCTTCAGGCGTGGCCTTCTTCACGAGCGCCTGGACCGTGCTTTAGGCAACCAAGCATGGTTAGACACGCCGGATTTCAATCCAATCCAGGTTCTGGAAAGGAACCACTCCGACCATGCACCCTTGTTAATCTCATCAGCTGCAGCTAATGTCGTCAAAAGCACTCACTTACGAACGTTGGCTAGGTGGGAGACGGACGCTGATTTTCAACCCTTCATGGAAACAAATTGGGACACATCTGCCCCTCTTCAGGATGTCGCAGCACGCTTCCTTCCAGTGGCGTCTAGATGGGATGCCAAGAGCAGCAAAGAAACACGACGACTGAAGAATCGAATCAGTGATAAGATAAAATACAACCAGACCTTCCTAGCAATAAGTTTTGACATGTCCACGGCAAGGGAAACGATCGACTTGCAAACCAGATTAGATACTATCCTGCATCGTGAGGAGGACTAGAAACAACGGGCACACTATGATTGGGTCACTCTCAGCGATAATAACACAAAATTTTTCCAGAATCTAGTCAAGATGAGAAGGCGGGTGATTAAAATTATCCGATTACAAGACAAAGACGGCACCTGGGTGGACGAGGAGCACCAAGTTAAGAAGCTCATCCTATCTTTCTTTTTAGACGTTTATTCGGACCCGACCTCAGAGGAGAGGAAAGAGTCCAACAAAAGATTCCTCGGAGTCTTCCCTTCCTGCTCGGAGGCGCTCACAACCAGCCTGGGAGCACCACCTCTCCAACAAGAAATTTTTGAAGCTCTGCAATCTATGGCTCTGTTGAAAGCACCGAGCCCATACGGGGTCGATGCTCATTTTCTTCAACAACACTAGATGCTGCTCAAGAACTAGATTATAGAGTTCGTATCTAACCCCTTTGAAGGAAGGTGTTTGCCCCCCGGCGCTACTGACTCATCTCTGGTGTTGATTCCCAAGACTCATATTTTCTTTGACTAATCCATCTTTACTTCCTACCGACAGATCTGACAGAGATATTGATGCACCCTATTTTAGGGCTTCATCTTGTGTCTTTTTGTATCTCAATCACATCTAAACATAATAGAATGCAAGTTAAATTACCCAATATGCATATTATTGTCAAATGCACTTATGGATGTTCTTTGCATACTCTTAGGGTACTTGGACCATGCTTTGGATGGATGAGAGAGAAGGAAGGAATTATAGGGTTCTTCCACCAATGGAGGGGTCTAAAGAAGAACCCAAAGCTCCCTCAACCTACCCCTAATGACCAAGGGTCGATATCAAGCAAAGAAGTCCATTGGTCATGAAGTTTCAAAGTGAATTTGCCATTGAAGACCCCAGCATGACCGTGGTGCCAAGGAACAGCCGTACTGGACAATGACAAAGTTACAATGTCAACATCAAATTTGCAAAGCTACAACAACACTTCCACCATGACCGTGCTACCCTGCATGTCCTTTCTATGAAGCCCCCAAAATGGTCATGATGCCTAGCACGACCGTGCTGCCAAAGATGAGAGCGAACATGCTGGTTAGAATGCCCTCCATTTCACCTCCCCCACAACGACCTTGCTACCTAGTACTACCATTCTACCTAGCCCTCACCATGGTCGTGCTACCCAGCATGACTGTGCTACTAGCCTTCATTTCATCAAAATTATTCTGAAATTTTCCACTTCCTAGAATGAACGTTCCCAACCACCACGACCATTCCTACCCTCACCCATTACGGCCGAGCTTCCCACCATGGCCGTTTTGCCTAGCACGACCATGCTGCCACATAAACCCTAGCCTTTTCTGCATTGTTTTTCCAACTATACCCTACTTACCCTAGTTCTTCAACCACCACCTATATATACATGGGTGGTGGCCACAACACTAGGTTAGCTGCTATTACTCCCCCTACCTACTCTAGAGCATTCATTACCAAGCCATCCACCCACCATTTTCACATCATTTCCACCATAGAAACCTAGTTTTCTAGGTTTTCTACCATAATCCCCTTCATTTCCATGCCCTTCACCCACCTTAGAGGAGGGAGGTCGTTCTACAGTAGCTAGGAGGTGAAGAAGAAGAAGCTACTTAGAATTTCATGGATTCCTATCCATTTCTTCTCATTTATTTTATCTTTTGTTTGAGCATGTCTAGCTAAGCCCCTAGTGGCGGGCTGTTTGGGGTTAAAATGTGACTTGGATACCATGTTGGGGGAAAATATCTTGTATTGAACATAATTTAATTCTATGATGATTGCCTCTTACTTCTATATCATTTCCCATTATCTTGCATGTGGTTTGTGCTTATAAACATAGATTGCTTATTTTGTGATGCTTGATGACACTTAGCTTCTAGGAGGAAATGGAATGTATGTGGCAATCATAGGAATGGCTCCTAGGTCTAATTAGGGGATCCCTAGCTAGCCGCCTTTGTTCCTACATACATCTCCTTCTTCTACAAGTATGAGATCTAAGTAGCTAATGTAAGTGTGATTAGTGCAATTGTCTAGAGTTTACTAAAGGCTGGATGGCAAATAACATGATGTGAAACACCCTCATCTCCACTCCCATTCCTACCCTTGGCTCTCAATTTCCCTAATACCAGTTACCCTAGAAACCTAGACTTGCCAAGTCCTATTAGAATTACACCTAGCCCTAGTTCTCCAACTAGTAGTCTAGGGTATATTCTAATAGCACTTGCCTTGTTGTTTGGTTTGGTAATCTAGATTGAAATATGGCATGTTGACCTTCCCCCAACTAATATCAAGTTCCATTCCCAAATGGCCCACCTATCCATCTTATTGCTTAAAATCCACTCTTTCCTTCTTAGCTTGTTAATGCTAGCTTAGTCAATTGCCTTTGTTAATTCTTAGCTAATTGCTTAATTCTTGATAGTTACTTCTTTCTCAAGTAGTTATGGATCCTTTGAGCTTGCTTGTGTTAATTTAGTTATCTAGTGATAACTTAGGCTCTTTCTTGTCTTATTGCTTAAGTTGCTTCTTAGTTGAGAACTTTCCTTGATAGTGTAGTGTAACTCCTTGCTCTAGTTTAGTTGTTTATCTTCCCTAGTTTCTTAGTCTTAACTTGCTTAGGGTAAACTAGGGTTTTTGTTAATCTAGTTTCTTTCTTGCTTGTTCTTGCTTGCAATCGTAGCATAATCAACCGAAACCAACTTTAAACCCTCAAACCCTAGACTCTGCATTAGGAACATAGCTAACATTAACCTAGCTCTAGTGCCCCATCTATCCCTGAGGATCGACCCTAATCTTACCACTAGCCTATACTGCATCAGGACCTCATGTGCTTGTGGGTACGTGTGATTAGTTGAGCCTTTGCATTGGACTAGGTCCATACAAAATTTTTGAGAGATTCGTGTGTTTTCCCTTAGGGTTGCTTCTAGTCACCTTAAGTTTGGTAGTATGTGGTCTTGAGAAGATCACACCAAGTTTTCTGGCACCGTTGCTGGGGATAGAGGCACTCAGCCTACCTAGTTAGTATAGCTTAGATTTTCATACTGTCCTCACCATTTCTATTCTTTATTCTTTATTTACTCTTGCATTTTAGTTTTCGAACTTGTCTCTTGTTGTTTGTTTGTGTGTTGTGCAGGTGACAACTGTGCATGCATAATACACGTTTGACTTGTATTGGTGCCTTCCTTGAAACTTGCTCCACTTTCCGCACACCTGCCACCATCGATGACTCAATCCGCAGAACCTTGTTCCCCTTCTCTCTAAAAGAAAAGGCCAAGGAATGGTACATCTCCAAGCCTGAGTTGGTGACATGGAATGTGATAAAGAATGAGTTTCTTAAGAAATTCTTCTTGATTTCCAAGCTGACCCAAATGCGAAGATGTATCACCACCTTCTCACAAAAAGAAAATGAACCCTTCCACGAGGCGTGGGAAAGGTTCCAAAAGCTCCTGTGTGATTGCCCCCATCATGAGGTACCTTTGTGGCAGCTGGTTCAAGCATTCTACACCGAGCTAGTGGGGTTGAGCCAAAACAATGTTGATTCGTCATGTGGAGACACCTTCATGGAAAAACCACCTAAGGAGTCATGGACCTTGTTCGAGCACCTTGCTGAGAATTCTCACCATCGGGCTTCAACTAAAGGGGAACATTGTGATTAGAACTACTTCTCTCCACCTCCTCCCGTAGTTCCATCCTAGACTACAGCCAACCCCAACATGATGAAAATAATGGCAGATATGATGAATATGATAAAGAACCAAGCTGGTGGTTCTTCTAGCCAATCCACTATGGTTGTTGATGTTGAGGAAGAAGAAGTGCACACTTTCCATGCCTTTGGCAACCGAAACAACCAAGGCCCGATGTGCAACTCCTATACTACCGAGTGGAGGAATCATCCAAACTTCTCATGGAAATAACAAAATGAGGAGGGGAACGGGAAGCCAAGGCAACACCAAGGGCCCAAGTAAAACTCCAAGTTTGAGGAAGAGGTCCTAGGAAGGCTAAGGAACCATGATGAAGTGAACAAAGAGGTGTCTTCTCAAGGACAACATTATCCGCCTTGAACAAAGGCTTGATCAAGTCTCCCTTTCACTTATCCGTCATGAAGAGGGGAGGCTCCCGTCTCAACCCAAGCCAAACCCAAACAATGATGGCAGTTATGTGATCACTACTCAAGGTGCTTATGTCCCACTACAAGGCCAAGTACCCCCACTTCACCAGTACCAAGGCCCACCACATCCATATGCTACTCAACTTCAACAACCCCCTTACAACTATCAATATCCTCCACCTCACTCATACCAAAAACCCCCTCCATAATATCACCCCCATTCACCACAACAACCACAACCCTAACCACAATTTATCCTCTAAAACCTAAATCCACCACACTCAAGGCCACTGCCACCTCAACAGCCACAACCAACTCCACAAGCTTCCTCTTCTACTACCCATGAGCATGTGAAGGAAGTGATAGTTTTGAGGATTGGTAGGACCTTGGATCAGCCACATGGTACTTCTATTGATTGCACAACTAGTGATGACAATGTTGATACTGTGATCAGGAATGTTGATACAGATATTCAGGTTGATGATACCATGATACCCAGAGTTGATACCGAGATATCGAGAGATGATACCATGATTCCAGTGATACCACTTGATGATACTATTGATGTGAGTTAGTTGGGAGCACAACTCCCTCCTTTCCCTGATGCACTTGAAGAGCCATCCACCGAAAGAAGGAAGAAGAAACATACCGAGGACATCATGGAGACCTTTAAGCAGGTCAAGATCAACATTCCTTTTCTTGATGCGATCAAACAAATTTTGTCTTACGCTAAGTTCTAGAAAGACTTGTGCACGTTCAAGAGGAAGACCGCCAGAAGGATGCCAAGGAAGGTCAAGCTCACTAAGCAAGTGGGCTCAATTATGAAACACACTGTGCCAAGGAAGAGAAAAGATCGTAGTGCTCCCATCATCTCATGCTACACTGGAGCACATCGCATACACCAATCTCTTCTCGACTTGGGTTCTAGTGTAAATCTGATACCTTATGATGTGTTTGCTAAACAACAAATGGGACAACTGGGTCCCGCTCACTATACCTTATAGTTCACTGATAGATCTATGAAAATGCCTAGAGGGTGTGTTGATGATGTGTTGGTCAGACTTGATGATGAGACCTTCACATTCTTTCTTGCTGATTTTATTATTTTGGACATGGAAAAAGACTTGAGGAAAGTGGCTATCATCTTGGGGATACCCTTCTTGGCTGTAACTGATGCAATGATCCATGTGAGGACCAACACCATGTGAGAACCCATTAAACTAAATGAGATTACTCAAAACATAAAACAAAATCAATCACCAATTAACCACATACCCAAAAATATGGATAAATTAAAACTGATTACAACATCAACACCCACTCGGAAACATTTGCATAAGAGCCCAATATCTTTCTTGTATCCATACTATGATAAGAATTTGATACAAATTTTTCTATCACCTTAGCCATAAGATATATACACAGGATAACAATATTTGTATATGCTACACAAACAAGAATTAACATGCTAACAAAATTCCGATTCGTTTGGAACACCATATACAAACTTTTCCTACCTGAACCTGAGAGTACATGCATGACTCTAGGACACACTAGACATCTAATCAACTTGATCAAAGATTCATTATTGTAGTTCCTATTTACTTCCACGGTTCTATTTTCATCACTGTTGATTACCTAAAAATGTGTGGCAAACTACAAGGGTGAGACTCATGTCCCAGCAAGAGATATAACCTCCAACAATGCTTATTGATTACAACATCTTAAATAGAAGATAACTGAGTAGTTAGAGTATTTAATAATCAATTGAACAGATTGAACAGTTCAAGTATGCTAAATATATTAAGCAAATAATCTTAGAAACAAGTATGATTATCAATGTATATATAGGTAACAAATAAATCCATTTCTCTGGATAGATATCACTCAAATTTCATCAAATTGCATCTAATAACAATCATCATCATCATTAATATGACTATCATCATATTCCTTGCTAACATCACAAGCAATCTAGTAGCATAAGCATCCCTGACATCATGAGTATGTCTAGTAACATAACATGGCTATCAATATTGGAATCTCAAATAAAGGGAACAGATCTATATCATAAGTAGAACTAACATCATAGCATAATGAACTGTATAGGCATGATTAATAGTTTAAACATTTCTAATTACATAGTCATGGTTAGTAATATTAAACACAGTTAGCAACATCATCTTAACCATCAATGTTAGTATATTTGACAACATAAGCATGTTTACAACATGAGCATAACTACATCATAAGAATATCTATCATCTCTTGTTGTACTATACATGATCTCAGTGAAAAGAAAGCAAACAAGGGTTATCATCCAATATGAAGTGTTGTGTATAACCCTACTCAGAAGAGCTGGACTCCAATATCTTCTCCATACTCGGTCAGTACGAGTCTGCACCGCAGTTACATATAGTCAAATTGCAAAACAATGACATATAGTCATGTAATTAGCCCACCTTGGTACTGTTCATGGAGCTAGAATCTAGGGTATTAAAACCCAATCACTCAGGTACAACCGTAGTTTTCCTGTAATCACATCATGTTATAATCACTGAGACCCCACCAAAGTCATTCTCAAAAAGTAGGCTAGGTATGACCGCAACCATCCTCCTGAAACTCTTGGTGTCAGGATGACAAGCACCATGTATACTCAATAGTATGCACTCCAAGTTTCCCTTAGGAATACTCGTTTCACCATCCAACAAGTTCTAACACGGAATATGGTTCTATGGCACAAGGCACTACATGATTAGAGTTTCACTTGATTTGTTATCTCAAATTGGGTGAATTAAGGCTGCATCAAACAAGTGGACATACAAACCCTAATTCACTTCTAGCAAGCATATAAGTATCACAACTTCAAAAGATATAAAATGTGTGAAACATAATTTCTCATCTCATCATCACATGGTACTATTCACTTGCCATTCATGAGACCACACTAGTCATCATACTATCACAAGATATAAATTCTTTTCACAATATCATAGGGTATCAACCCTTGTCGAAATAAGAGGATTACACCTCATTCAAGGATCAACCATGCCCAAAAGTAATTAAGACCATCATACTATTCCCTGTAAGATCATCATTATCATTCCATGCCTTATAGCAAGGCTCAACAACATCACTTATATATAATACACCAGATCAACAAAATATTGCATTAATGAGATAGGAGATATTCACAAACAATCATAGAAGGGTTCATTAAGAATATTCCTTTATCACATCAACATGCGAGGAATCTAGATATGATTAACCCTCATCATATTCATAATGCACATGTTTAGCATAATAAAGCATCAACCATGTGGCTATGATAACACCAATTAACACATTAATGTTATGATCATATTTAGGAGGTTATTTCACCATCATTCCATCATATAAGAATGTTAAACATGAATACTCATCTTTAACTATTTGCATTTGAGTTAGGTTCAACAAGATAAATTATATTAAAGTTACTAATAAACACTTATACCCAAACCCTAACTCACGACAACCCCATTGGATCATGGATGCATAAGGTGAAGCATCACCATCACATTCCATATTATTCTCAAGTATGAATTGACACATAAATCAAGGTGTAACCATCAGGTTATAGCCTACTAAGATTTCAGCAACAATAGGAGAGTACTCCATGATTTTATTAATCATTCAAGGACTATTTATACCCAATTACCATCATTTAGTTATATTAAAGCTAGGTATAACAAGCTATACCTCATTAGGGTTACCCATTAATTCATTATGGTGATTATCAATCATAATCATACAAGGGTAAGTGTAAGACTACAAGTTTAAGACATTGAACCATCAAATTCTCATCATTATAATCATAACATTACACTATAGGATTCACACAAAACAATGGGAGTATTAAGGAATCAACTTCTAACCATTAAATGTTGAAAGGGTAAAGCCATTTATTGTTTACATAAGTAAAAATCTTGAACAAACCACCTATGAAGTCATTGAGTTGTGCTCTAGAAAGAGTCACCATCTAACCCTAGACATCCCTTGATTAACAACATACAAAGTTCCATTGAGAGTAGGGTAAAACCCACAAGTGATTGTTTATTTAAAATGAGCCATCAGTAAATGAGCTTCTTAAGTTAATCTCATAACAGAAACCATTTAAATAACTTTATTAGAACCAACATATTACATTTAGGCATCATTCCAATTTATTGGATAAAAAAAACATTAGATCTTAACCATTAGGTCAAGTTCATATATTAAAACCATGAATTGGAGTATAGGTTCGACCATTGCATCAAATGACCCAAGAAAACATTGGTTTAAGGCTTAAGTGATGCTACAACTACATGATTAACTCACCATAGGTTTTAGAGACATGATACACCATCGGTAGTGACCATTAAGTCACCGTAGGTTGTTATATCAACACTATATTCATTAATCACCATCGAATATCAAACTAATATCACCATTGATTGATAGCATCATTTGGGCACTTAGTTGTTAATCGCTAAGCTTCTAATTAGGCTAACACCTAACCTAAGGGGAGAATGTCAGTTGAAACCCTTGGTCACCACCATTAGTTGTCATGAAGACAACACTATCTGTTGTTGCAATGGTACCACCATTGAGTCATGTGTTTATAGAAGAAATCAGCTTTAAACCCTAAAATTGACCATTGGATGATAGGTGTTTAGCACCATCGGTTGTCAAACCAACCTAATCCAAGTCATATTATACCTTAGGAATAATGTACACATGATCACAGGTTCATCTAGAACTGAAATTAGAACAAGGAACATTATAAAAATCGAAATCCAAGTCAAGCATAACTTTTTAGTGCATGGATCATCATTTGAAAGTAAGAACATGAGCTAGCAAGCTTATGGTAAGCAATAAACGTGGAGCAAGTTATAAATCTTGCCTCCAATTAGAAGACAAAATCCCAAATAGAAGAAAACAAGAGAAGGTAGAGTATAAAATCCAAGCATAAGTTGTGAACTCGTCCATCTAGCACCTTTCTTCATCAGATGAGCAAACCCTAAGCATAAGGAGCAAGAAAGGTAGTGTTTTAGAGCTTTAGAGCAATTTCTACCATGGAAAAGCAAGGTTTTGACCTAGAGAAAGGTAGGAAGAAGGATAAAAAAGAAATAAACAGAGGAAATAAGGGGATTCTTACTCTATAAGGTCAAGATCACTAGAAGGAAGCTTTTTAAACCCTAAAAGGAAGTCAATTGCAACCCTAGATGCTTTTTCCCCAAGAAGATCTCCACTTTCTTCTTACTTGGATAGGAACTTCGCAGAAGCACAGAGGGAGAATGAGGTTTGTAGGAGGAGGGAAGTGGTGGAGAGAAAATGGTTTGTTTGGGTGCTTAGGGATAAGTATATAAAACTTTAAGATAAAGATAAAGAAAAAGTTGAAGTTGTAGTATCTTTCCAAGTGTCCATGGCCTTAAACTATTAAGTATATACAAGCACACACACAACCGGATGCCCCACATATCATAGAGACCTACTTATACCTTGTTTCTTGAATTTCCCAGCAAAACAAATAAATCATTAGTTGATAGCTCCTAAAGGTAGCTCATCCATAAAGGAGTAAACCCTAAAATACCCTTGGAGAAAACACCTTCAAACCAAGCTTTAACCAGGAGCACCATGGCTCAAAAAGATAAAGAGATAAGATAGCATCAAAGAAACATAATTCATGTGAAAAATTGCAAAGAAAACCCTCAATTGTGTAAATTGCAAAAAAGTCCAAGATGTACATAAAATTGCATAACTTGCACAAACAATGTCCAAATTGGACCAAATTTGAAACTTAAGCATGTATTATGATTTAAAAGCATATCACAAGGTTATATTAGGGTTATAAGAATTCAATTATGACAATTAAGCTTGTTCAACATTTTAAGCAAGGTTAGGGGTCTCACACACCATGTATGTAACTTTCATGCACATGAAGATCTGGCTAAACATCTTCACGTCTTCTGCTAAGGCCGAGGTAATAGTTGCTATAGAAGAGAATTGCTATCTGATTGAGTGTCTTGATGAAATAGTAGAAGAATGTCTACCTGCATGGATTCAAACTGCCACACAAGGGGGAGGTCTAGAGCCCATTGTGGAATTTCTCGATGATGATGATTATGAGGACGAGGAAGAAGAGTTGGCCTTAGTGGCTACCAGTGAAGACCTCCCATCCATTTTTGAATCATTGAAGAATTCCCTTGAAGAGACTCCCATTCTTGAGATCAAGTATCTTCCTGAAGGATTAAAATATGCATTCTTAGGATTAAATGACACTCTACTGGTGATCATTTCTTCTATTCTTTGTCCGGAGCAAGGAGATGCATTGATGACAGTTTTGAAGAAGAAAATTGGGGCAATCTAATGGTCCACACTTGATTTGAGGGGTATTGACCGTTCTATTTGTGTCCATAGAATCTACCTTGAGGATGATGCTAGACCAACCCATCAAATGCAAAGATGATTGAATCCAAAGTTGAAAGAGGTTGTAGAAAAAGAGGTAATGAAGCTATTTGGTGCCAGAATCATATATCCCATTTTTGATAGCCCATGGGTGAGTCCCATCCAAGTTGTACCCAAGAAGGGTGGAACCACAGTCGCCGAGAATGAAGATGGATAATGAATGCCCATGAGAGAGCAATCCAAGTGGAGGATGTGTGTGGATTATAGAAAATTGAATGAAAAGACCAAGAAAGATCATTACCCTCTTCCATTCCTTGATCAATCTTGGAGAGACTAGATGGATAGAGTTTCTATTGTTTTCTTGATGGGTACTGAGGTTACTTCAAAATAGTTGTTCATCCCGTTGATCAAGAGAAGATGACGTTCACTTGCCCACATGGTACTTTTGCTTATAGGAGGATGCCATTTGGGTTGTATAATGCCTTCGACATTTCAAAGATGTGTAACATCAATCTTTATTGATATACTTGATTTATCACTTGAAGTCTTCATGTATGACTTTTCTAGGTTTGGTAAGATGTTTGATGGGTGTTTGCTTCACCTAGAAGCCATTCTCAAAAGGTGTGTCAAGGTCCACTTGGTTCTATCTTGGGAGAAAAGACACTTCATGGTGCCCGAAGACATTATTTTAGGTCCTCGAGTTTCTAAAGCCAGAATTGAAGTTGATAATGCCAAAGTGGGCCTGATCTCTACTCTCACTATTCCTTACACTATAAGACATGTATTCTCTTTCTTGGGGCATGCAGGTTTCTATCGTGGCTTCATTAAAGACTTTAACTAAATCTCAAGGTCACTTGTTCATTTGCTTGAAAAAGATGTGGAATTCAATTTCGATGATAACTGTGTTGAAGTTTTCAACCACTTGAAGAACAAGTTCGTCTCTACTCCTATCATGCAGCCCCCGAATTTCTCCTTGCCATCTGAGCTCATGACTAATGCATCGTACATGGAAGTGGGGCCTGTCTTGGGCCAAAGGATTGATCGAATTCCACATTCCATTTACTATGTGAGCAAGACTCTTGATGACGCTCAAAGAAACTACACTACCACAGAAAAGGATTTGCTTGCCGTTATTTTTTCTCTTAACAAGTTTCACTCTTATCTCTTACAAAACAAGGTGATAATTTATACAGATCATGCATCCTTGAAGTACCTATGACGATGAAGGATTCTAAGCCAAGATTGTTACAATGGATTCTATTGCTCCAAGAGTTTGATCTAGTGATTGTTGATAAAAAGGGAGTAGAAAATTCTATAGCCGACCATCTCTCCCGCATTAAAGCACCATGTGATGATAAGAACCACATCAAAGAAATAATGTTGCATGAGCAACTCTTCTTACTTTCATCCACCCAAAGACCGTGGTATAAGCACATAACTAACTTCTTAGCTAGTGGAAGGATATTGAGTACTTGGACAAGTGAGGAGAGCAAGAGGCTTTTTGCTATGGTGAAGAACTATGCTTGGGATGACCCACATCTTTTCAAATATTATCCCAACCAACTCATTAGAAGATATGTTTTGGAAAGTGAGAAGAAAGAGATCCTAGCCATGTGCCACTCTGGTGCATGTGGAGGACATTTCGATGGGAAACATATAGCCCCCAAGATTCTCCAAAGTGGATTTTATTTGTCAAATTTGTTCAAAGATAATCATGAGTTTTGTAAATGTTGTTTGAATTGCCAAAAGGTGGGCACTATCTCAAAGAGGGACATGATGCCTCTATTACCCACTCTTGTGGTTGAGGTGTTTGAAGTGTGGGGAATTGATTTCATGGGTCTGTTCCCTCCCTCCTTTGGATATGTGTACATTTTGGTGGTCGTTAATTATGTATCAAAATGGATTGAAGTTATTGCTACTAGACCAATGATCATAAAGTGGTGTGTGATTTTAAAGTCAAATATCTTTATCCGGTTTGGTGTGCCAAGAGCCATGGTTAGTGATGGCAGAAGCCATTTCATCCATCACACATTTAATGGTTTGCTAAAAGGACATGGAGTAAATCATTGTGTGGCTACTCCTTACCACCCTCAAATGACTGGTCATGTCGAGTTGGCTAATTGGGAGATAAAGCTCATTCTTGAGAAGACGATGAGGCCGGACCAGAAGAAATGGTCTTTACATCTCAATGAAGCTTTATGGGCATATAGGACTACACATAAAGCCCTGATTGGAACTACACCATTTAAGCTTCTTTATGGAAAAAGTTGCCATCTACCGGTGGAAATGCAACAGAAGGCTTTGTGGGCATTAAAAGCCATGAATATGGATGGAGACACAGCTGGGTTGAAAATAAAATTGTAGTTACATGAGCTTGAGGAGATGAGGCATGAGGCCTATGAATTGTCCAAAAGCTACAAGGAAAGAACTAAGTTTCTTCACGACAAGTTGATCAAGAAGAAGGATTTTGAGCCCAAACAATGGGTAGGGTTGTACAACTCTAGGATGAAGTTCTTTTATGGAAAACTTCGGTCTAGATGGGAAGGACCTTATATAATAAAGAATGTATATCCATTCAGAGCTATTGTAATAAGTGAGAAGGATGGAGCATGAGAGTTTACCATAAATGGACAAAGATTGAAAGAAGTAGTTGAAGTAGGTCCTGATAGAGCCAATCAAAGTTTTTATATTGTGATGTTAGTTGAGTAACACCAACTTGATGAAGAGATGTGCTTGATTGCACATGAGAGGGATATTTACTACAAAGATGCTTTAAAAATTCCATGGGGACAATCAAGTTCAAGAATCATTAAGCTCGGATGAAGGATTAAAATTTAGCATTGGTGGGAGCCAACCCACCTAGGTTTGGGAACTTTTTCACCCAAGTTTCACTTTTTGATACTTTTATTCTATTTTTACACAATTTCAAGAACACACACCTGCACACTTGTTCTTGATGGTTTTGTTTTAGTATTGATGATATGACAGGTGAGGCAAGTGAAAGTTGAGAAATGAGGCACATTTTAGTGAAAAATGATTGATACAACATCAAGTGGATTGATTAAATTGATTGGATTATGAATGATGGAATGATTTGATGATTTTGGAAGATTTTGGAACTTGGAGGACCCAACACAGACATGCTGGCAAGTTGTGTTTCAATAATAGGGAAAACTCGAGTTTTAGGCATGAGCAACACGACCGTGCTGGCCAACACGGTCGTGCTGACATTCCTCCAGAAAGGCCATGCTGGCCAGAATGGCCGTGTTGGCCTAGGCCCAACACTTAAGCTGCTCGATTTCACCCGACCTAACACGACCCCAAAACCTCATTTATTCGACCCAAAATGGCCGTTCCACGCAAGGAGGTGACTTGGGCGACCCCCAATCAACCTCGAATCATCTCCTTATGCTACCAAACTCCTTTGGCCCCCAATCACCTTCCCCTACCTCAAGCTCCAATTTCCACCCTCCATTACCATATATTTGTCCATCTCCACTTCCTGGAAGTGTGATTCTTGTTGTTCTTTCTCCTTTTTCCAACAAAATCCTTGCAAAGATGAAGAGCACAAGCAAAGCAATCAAGAAAGTGGTATAGAAGACCATGAACATCCTCACCTGAGGCAAAAGAGATACCAAACGGGCCTCCAATGTCACAACACCATCCCACAGTGCTTCGTTACTGTCTAATTCCATTTCAAAATTGCTCCAATGGTCAACATCGATAAGTGATTCTTGACACTGATCCTCCTCAAGTGGCTACACATCGGATCCAAGTTATAGCAACCCTGACGAGGAAGAGGAGGACATAACAGAAGAGATGGAGAACATCATCGACTCGGTGGATATTAATGCACCGACCCAGGAGAGGTGGGTGAAGAAGGATAATGTTGCATCATCTTCATGACGACCTCCATGCCCGACTCCAGTGAGACACTCCACTTCATCAGCACAACCACACACCGCTCATCAACCCATTAGGCATAGGTTGTTGATTGAGGAAGAAGTTGAAGATGCACCCATTCAGATGGTGCCCTTGAACTTAGACACAAGTTAGGGGTCACACACATATGAGGAGGAGGAGGTAGATGACGCTGAGAGTGAGGAGATGGAAGATGAGCCAGTGGACTTTTTGTCCAAGCTAGAGGAGGATGTGATGAAGTTTGTTGGGAAGCAGCCCGAGGAAGTTGCATATGGGAGAGGCAAAACAAGGCAACTATTCACAAGGCCCCATCACCCCGAGTGCACTACTAGGAGGGTGATTCCCATAAGGTATACTTTCCCCAACACCATGAAAACCAAGATGCATCTTATTGTAAATGATATCTTAGAATCATGTGGATTGTACAAATTGCTTACCACTGTGGAAGAAACATACTTAGAGATGACTCGTGAATTTGTCAAATCTCTGGAGAAGGTGCAATATCAAGGGGAGGATGCAATCCACTTCAGGCTCAATGACTCCACTCATGTACTAAAGGCCTCCAACCTCAACAAGATTTTTTCACCAATACCAGAGATAGCTCAAAAGTTCGATGGGTGCATGTTTGACAAAAGTGGGAAATGCAAATATTCTAAGATGTGGGAAACATTCATTGGCCAAAGCTCCTTTGTAATGGGAAAGTAAAAAAAAGAGACACGATTCACAACCCCACTTTGAGATATATCCAGAAAGTCCTCACCAACTCTATCTTTGGCTGGTACAACAACCAATGTTGTTGTTCTAAAAAAGACTTGTTTGTGATGTCAATAATGGTGAGTCGTGGTTATGTGAATCTGGGGATGATGATGATTTATTACTTTAAAACAATTACCTCCAAGACCAAACTTCCCTTCATAATGGGAGGGATTGTGACCACCATAGCAAAAGCACTTGATTGTGATCTCCAGAACTTCACAAAGGCAGAAGGGGCCAAGTTGATTGATTTGAACTATCTTGCAAGGTCTCAGATGATTTCCGTAAGAGTTAAGAAGATCATTTACAACATGAACCATGGGTACCATGGCCTAACTCTAGAGCTACCTTACCATTCTACTATTCTTCTTGAGGATATCATGCCATTGGAAAATCTGTCAGCACAAATTTCTACTTGGGAAGTCACGTTCCCTAGAGAGGACAATAGAGATGTGACAGTGGACTTACCAGAGGGTGCACGAGAGACAAATGTGCCAGAGCAGCAATGCATCCTTGAGAAGCCATGTCGCACAAGACAGAGACATGCAGACTTTGATGTGCAGCCACCTCCAACAAATGTATATGACATGTCAGCCATTCATGCATAGTTGGAGGCGATTGAGCAGATACAACAAGCCATGTGGTTAGATCAACAGCAGATGCATCATCAAATCAACCACACATACCACTATCAACATGCGCATTTAGAGAAACCCCCAATGGGAAGAGGATTTCTGGGGAGGACTATCTGGATACCAGGAGACATACCCGCCTCCACAGGTAGACTACTGGGGCCACTATTACCAGTACCCACCTCTACAGGTCGGCCCACCACACGATCCCACACCACCAGAGTAGTGACGTCTACCCTATCACTCCTAATCTTTAGTTTCATGCCAAGGACAACATGATTCAAAAGTGTGGGGTGGTATGCCCCCTTTCTTAGCTTATTTTGTCAATGTCTGTCTCACTTGATCTCTGTTTGTTTGACATTACTCTTTCTAGTGTAGATCTCCTTTTTCTAGCATCCATGCATACATGTAGTTCAATTTCATGCATTTTTGTGTAATTTTTCAAAATTTTTGATCTGTTTGCTCTTCCATGCCATGCATTGCATTTCCATGTAGATTTTAGTAGTTTTTGTGTGTTTTTAACTAGGATTTGCTGATTTATGTTTTAATTTTCTCTAAATGTAGGTTTCAATATGATTGAATGCAAACTGACACTATTTTGGCCAATTTTTACCAAACTTGAATGTTCTTGCCTAAAAGCATGTTTTAACTTAATCTCCATTTTTTGAAATGAAAATGTTGGTTTTTGACAAATGCATGCCACTTTCTTAGAGTTTATTGCTATATGGTCTTAATTGCTGACTTTTTACATGTGTGTCACCTCTCTCAAGTTTGTGAATGTTTTGGTTGAATTATGAATCGAGCAAGCTATGAACGCTTAGAGCCTATGTATATTATGATATAAATGTTAATCTCATGTTGTTCACTCATGTGGTGTGATATCATTTGATGAAGTGTTGGATTAGTTTTCATGCAGGAGATTTTATGTTAAGGACAACACTAATGACCCCCGTTTTGGCCCGACTCTTCTTTCACCATCTTCATACCTCTCCATCTCATGAAAGGATGCCTTAGTGCATATATTTGGCCTTGGCTACCTCCAAAAGCTTGGGGTGGTCATATCTACATCTCCCTACTTCACTCTATCCACCATAGGACCTATCTAACCAAGAGCAAAAGAAAAGAGCAGAAGGAAAGAAAAAATAAAAAATAAAATAAAAGATGATCCTGTTTAAGAGGACCAAAAAAAATAAAAGATGGGTGTGTAAAAGCACTCCAATATCTTACCATAATAATTTCTTCCTTTTTCATACCCATTGAGATAGAAAACATCAAACGTAGCTCACTTTTCCCTTTCTACAGCCATGTGGGTCATTTGGTGTGGTTTAATGCATAAGATTGAATGCATGAAAGTGAAACGACACTCCTATATCATTGATTAATGCCAATATGAAACAATTTACCCAAAATTACATGAAGGAGATATGGAAAGCTTGTGTATTCTATTATCTATATTTGAAGTTTGTTTGCTCAGTGCTCTTTTCATGATTGGTTTGTGACAATGGAGAGAAGAGAGGTGGAACACATGCACTTAGTCACTTCTCAGACCATTTAATCAATAATCTTATGTTTTAATGCATTCTATCACTCTTGTTTATTGAAAGAAAACTGAAGAGAGAGTTTGATTTGGAGCATACTTGAGGATAAGTATGTTTTAAGTTTGGGGTGGTGATACAACCCTATTTTAGGGCTTCGTCTTGTGTCATTTTGTATCTCAATCACATCTAAACATAGTAGATGCAAGTTAAATTCTCCAATATGCATATCATTGTCAAATGCACTTATGGATGTTATTTGCATACTTTTTAGGTACTTGGACCATGCTTTGGATGGATGAGAGAGAAGGAAGGAATTCTATGGTTCTTCCACCCATGGAGGGGTCAAAGAAGACACCAAAGCTGCCTCAACCTACCCGTAATGGCCAAGGGTCGACATCAAGCAAAGAAGTCCAATGATCATGAAGTTTCAAAGTGAATTTGCCACTGAAGACCCCAACATGACCGTGGTGCCAAGGAACGGTCGTATTGGACAATGCCAAAGTTACACTGTCAACACCAAATTTTACAAAGCTACAACAACACTACCACCACGACCGTGGTACCCAACATGACCATTCTATGAAGCCCCCCAAAACGGTCATACAGCCAAAGATGAGAATGGGCATGCTGGCTAGAACGACCTCCATTTCACCTCCCCCAGCACGACCGTGCTAGCCAGCATGGTCGTTCTACCTAGAACTCACCACGACCGTATTGCCCACAATAGCCATGCTACCAGCCTTCATTTCATCAAAATTATTCTGACATATATCACTTCCTAGAATGGTCATTCCCAACCATCATGACCGTTCCTACCCTCACCCACCACGGTCGTGCTGCCTGGCATGGCCGTGCTACCCGACATGGCCATGCTGCCACCTAAATCCTAACCTTTTCTGCACTATTTTTTCAACTATACCCCTACTTACCCTAGTGCTTCCACCACCACCTATATATACATGGGTGGCAGCTACAACACTAGGTTAGCTGCCATTAATCCCCCCTACCTATTCTAGATCATTCATTGCCTCCTTCCTTGCATTCAAGCCATCCACCCACCATTTTCACCTCATTTCCATCATAGAAACCTAATTTTATAGGTTTTCTACCATAATCTCCTTCATTTTCATGCCCTTCACTCACCTTGGAGGAGGGTGGTTGTTCTACAACTGGTAGGAGGTGAAGAAGAAGCTACTTTGAGCTCCATGGATTCCTATCCCTTTCTTCTCATTTCTTTTATCTTTCATTTCAGCATGTCTAAATAAGCCCCTAGTGGTGGGCTGTTTGGGGTTAAAATGTGTCTTTGATACCATGTTGGAGGAAAATAACTTGTGTTGAACATAAATTCATACTATGATGATTTCCTCTTGCTTCTATCTCATTTTCCATTATCTTGCATGTGGTTTGTGCTTATAAATATAAATTGCTTGTTTTGTGATGCTTGATGACACTTAGCTTCTAGGAGGAAATGGAATGTACGTGGCAATCTTAGGAATGGATCCTAGGTCCAATTAGTGGATCCCTAGATAGCCCCCTTTGTTCCTACATACGTCTCCCTTCTTCTACAAGTAAGTGTGAGATCTAAGTAGCTAGTGTAAGTGTGATTGGTGCAATTGCCTAGAGCTTCCTAAAGGCTAGATGGCAAGTAACATGAGTTGAAACACCCTCATCTCTATTCCCATTCCTACCCTTGTCTCTCAATTTCCCTAATACCACTTACCCTAGAAACCTATAATTTCCAAGTCCTATTAGAATTACACCTAGCCCTAGTTCTCCAACTAGTAGTATATGGCATATTCTAATAGCACTTGCCTTCTTATTTTGTATGGTAATCTAGATTGAAATATGAGTTTTGCATGCTATGTTGACCTTCCCCAAACTAATATCAAGTTCCATTCCCAAATGGCCCACCTATCCATCTTATTTCTTAAAATCCACTCTTGCCTTCTTAGCTTGTTAATGATAGCTTAGTCAATTGCCTTTGTTAATTCTTAGCTAACTGCTTTATTCTTGATAGTTAGTTCTTGCTCAAGTAGTTAGGGATCCTTTGAGTTTGCTTGTGTTAATTTAGTTAGCTAGTGATAACTTAGGCTCTTTCTTGTATTATTGCCTAGCTTGCTTCTTAGTTGATAACTTGCCTTTCTAGTGTAGTGTAACTCCTTTCTCTAGTTTAGTTGTTTATCTTGCCTAGTTTCTTAGTCTTAACTTGCTTAGGGTAAAGTAGGGTTTTTGTTAATCTAGTTTCTTTCTTTCTTGTTCCTTCTTGCAATCGTAGAATAATCAAACAAACCCAACTTTAAACCATCAAAACCCAAACTCCGCTTTAAGAACATAGCTAACATTAACCTAGATCTAGTGCCCCCTCTATCCCTAAGGAACGAACCTAATCTTACCACTAGCCTATACTACAACATGACCCTGTGCGCTTGCAAGTACGTCTGATTAGTTGAGCATGTGCGTTGGACTAGGTCCATATACAAATTTTGAGATATCCGTAAGTTTTCCGTTTGGGTTGCATCTAGTCACCTTTAGTTGGATAGTGTGTGGCCTTGAGAAGATCACACCAGATATCAAATGAGAAGATTATTCATCCATCATCTAGATTACAGGCTATGGATGTGTTGACATAAATCTTACATCTAGAAACACTCCTAGACTGCATGATGTCTAACATGTTCCTTCTTTCTATAGAAATTTGATTAGCCAAGTTGTTTTACAACATTTTGGTTATACCTTGTTGTATCAAGCCAATGATGTTGTGATTTCTAAGAATAGTTCTTATGTTGGTCCTGGTTACACCTGCGGTGGTTTTATTAAACTATCTTCTATTTTGTGTATTGTATCTTCTTTTAATGATATATCTTCTACTATTTTAGTATCTAAAACTAGTGGTTTTTGGCAAGCACTCCTTGGTCATGTGCATAAAAATATGATGAAACACATGATTTCATTTATTTGATTCTCAAGACTCATATTGATATTTTTGATAGATGCCAACTTTGTGTACAAGTTAATCTTCCTAAGAAGCCACTTAAATGAGTAGATAGGAATACATCCTTGCTTGAATAAATTCATACTGATTTTTTTATTTAAATAAAGTTCCTACTTGTGATTGTATGAGTTGCTTTGTGACATTTATATATTACTTTTATAAATATTTTTCTATTTTCTTGCTGAAAACTAAGGATGAACAATTCGTGAAATTCTGAATCTATAAAACCAATTGGAAAAAACAATTAGATTAGGACATTAAGAGAGTAAGCTCCGATGGAGGTGGTGAATACACATATAACAAACTGAACAAGTTCTATGAGGATCATGGTCTTATACATGAAATCATTATCCCATAGAATCCTCAATCTAATGGAGTAGTTGAGAGAAAAAATAGAACATTGATTAATATGGTCAATTCAATGCTATCCAAGTCTGGACTTTACAAGTTCCATTATGCGTCATTTAGAGTCTTTTGACAAGGTTTAAGATAGCAATAGTTAACCTCTTTTTGACTACTGTTAATTCCTATCATTAACCATGAAAATTTAAGATGCATGTTGGTAAAATCAACAGTTGTAATGTAAGACAACAACAATTACCTCCTCTTTGACTATCATTAAAGCAACCCATTAACCACAATGATTAAGATGCACATTGGGAAAATTAACAGTTGCAAAGTGGGTAAGATGTGTAGACTGTTACCGTGGGGTGCAACCAAGCCACTCTTTTTATAAGGATTTGTCTACTCTCCATTAAAGACATACCAAGATATAGAGCAACATAGTTGCATACATATAAAAAAGGGGAGATTTTTGTGTTCCAGTTTCTCCTAACTAAAATGCTCCAGTTTCCTTCTACCACCACAATAGCCTTTGTTCATCTCTAAACCTTTTTACTTACTATTGTTCTTGCGCTAGCGACGCTTCACAATTTCTTCTTTCATATTTATTCTTTTTTCTTTATGACAAAGGACTAAAGGAACAAGTTTGAGACAATCTTCTCGCTTGCACTAAGCGGTTGTATCAAAGTTGGGGTGTCTAAATCTTGAAGATAGACCACAGAAAACACTCATACTAGGAGCGGTGAAATATGTCTTGAAGTTAGTGTTATACACGCCTTCGTCCCATGCTTTGGAGTTTGCATCTTCTAACTAATCGATGTTTTCTTCAAATCCATAACTATTATTATTATTGTTGTGTATTTGGTGGTTAATTGTGTGCCTTAATCTAATTAACTTGTATCTATATATAGTCACATACTTAACATATTCCTTTTTCATCACCCTTATTTTTTATCAAGAAAATATATGTTCTTTGTATTTTTCTGATCATACAATAATTTATACAAAATAGTTTAACTGAAAAGCATATGTTATCATTGATTTTTTTTAAAATGCCCTCAAGGGAAGAGGGGTAGTGTGGAAAATTGAAATTTTGATACAATCATCTGATATTAATTGCTCAAATCATATCAAAATTTCCTTGTTCCTCAATACACCCTTTGGCTAAATTTGGTCTACATTTAGATCCCTAAATAGATATTGTGAATGAATGTGATTTTCATGTCAAATTATAGTTCATGAAATTAAGTTTTAAGATGACAAAAATATAGGATACTGTGTAAAATTATATATGAAAATGATTAGTTTGATGACTTGTGGAATACGAAAGAAACTGGCAATGGTTAGGACACTAAGTAATATTGTATAAAGGGTTACCTTTTTTGTTTGAAATTTGTCATAACCTAGATAATGAAGAAACTGTCAATGGATGAAAATGATTAGTTTGGAGACATCAATGCAATTAATCATAGCTTACATGTGATGTAAGGATTTATTCTTACAAATAGGTTTTTTTATTTTTAAGCAAAAAAGTTTATCCTTGTGAATCCCAAATATTTCTTCACTAATTGCATTGATGTCTCCAGGGGTTTGAATGTCACTTGAAACTTGTCTTAGAACTTCATCTTGTTAAGGCATAACATCAAATTACTAAAGGCATAGCTATACCTTTGAATCAAAATCAATGGAAAAGTGATATAAATACCCTTCTTCAATGTCAAGGAATAATTACTTGATTTTTTTAATCACTTTACATGACTCATAGAGAGAAAACACACACACATATACATATACATATATATGTATATATATATATATATATATATATATATATAGAGAGAGAGAGAGAGAGAGAGAGAGTCAGGCTAGAATACACTCGAGTGTACAGATCACGCCGTACACCCCAATGGTGTTTGTCTATCTAGACCATGTTTTTCCAAAATCTAATCCATTAATCTTCATGGTTATAATAATAATAGGCCACATACAAAATTTGAACTCATTTGGATGAGTGTAAGTTACTCATACAAGGACAACAAAATCGACGCACAAAACTAATTTGAAATGCATGATTTTTTCCTCCTTTAGATGCACGATCTATAAGTGTCCAAATGAGCTAAAATTTATTATATAGTATGCTCTTATGATAATTAAGAAGACCAATGGTTTAGATTTTTCAAAAATTTATTACATCTTCAAAAATGACTGAGGTGTACGGTGCCTCCGATACACTCAAGTGTACATTAGCCTGACTCTCTCTCTCTCATATATATATGTATATATATATGTATATATATATATATATATATATATATATATATATATATATATATATATATATATATATATATATGGGTCCATATTCAATGCCCGCTTGGGTAGCTACCCGCCCGCTCTTTTGGTTATTTTTTTGAAGTTTCTTACTTTTGGCATGTAGAGGGTTATTTACCTTACAAAATGCTACTTTTCATGCATATATAGTTACATTTGCAACAACTATAATAAATATATACTTGCATATATATTTGTTTTGCCCAGATTTACTTTTTGAGTCGAATAGGTACTTTTTGGTCAATATGGTTACTTTTCGGGATGCATTGGTAGTGAAAATTGAACAACATATATATATATATATATGTCTACATATATATACATACATACATACATATATACATATACATATATATATACATACATACATACATACATACATACATATATATATATATATATATATATATATATATATGTATATGTATATATGTACACATATATGTATATATGTATACAAATATATATATATATATATATATATATATATATATTTATTCATATACATATATATATATATATTATATATGTGTGTGTGTGTGTGTGTGTGTGTACATATGTATATATGTATAAATATATATATATATATATATATACATATATATGTATTATATATAAATATATATACACATATACATGTATATAGATATACATATATATATATATGTATATATACATACATATGTATATATATGGATAAATATGGCTTATTGAGCTAGAGAAAACCATTTTCATTCTTAATATACTAGATGAGGAGAAGATCATGCATGCAATGTACCTATTGAAGGGTAGCACATGATATTGATGGGGGATGGAAGAATCTAAGAGGGTGGGAGAACATATTTCTTGGGTTGGTTTGCTACATTAGTTTAAGACTGAATATTTTCAAAAGTATTATATGTGGGAGAACATATTTCTTGGTATGGTTTTCTACATTAGTAAAGATTTAATATTTTTAGAAGTATTATCTATGTGATAAGATAAGAAAATTTTACAACCTTCTTCAGAGGATGGTGACCATGAATGAGTATGAGGCTCAATTCATGGATTTCCTACTCTTCTACCCACAACTAGCTTCTATAAATGAGGACAAGATTCGTTGGTTTGAGTATGGGGTCAATGTGAATATCAAACAATTTACCTCCACTTTGAGACACGCAAGTTGTTCTCTACTTTCATAGGGGAAACATAGTGGATAAAAGGAGGGAAGTTGAAGTTCCACATGAATTTGAGACTCATAATAGGGTGACACCATAGTTTTGTAGGCTAAGTGGTATTTACCATAAGCCATGACATCAGTTCCACCACAACTACCATAGTTACACTTGACCTGTACTTACTCTGAGCTGAGAGGACATACATCTTTTCAATAGATCCAAGGTGGAGTCTGTGGATTTCCTCCAACTAAGATAGTCAATACAATTTCAATTTCTATGACAGGTCCTCCAAGACAGTAACAACCAGTTTGGGCATGTGCTATATGTGACAGGCAACAATTAGTTGCATGTTGGAGGAATGAGTACAAGTAGTGCTTTTAGTGTGTGCAAGTTAGACATATGAGATAGGATTTATTGTAGTGTCAGTAGGAGATGAAACTAAAGCAACCAACACAACATCAAAAATTTCATAATAGCAATGTTGGTAGAGGACAAACAGCACACACTAGTTCTACACATTTAGGGAGAGGTCGAGTTCATTGTGGCCCATAAGCTTTAGCAAGAGTGTATTCGATGACTTTACAAGAGGGGTTGGTCTCTCCAAGAGTGATTATATGTTAGATGCATGCATATATTTCCTTTAGAGTTTTCTTTTGCTTAATTTGGGTGCAACATATTCTTTTGTCACTTGAGAGGTGGATACCAGATGTTAGATACCTATTCTAGATATGCAATTCGATAGTCTTCTAAAGAGACCACTAATTGGTTCAAGAGTTTGATGGTGGTGTATCCATCTTATATACTATATTTTAGTGGACATACAATTTCAATCTGTCTATTTCCACTAGAGATGCATGACTTTTAAGTCATCCTAGGGATGGATTTAATAGAGCACTACAGACTGAAGAGGGACCCTTGGTCCAAGGAGGCAAATGTTTTAGGAGAAGATGATGCATCATGGTTCTATCTCTTATCTTCTACATGGAATTGACACTAAGGTTGAAACTCTTGAACTTGAAGATATTCATTTGGTATGTTAGTACCTAGATGTTTTTCTATAGGAATTTCCAACCATACCACTTTCAAAATAGATTTAATTTGAAATCAATCTAATGCCAGATACACAACCTATTACACAAGCTCCAATATAATGTCTATTTATGAGTTGAGGAAGTAGAAGAAGCAATTTTAGAAGTTTCGATATATAGGATATTCACCGTGAGGTTCTTTAGTCCTATTTATAAAGAATAAGGATGGGTCAATGAGGTTTCACATGGCCTATCAACAGTTGAATAAAGTAATAATAACAGAAAAAAATTTCCTTTATCGCGTATAGATGATTAGTTTAACTACTTAGGGGTGCTTTCTAAAAGATAGATTTGAAAATTTGGTATCTAGTCGAGGATCAAGACTAATGATGAGATAGATTTTAGGACATAATATTATCTCTATGAGTTTTGGTTATACCATTTGGGCTAACTAGTACATATGCATCTTTTATGGATCAGAGATAGGGTTTCCGAGAATTATAGAGAGCAATTTTATCATGGTCTTCATAGATGATACACTGATATATTCTATTGATGCAAGGTATCATTAACACCACCTATGATTGTCTTTAGAATTGTTGAGAAAACTACATATCTATACCAATTCATCATATGTGAATTTTGGTTATATGAGGTGGAATTTTTGGGGCACATTACTTCCAATAATGGAATTTATGTAGATACTAAAAAGGTTAAGTCAATCTTACAGTGGAAGACAACAAGGAAACCCATTGATATTTATATCTTTCTTGGTCTAGTACACTACTATAGAAGATATAGCGATTTAGTTCTATTTCTATGTCAATAACTGGGTTGACTAAGAAAAACCATCTTTCATTTGGGATGATCAATGTGATAAAAATTTCCATCTCCTAAAGAGAAGTTGATATTCACTCCTATTTTAATCTTACCAGAAAAAAATAAAGTTTTGTGGTATATTGTGATGCCTCAAGGATAGGATCAAATTGGTTATCGATGTAGGATGGGAAGGTAATTTTCCTATGCTTTTATCCAACATAAAAAATAGGAGAACTACTATACACATGACCTAGATATTTCAACAACTGTATTATCTCTTAAGATATGAAGAAACTATTTATATGAGGGAAAAATGTCAAATCCTTACAAATCACAAGAGCCTAAAGAATAGCTTCACACAAAAGGATCTGAACTATGAGATAACAATGATGGATATAGTTGATAAAGTACTATGATTGTACTATTGACTATCACCTAGGGAAGGCAAATGTAGTTTCATATGATATGAGCATAAAATAATCTTCCACTTCTTCTGTAGATTCATCATAGTTGTACTCTTTATCAACAGTAAAGAGGGATACATTGTTGTACCTTAGACAATTGCATGTGCATATGGATGCTTCTCACCTTTGTGTTTTGCTTCCACAACAAAAGATAAACCCTGACATGAGATAAAATTTTCGAGAGAAGTAACCATGAGATTGACTAGTATAGAATATTTTTATAGAGATGACTGAGAGGAAGCATGAAGACTTCCAATTTTCCAATGATGATATTGTCAATTTCCATGGCATGTTATGTGTACTTGAACAATCTAATAAGGATCACACTTGAGGAGGACTATCCTCTATGTATGTTATGCACCCCAGAAGTATCAAAACATATAAGGACCTAATAGAATTACGTTGATGTCCATGAATGAAGAAAGACGTGGCAAGGAATGTAGATGGATGTGCAGTTTGACATTAGGTAAAGTTAGAATATCAACATTGAACAATGATACTACAACCTTGAACGATACTATAATAGAAGCAGAATCATATTACTATAGATGTTTTAGTTGTCTTTCCAAGGACAACAAGGGCTATGATTCTAACTAGGTAGTGATTGACCAATTGATAAAATCTAGACATTTCTAGCAGTTAAGACTACTTATATTGCTTCAAGATTGCACACATATATGTCCATGAGATAGTACACATCCATGGTATAACTCTTTCTATTATTTCTAATAAAGGTCCACAATCTACTAGTAGATTTTGGGATAGATCATATGAGTCCTTGGGTAAATAGCTATGCTTCGGCACAACTTTCTTCTCACAAAAGATGACCAATAAAAGAAGACTATACGAACATTATAGGATATGTTGAGATCATGTATCTTATATTTTTCTAGAAACTATGGTTTACATCTAAGTGGATCGAGTTTTCTTACAATAACAACTACCAACATAGTTTACAGATGGCACCATATGCATCTTTATATGGTAGAAATGTAGATCTCCTATGTGTTGGTACAAGAAAAGGGAGAGAACTCTTAGAGCATGTGATTGTACAATAGAGTATAGAGAAGATAGAAATCATAAATAAGAAGTTGAAAGCAACATATGACATTAGAAGTCTTATCCAGATAAGTGTAAATGACCACTTGAGTTTCACATTTGGGACTTGGTGAATTGGAAAGTCTCACCTTGGAAGGGTATTCAGTGTTTTGGGGAAAAGGGAAAGTTGTCTCATAGATATAAGGACCCTACCTTATAATAGAACATGTTGGAAAGGTGGAATATTGTCTATAGTTTCCACTTGAACCGGATGTTATGTATTAGATATTTCATGTATCTATGTTGAGAAATTCCATTCTAACACAAATAAAATAATATAACTTGTACATCTTTAGCTAATATGATGTTTCTTATGAGGAGGGTCATGTAGATACTCTATTGTGACACTTGACACCACAAGAGTGAGATTACTCAAAATCAAACTTGGTGTTAAAACTTAAACACATCATCAATCACACAAGCCACATAGAGAACCTAGAGTAACATTTTTTTTCCAAGTACCACATATAACTTTCTATTGAACATTTGATCCTCATGAAAGTTCATCGGCCATCATACAAGTGTCATAGTTTATGAACCTTTAATCAATGGAAAGGATAATCACCACACCCACAACATCTCATCAAACTATGGCGCTACTAGAACATGCACACATAAAATTACATCACTCATAACCCCAACCCCAGAGGTGTGCACACATAATGAAATCTATGGAGGACAAAGGATGTCACAAAACACTCTTGCCGAGACTTTAAAATACATGGACAACTATGACTCTACCCTTATATTTTTTCTTTGGAAGAGTTCATGCAAACATCACCTACCTCTGGGATCCCTTCACACAAACATCACCCACCTCAGATCTTAAGTTCTTCTCCTTCCTTTTTGATCTTCTCTTCCACTTCCACAATAGTTGGGACCCTCACCTAAAAAGTGTGGAAGAACCATAGGTGTGAGACCCCCAAGTCCTATCGATATAATATAATACTTGAAATAAATATCACTTACCAATACAAAATTAAAAAGAAAATAGTTCGGGATATAAGCATATGAACAATTTGTATACTCGATGGAATAGACTTACACATCATCTATAACATAAAAACTAGCAGCAAGCTCTATTATAGAGCATAGATATACAAATGACAATGAAAAAACACTATTCAAGGAGCAATCATGTTTAACATCAATCAAACCTAAGCAAATATACTACATGACTGATGTATATTTTAGAATCCTAGAAACCAATTGGGATGTACCACCCAATCAGGTAGCTATATGCTTTAAATCATCCTATAAATCCATACAAGATCTAAGAATATCTTGATTTTGTAGATATATCCTCACAACCTTAGATTAAAGAGAGTTATCAAAAAGACAGGGAGCATTGTGGTTAGCCCATCGTATTATCAAATCCACAAAACTTACACCCACCTTGAGTACACAGATCATGATGCCACATAAAAAGGGTAACAAACCACCATAACACATCTCATTACTCATGCATTTCCATCAGCCTATAAGCCTTCAATGAGTCCCAAACTGTTTAACTACAATAGAATATCAAATCCCAAGAGTTTCCATATATTCACTAGTATATGATTGCGAGCATATTCTCACAACTCCATGTTTCTATAAGATTAACTCATTTTACCATCCCCCTAACAACCCAAGGGAATAGATCTACAAACTCATGGCTCTACCACTAAGGTTTCTCTTGATAGTTAGGTTCATTCTTCTATGATTATATCAACTAGAGTATAAGGGAACATATCAGTAGATAGACAAATATGAAGTAGTAAATAACTCCAGATATATAAAACATGTGGTCATCATGACCTCACTTCTCTGAGTAAGGCGCACAAGTTGTGCACCTAGTTATTTGAGGCATTTCACATAAACCCATCCTTCAATAAATAGGGATAATAGGTCTCCCAAAAACCACCAGTTGTCTCACCTTAAGGGTATTGATGATTAATCAGGAAGAAATAAATATACAACCCTCCTTTTTCTCTAAAGGATCCCTCTTTACATATTCTAGCAACATCACAACAATATAATAATCAAGGTATGTACTTAACATACAACAGTCAAAATCATCATACAAGCTAACATATTTTGAAGATGCAAATCATATATCAACATTCAGGAAGAAGTCTTGAACTTTCTTCTATCATCATAAGTCATATCATCAATATTGAATGATGGATGTATAAATGTTACATACAAGAAGATTACCCATGGCATATAAGTAAAAAATGCATGACATAAACCCATTAGTCCATGCCCAAAGTACATCAAGCTACCACTGTTTGCCATTTAAAGGGTACCAACATGAAATCTCATAGTAGGTAATAATTGAGTCAAAGATTATATCACTTGCCTAAAAAGGCAGAAATGAGTCTACACACATAAAGATACTATGAAGCTCCCAGCTTCATGAAAAATTCTAGTGTCAAAGGAAAACCCTCCAAGATCTAAGTTCCTCTCCTTAAACCATGCTCTACTACTATCAGTTCATAGCCAAATGTAACTAAGAAATCAAGACAAAGGTGGAAATAGGGCGTTAGACTCTATAGTTAAAACTCCAGAGAAAAACCACATAGAAAACATCCAAGACTGCCAAGAAGACAGAGGATTACAAAGGATCGCAAGATTGGTGTTAAGTTATACTAATCAGAGCTCAAAAGCCACCATATAGGTAAACTCACATCAGCAAAGAAGGGAACAATTGTAGATCATGCTGGAAGCAAAGGCGATGAAGCCAAAAATTTCATCAGTTCTCGTGAACTGATGGCATCTCACTCTATTGCAGCACCTTAAGGCCCATACACACAAATGAGATGAGAAGGAAGGATAGGGGGTATATATATCCCTAAAGGAAGGAGAAAAATGGTCAAACTATCATGTTATTATTTGAAATTGCACTTCCTTTAGATAGTCACACCATTAGTAGGTGGATCTTGAATTTTCATCGACATCATGCATCTGATCAGTAGATGCAACTAGAAAACCCATCTATTATTCTAGTAATTTAAACTAGTTAGAAACCAACATAAGATACATCCCACAACACCATCGGTGGAGGACTTGCTTAAAAACATTGATAGCCATGGTGCAAGCTTCCCATTGGTACTCCACACACAAAACATGGCACCCAACCCTCCAACTATTTTTTCAATAGACAATCGAGGAAAACATTGAAGGTCATTCAGCTGGCCTCTTCAACCAGATGCCTATTGATGGAAAAGTAGAACCAGACTATCAGTCTTCAAGTGATGAAACCATG
Organism: Alisma plantago-aquatica; assembly: GCA_963693085.1. Classification (NCBI taxonomy): domain Eukaryota; kingdom Viridiplantae; phylum Streptophyta; class Magnoliopsida; order Alismatales; family Alismataceae; genus Alisma; species Alisma plantago-aquatica. Next base: position 405,180,583 of record OY856410.1, on the reverse strand, counting down.
CGTACAAATAGATTGACAGAAAGAGCCTTCTTAGTTCTCAATTGATGGAAATCCATGCGCACTTCCTTTGGTCCTCTACTAATGGAAGGACAAGCACTACCATCAGTTCTCAACTGATGAAAAGGTAGTGAAGCTAGGTTAAATCACCTAAGTTCCTACACCTACATACAAGCAAAAGAAAGAAGAAAGAAACAATTATGATGAGTATAAATTACAAGGAAACCCTTAAATAAGGGTAATAGGTACATCATTTCACAATATAAACACTGACCGACTAATCATGTGCTAACAAGCATCTAAATAGTCTACAAAAGTAACAAAATGGAATTTAAGGGGTTAACTTATGTCAGGAGGTTAACATCTAGATAAGTAGATATAAAATCTTATGAAGTGTGAGATACCACTTGTCAAGGTCATGTGACATCATTATAGGATTTAGGAAGCTACATGGAAACCATAAGATGCGATTTGATGCTATTATCTTGCTCTATTCAAGGATTTTGGGGCAAAATCCATAAAGAAGTGGTGATTTGTGAGATCACAAATCTTAATTAACTTTTAGTTTGTATTTTCTACTTAAGGTGTGCTTTTTCAAAATTATTTTATAAAGTACATTTGTCATTTTTATACCGTATTAAAATTCTATATATCAATTAAGTTTGATTATATAAGCTTTGGTTAGCAAAACCCTATACAATGGCTAAAATTAGGGTGTTTGGGTTGGAAGTACCCAAAATATGTCTAAGATGATGTGATTGTGATAAACAAATTTAAGCTAATTTTTAATTATTATAAATGGATTTAGTTATTAGTGAAATCTATAATTACATGAAATGTGTAGAATTATATATATATATATATATATATATATATATATATATATATATATATTTGAAGATCAAATGCTCAAGTTATGTTGATTTATTATTTTGAAAAATTCTATTTAAAGGAAGATTTAATTTATGGAGCTTTTTGCTAAATTATAAGCACCTCAAATGGTCATATAATGCCAACATGGCGAGTGACTTAACCACCATTTAGATATATAAGTTTGCTTTATACTCAACTTAAGCCATTGATAAATCTAGTCCTATTTTAGAGAATTTGATTGGTGTTTTGATAAAATGGGAATTTTATTGTGAAATTTATTGTAATATATTTATATCAAGCATGTTTGAACATAATTTTGTATTATTTAATCAGTTTTCATGTTATCATATGCATGTGTCTATTTTTTACCCTAATTTTGTAGGTTTTGGTATTGTTGGGTGAAATTAGCTCAAATCTTCATATTATGATATGAAATTTTCTACACTAGTCTAAAATGAGATATATGATAGGTACCTAATGTCGATTATTATTATTATTGATATCTAAAAATCTAGGATCACTACATTATCAAAAAGCACTTGTTTTAGGTTTTTTTGGACATTTTATAGTGGAATGAATTTAAACAATGTTATTTTGGTAAGAACTTTCTTATTACACTTTATTTATAGTATAATGGCATATCCACATTGTCATTTTTGGTTTACTCAACTCTTGACAATTGATTTCAAATATACTAATTGATCTAAGGTTGGGCCTTCTACCTAAGTCTAGGACCCTCATGGTATGACCTAAGTATCTGCTCACGTGATGGGGAAAATTGTTTATTCATATTACTATGAGTTATTTTCAATACAATGTTTTAATATAACATATTCATGACTACCATGTTTGGCATCTATCTAACTCATATATACAGTTTATACTTGAAATTATGATTTTAGATCTAAAAATGTCTAAGTGACTAGTCAATTTTTGTTATTACCTCTTTAGGGAATATGAAGTTTTGAACTGAATAGTATATAATACTAATCAAGGTAACCTTAATTAATTAGTTTCCAGATACCCCAACTATTTTAAAACTTTCTCAGTTTCTGGATTGTGGGAAAGGAACATCGGTTCTCTTGTACTAGCCTAGAGGATTGTGAGAAGGTTCCCATAATCATGGAGTTGCAACTTCATGTAGAAGTTTGTGGAGCTTCACTTGGTGGAGTGATCCAAAACGTCTTGGAATCATAGTGTGAGAGTACATAATAATATTTCATTTGTGGGAACAACCATAGATCTATTCAGTTGTCCATCCATAGTTAGGGTATGTGATGTTATATTTCATTCTTTCATGTATCTGTACATAAGGGTGTTTGACGTATAACATCATTTACCCTAGTTTCGCCTTCTAAATGTGTTTTTTAGGGTTTGATCCTTGGTACCCATGATGTGAGATCCTAATTGAGTAACTCGCAGACGATTGTGACCCTACAATATTTCCTTACACAAACCTAGGCAGGATGACTACCAATAAACTTTGAGATCTTACAGTGTGCTATTTGGACTGGGTTGATTTAGCTATAGCTTGGTTGGTACATCCCAAGCTAATGATTAGGGAAAAAGTAAAACATATTAATCATCTGATTATATTGTACTTACTTGTTTTTTGCTAAAATCTTAGATTATTGTATTTATATTTGAGTTGTTCGAATACAATTTACTGTCTTCTAGAAATTGTTTTATGCCTAAACTTCATGGTTTATAGTAGTTGTTTAATTTTGAAGATAAGCACGTTTCTATCTCTTTATAGGTGCTTTGTCACTCACTGGGACTTATGTGTCGTGGGAGAAGTTTCACATATTTGTAGGCTTTCAACAATAATCAATATACCTTAGAGACGAATCTCCATAGTGGCATACTCAACAGTAGGTACATAGTCCCTGTTATGAGATGGGAGTAGCAGATATAGATAGTAGTTACAGTGTTTTTTCTATTTGATTAGGTCTTGAAAGTCTTGAGTTGCTTTAGAGTTTGATGTGACACTCATCAACATTTGTTAGACGATAGAGTACTCTATGGTTGTACGTGTACTTTTTAGCTGTAATGAGGACTACTTGGTATATATTTACTTAAGTGTGTTAATACTAGATGCATACATATAATCTTGTGTGCTTATTTACGTAATCTTGTACTTGTAGAGTTCATGTTGATAGTTGATTTTATTATCAAATGGAGTTATCTTAAAAAATGGTAAAAGAATATTTGTAATTTACATAATAAGTAAAAGGATATATATTTTTTAATTTCCACGTGATCTATACACATAGATTATATTTTCAATAATCCTGAATTCTGGGTCCACAAAAGCCATCCTAAATTTGACCCCTAATTATCATTCTTAATTTACTTTTTAGGATTTATTCAGTCATCAAGGCAGTAGGGGTCTCCTTGTAGTGTAGCTCCAGAAGGAACATGCAATCCAACTTCATTTTTCACATGAAAAATTAGCGACGACCCTAATGCCCTGTAGCATGCATAATGAGACTAAAGTGAAAGAAAATAACCAAAGGGTAAAGGCTAAACATACAAGATTTTGGTATCACCACATAGTAAATAAAAGTCGTTCCCCATGATTTATATTTTGATTTTCTTTTGTGCCGAATGATTGGGCGATTTGTCTTTGTCCACCAGCCCCGAAGTAGGTTTCATTAACGAATACAAGAAGGCATCACTTTTCCTTTTTTCTATTGGGTTGAAATGTATAAAAATTATCTTGTTTTCATAATTTTACATGAGCTGATTTAACTAATTAGTATACACACAAATGGATCACGCCCGGAGTAGCGTTATCCCTTTTAAAGAGAGTGGCTCCACCACTGTCTCTCTGACGGTCCTGAGTGAGTATTGCTGGAGGTCAAATCGGATCCCTCCCTGTCTGCATGGTAGGTGATTCAGTGGTCCCCCCACCAATGATTATTCACGACACAATGACAAAACATCCGAAACCACAACACTGAAGGGTCAAAGGTCCAAGCCAAACTGTCTTTGGATGGCGGCTGGATTCCTGCCGCCACAACACCTTTTATAGATGGCAGATATTTGGGCAAGAGCAACATATAATGTAGTCATTTTACTCAAGTAAAGCTTTTGTCTAATTCATACTTACCTTATTAGTGAAAAAAAGTGCTATAAACTCACACATCTACCAAAATGGGTAATTTCAGATATGTAAGACAACACATTTTGGCTCGATTGTATGACAAGTTAAAGTAAACGTTAGAACCATTATGTGGTTCATCCAATTAAAATGCATGTGAATGGATTGAAACTTAAAATTAAAAGGAGTATGTCTCTTTATATAGAGAGGAGGATATTCTCTTTACAATATGATATGAGAGGGGATGAAGAAGTTTAGGCGACATGAGAGAAACAATAATTACAATGAATGTCTAAAACAAACTAACAACACCAATATAAATATAGTTAATGGCCAATACTATAAATGTGGTTAATGTTAACATTATAATTAAAAATCAACCAATAGACTCATTCATAATTAATTAATAATAACACCCCGTTCAAACTCAAGGTGAATCAAAGAAGCAAATTTTGTGAATGAAATTGTTATGATTTGATACAATGTGCATCTTTTTGGAGAGGTCTGCAATCTGATTTGTAGAGTCCATGAAAGGGAGTTTGATGGTTCCATCTAGACGCTTTTCTCTCATAAAATGATAGTCTGTCTCTCTGTGCTTAGTCCTCTCATGAAAATCTGGATATCTAGCAATTTGTGTAGCGCTCATGTTGTCATAGAACATAGGTATAGCATCAAATATGATAACCCACACATCACTTAGTAGCCAAGGGATGTGCATCATTTCTTGAGTGGTATCACACTTTGCTCTATACTCCGCCTCATTGGAAAAACGAGATATACCATCTTGTTTCTTGCTCCTTCATGATACGAAAGAGCCATTAAGAAGAAGATAAAAAAAATGGTGGAGTGTTTAATGGTTGGGCGTTCAGTCCAGTCAGCATTAGTGTATGCACATAAGATAAGGTTACAGAACAATCATAAGTAGTGACCATGTGATTGTTCCTCGTATGTAGCGTATGATACAGATACAAAATCATAGTGGACACTTTGGGGAGAAGGTAGTAATTGTGACACAATGCTAACAACATTTTGAATATTTGACTAGTGATGCACAAGTATAATAGTTGTCATGCTAGCTGATGATACTTTATGGGATCAAGTAACAACCCACTATTAGTTGGGTGCAATTTTACATAAAGTTCAAGAGGTGTATCTGCATCCTGTAAGTTAGATATTTAGGCACACTCAATGATATATGGTGCATACTTTTGTTGAGAGACTAAAATTCCTATCCACCCATGATCGATCTCCATACCCAGAAAGTAGTGAATTCGTGCAAGGTCCTTAACCTATAAATTGTTTATTAAATAATATTGTAATTCATTGATTCCTACATCATCTCCTATGATGATCATATCATCTACATACAAGGGTAGGATGACCCATCCTTGGGTTTTATTGCTCACAAACATTGAATAGTCATATGAGCTTTGGGTGTAACATGCACTTGTGATGACTTGTTTGAAGAATTCAAACCATGCCCTAGGTGCTTGTTTGAGTTCATAAATGGCTCGACACAGAATACAAACATGAGATTCAGGTACTACTAGTCCTGGAGGTAGATCCATGTATACAGTTTCTGAGAGTTCTCCATGTAGAAAGGCATTTTGCACATCCATCTAGTATAAAGTCCAATGACGGGATGCAACAACAATAAGAAGATTTATGACAGTAGTTAAGTGAGAAACTGGAACAAGCATTTCTTCATAGTCTATGGCATACTCCTGAGTGAATCCCCCTAGAAACTAGGCGTTCTTTGTATCTATTAGTCATGCCATCAACGTAATACTTGGTTTTGTAAAGCCACTTGCAACTAACAAGTGAAGTACTTGCAGGTAAAGGAATAAGATCCAAAGTGTGGGTGCGTTCAAATGCCTAGATCTCTTTGTGTATAGCTCTGTTCTATTTCAAAGAGCTAGAAGGTTCTTGATATGAAGAGGTAATATGATCTATATGAAGATCAATTAGGAAACTTGCTTATTCTGAAGAGTAACATGTGACTATTGAATGAGCATAACACGGATTTGTCTTGTGTCTGCATTGAGATCTTCTTGGACCCACATTAATGTCACCAGAAGAAAGGTATTGCGTAGAATTGGTATCATAATCATCAGTCGCATCATCATAAGATGTATGAGGGTCAACATTGGTAGCCTCAATGCCTACTATTGGTGATGTGACATGAGGCTCAACATGGGAAGACTCAATCCTAGTGGAATGCTCAACAATGACAGCTCAATCTCAATGGGAAGCTCAACATGGATAACTTCAATCTAGGGGTTTATTGTGGTAGTTGTTGTGGTAGTGGATTTGTAACATCCTAAAAATTAAAACTTTTGAATGAATCCCTATTTATATCCTTGATGTTCGAATTTCAATTTGATGCTTCAATTTAGCCCTAATATGATAACAAGACTCAAAGGTGTTAGTAGAATCATGTTCACAGATAGTTGCTAATTATCAAGTCAATTGTAATTTATTTCACCAACAAGACCCTAATTTGTCAATATGTGACACATGAGAGTTCAAAGTGCAATTGACCTAACTATTATCCACAAAATTGGCCTCACAAAAATTATATGAATTTATTTTGATAATAAGTAACATCCTTTAAATTATGGGTCACAAATTCGTTTTAGATAATCCTAAATAATTAATGCTTGTTTATCCTTTATTAAAGGATATGTGGTTGTGACTCCCAAAGTAGAAAACTATTGTTATATTTGGATTAATCATAGTCAATTAGCTAACCTGCCAATTTTCATTATATAAGGGCAATTCTAGATGCCCCAATTTGATTTAGAAAGAATATCTAAATCCACAACATGATTGTAAATGTAATTGTAATTACATTAGAACATAGGTCTTCATACATTGATGGGGGTCACATGGACAAGAGTCATGCTCCACTTTAGAATTTTGGGCCCTTGGATATTCGTGAGGTAGGGTCATCACCTTGGCCTGATGCTTACTCCCATTAGGACTTCTCAGTGTCTCGCCCCCCTTTTCTCTCGCTCTCCATCATCTCTAGATATCATCGCTAAATAGATGTAATTATGCCATCCTCACATCTTGGAGAGTCCACTAATCCCAAACTCGATAGGGCATCATTCCCTAGAGTTCCCAATCGACTAGAATACTTGTACCTCCCTTGTGTTCATCGCCACAACGGATCCAATCCCCTTTAGACTTCAGCCTATATATGGAAAACCCTCGACATCGTTCCCCAAACATCAGAAAATTGAAAACCAATATTTTTTTTGCCACGAGTGCTCTCTTCATAGCCTCCCGAACTCCACATGATCCTACCTCCTTCTGGTGATTCGCCACAATAGTTCTTGACTCATCAGCTCTGGTTTGGACGACCCCAGGAGATGTCATCGATGGATTGAAGTAGTCCCCGTGGATCTTCCTTGGTCATCAATTTGCACTATTCCGACAAGACTTTAGGGTTTCTACAAACTTTAGGAGAATACATAATATTTCTCCTCTCATCGGTAAGTGGATTCATGCACTCTGAGTAACAAGTATAGGTAAAGAGCTTCATACTCACTTACATTTATGAAATTTAATTATAATGTTATCAATTACATGTTTTAAGGAATACTTGCAAGATAAGTGTTTACAATTAAGATTATAAATTTACAATATATTGTTCTTATTGAAGATCATAATGATAATATGAACATCTTCCTTAAGTCAGATTAAATTTTTTAAGATATTATGTTCAAGAGTCATGTTAAGTACACGATAATTGATTCATGTTGTTCCTTCCAAGTATTCTCTTTTTGGACATAGATGAAGCTCGTGAGAGAAACAACACAGATCAAGCTCTTGAGAGAAATTTCATATTCAAGCTCCAGAGAGCAATGTTATTAATCAAGATTCTGAGGGCAACGATATAGATTCAAGCTCTTGAGAGGAATTCTATTTATCAAGCTTATGAGAGAAATGTATTTTATCAAGATCTTGAGAACATCATTATAAAAAAAGGCCAACATAGTCAACCCAAGATGATGATGTCAACAATAAAGACAAATATAGATATGGATATAGGACATGAAACTAATTCAATGTATATAATGTTTCATTCAATTTTCTCAAGAGCATGGTTATATTTCAGATTTTATGATGTTAATCAATGGCGCTTACTCTAACGTGCTTTCATTTTTCTTTGCATAGGTGGGGGGCATGATGCTCATAGGTAAAGTGCAAATAAGGACTACAGAAGAGCAAGACAAGTATTAGAAGATCGTCAAATAAAACTTGGTGGGGTGCCATCTACCTAGATGATCCAATCATTCTGATTAGAGTTTCCTTCAAGTTGTAAGTCATGTAAGATGATATATTCAATAACTCAATTGTACTTGGTTTACCTTTCAACAATGTATGAATTAGTTTCAATATTAATGCATGGTGATTGTTTACTTTATTTGCAAGGTTTATCATTCTTGTGACATCCCTTTGATATAAAGTCCACCATGTTATGAAAACTATGGTATTTTCTTCCACTGATACATATATGCTTAAAGGAGGTGTTATACTAATGGTATCATAGAAAATAAGTAGATGGCCATAAGGAAAAAAGTATATTACTATGTTCTAACCATATGTATAGAAGAAGTGAAAGATATTTGAAATAAAAGTAAAGGTCTAGTCAAGAGACATAAGTTGAAATAAGGATTAGGGTTTTGTGCCTAGATGTTTTGGACTATTTATTAACTCCATAATTGTATATAGCATGTTCTCTCTCTTTCCCACATGTTTGTGGTACGTGACGCAAACTTATGGAGTTTTGTAGAGAGAATGTCATATGCATAACCTTATTGTATTGTCCTTTCAAGTGCATGTGGTATGGGACATGTGCACGAGGGAGGTGCTAAGGTAAATGTGATAAATCATGTCACCCATGAATATATGAGCAACTGGTATGTATCCAAAGGTGACTAAGAAATCAAGAGTTGGCATTAAAGATTTGAGATACTTAGTCACCTAAATCTAATCAGATACATAATACGACCAAGCAGGCATACAAAGGGTGGATACTTTTTACATGAATAAGTGAGTGGATCATGCACACTAGTATAACTATATGGTTCAAGCTTTATGGTATCCTATTATGCATTTATGAAAATTCAAATACTAGGCTATTATTTTTTCAATATATTCTTAGAAAAATTATGTGCTTGCTAATAAATAATGTTTTCTACTATTTTATTTATTATGTGTTCGAATTGAACATCATGTATCACTGCCATGCTAATGAATTATGGAATTATGAAAATTGGTTTTAAGAATAAGAAATCATGATAACCATGTTTAAGTATAAGAAATCATGCTATATTGATAAAGTCCTCTCAATCACGTTATGTGAGCCTTAACCAGCCTTATGTGAGCCTTAACTGGCCTTATGTGAGTCTCAATCAGTCTTATGAGCATCGTGGGTGCATTCAAGAGAGTGACTATATCATAAAAATCCAATCTAATATGAAATCATCTCAAATCAATAGAGTTCTAATGTAAACGTGTTAACCATGATTAGGTATATCTTAAGTATGACAATGCAACTTTCTGATAATGTTACAGAGTTAGCATACACATAATAAGTAAAACCCTAAGGTGGGTAGTACTAAAAAATTTCAAGGATGAAATTTTTCTAATGTGAGTAGAATTATAACATACTCAAAATTTAAAACTTGTGAATGAATCCCTGTTTAGAATGTTAATGTTCAAATTTCAATTTGATGCTTCAATTTAACCCTAATATGATAATAAGACTCAAATGTGTTAATAAAATCATGTTCATAGATAGTTACTCATTATCAACCCTATTGTAATTTATTTCACCAATAAAACCCTGATTTGTCAATATGTGACACATGAGAGTTCAAAGTGCAATTGACCTAACTATTATCAACAATATGGCCTAATTAAAATATATGAATTTATTTTGATAATAAGTAACTTCCTTTAAAGTATGGGTCACTAGTTTGTTTTAGATAATCCCAAATAATTAAAACATGTTTATCCTTTTTTGAAAAGCATAGGTGGTTGTGACTCTCAAAATAGAAAACTATTGTTATATTCAGATTACTCATAGTTGAATATTCTAACACACCAATTTTCGTTGTGTATGGACAATTCTAGATTTCCCATTTCGATTCAGAAAGAAAATACCTAAATCCACTATATGATTGTAAATGTAATTCTAATTACATAAGAAAATAGGTCTTGATTCATTGTTGGGGGGTCACACGGACAAGAGTCCCACTCCACTTTGGACTCTCAGGCCCTCAGAGATCCGTGAGTCAGGGTCATCATCTTGCCCGATGCCTACTCCCATCGGGACTTCTTAGTGTCCTGCTCCCCTTTTGTCTCACTATAACAAACCAAAACCTAGAATCCTACCCTATAACATTATTATAAATTTAGTGAGGTTTTCTCTTTAAATGTGACCAAACAAGGTTAAAATTAAAAGAAATTTACATAATAATTTAAACATATACTAACATGAAAGTTAATTCATGAAATATATTACATAAATTTCCTTTTCTATCTAATACTCACTTAATGGAGGAAAAAATGATTAATACATGTATAAAATGACAATTGGAATTTTCATGTACAATCATATAAATTAAAGTGGAATAAATAAATATGTTAACTAAGTAAAAGGTGAATTTTCATTCATAATAAAAAAATGTATAACTCTATTTGTAACATTGTGACATTAATATTACTTAATTAAGTAGATTTTGACATAATATTTTGATAAATACATTGATAATGTGTCAAATGGCTCCATAACTCATAAAAGGAGATCTCAAAAGTAAAATATAATGTTTAAAACATCTTCCTTGGGTGCCAATTAGCTTGGTTGCCCATTTTAACATTATTTGAACAACAAGCATTATATCAAACATAATTAGAGAAGAAAATAGGAGAATAAGAAAAAGTGTTAAATGAATTACTAAAATTTTTCAAATGTGGAAATAAACCTCAAATTGAAAATCTACATACCAAAATTAGCCTAAGTGTGAACTTTCATCTATTTGGACAATCTTAAATATTCTAGTGTATTTAGGAGAGAGAATATATATTAAAGACCAAAATATTAAATAATATGGTATATAACCCCAAAAGGAAAAATTAATTAGAAAATCATGGTCCTCATCTTTAGGTTTTCTTGTAGGCAAAGTTTCATATTTTCGGAGGGTTTCTAGATTCCTCTAATTCATTAAAGGCGTAAAGTAAGTGATAAGATTTAAAATATATATTTTTTTGAGTTAGGAGAGACATTAGTCTCCCCCCTCCCTCAAAGAGCATGCCAGAGCCTAGATGACTACAACGATACTGTGTGCAAAGGGAGGTTCGAATCCAGGTCACGCGGGGAGGACCAACCGTGCTCAACCATCCGCGCTACATAGGCCGGGTAAAAAAATAGTAAATATTATATTAAGAGTCTTAAAAAGTGAAAACTACTACCCAAGTCATATTCCTCACCCCAAACTTAGTTTCCTACCAAATTCGAGCTTAATTGGAGTTTATTTGCACCCTTAATTAGTTAAGGAAAGAATTAAATGATTAATACATCTAAAGACAACTTTCCTAATCAAAATTCTGACACATGTAATTTTTGTCCTTTTCTCATATGGGTGCACACTTTTCTATCTTTCGAATCTCAATCTGACTATCATGAGATCATCTCCTAGCTTACACCCACAAAGGGAACAAGCCAACCGTTTTCAATGGATTAAAATCGTGATTTCTCCCACATTTCTTGATGAAACTTATCAAAATAACTTGCATTGGGTTGCAAATTGAATTCCACATCCATCCTTATCCTACTCGACTCATATCATTGTATATTCTAGAAATACCCAATCTCCCTCTCCCATGTCTCCTAACCATTTACACACATATAGACATATACCCAACCTTATAAATAGATAACCCTCACCCTATTTATGCACTAACCCAAGAAATCCTTCCCTAGTCTTAATTTCTCCTAGCACCATTATTTTTCCTACCACCAATCCTGACATCTGATCTAATCTTGCGGCTATATTCCTTGGCACTTGACCTCTTTGTGACTTAATTGCTTTCATGGTAAGTATCTAAGACCTCTATTCTTCGCGTTCGTCAAGTTGTTTTTGTGAGAAATCGACAAGGTCATTTTTCCTCAATCTACATGCGTACTAGCTCTACTTCTTCGAGCAACCATGGCAAGTGAAGCAGAAGGGGATGATCCCCTTGATGTTGTCCCTATTTTGCCCCTCATTGGCTCATTCTTTTGTTTTCTCGCCAAGGGTTGATTGGGGAATTTTATGGATCCTTTTGATATTAGTCATGATTATTCTCACATGCCTTTTGGACTTTTATGCCATGCCACACATCAATGTCTCGATATCTGATGTAAGGGCAACTTGGTCTTTTGCAATCTTATTTCACTAATAAAATAGTAAATAATGTGAATCTTGTAAAATTCATATCTTTTTATTGGAAGCTCCAAAAATTATAAAAAATATATGTTTTAGAACCCTTAGAATTTTCTCTATCTTTTGGTCTAACTTTCATCGCCTAATTTCAAAATTTTAAAATCATGCTTTTTAGGGCTTAATAATAAATATTTACTTAATACTAATTGAAAATAGATTTTAGTGGGTAAAAATTAGATATTGGATCAATTCCATTATCAGTAAACTTGTACCCACTTTCTAGGCTAAATTCGTGAGTTAATATGGTGTATTGCCAATGATTTGGATTTATAGGGTTTCAACAAAATGTGTCATTAAACCCTAATTGATGGATCAAATATTATACACAGGTTTGATTTGATTTTAGACTTGGAAGATTATGACTTTATCTTTGACTTAACACTCAAGTCAAGGTATGTTTGCATCCCCTATTATTCTTGTTGAGAAATAAACCTATTTTTCACTCTCTTGACATATTAGCCTACACAATCTCTCTTCTGAGAATTTATTTGATGTGAAATATTCTACTTGATTCTAATATTATGATCATCCTACTTTGCAAGGCTTTCTTTTGACTCTAGCTTGTATTTTTCTTCATGATGAAAACCTAATTGTTGATATGTACCACTTTTTCTCACTTCTGTGGTTGATGTTTATTTTTTCCATTTTTGTGATGGCAACTTTATTTATTCTATAAAAGACAACACTTTATACTTGCCTTTACATTATGCATGTTATGTGATTCAGTAGTCCAAGAATAGTGTAATTACTTTGCTTTTTGGGTTGTGTGTCCATGTTATATTTTTGGGATGGAAGTTGTGTGATTGCCCAACTCCACACAAAATGAGATTACTCCATAAATAGGGTACAATAAATATTATTCCATATAACCACATAAGCAGAAACATATTATATATGAGTCCACCAAACCATACCTCTTGTATCATATATCATGGAAAAAGATATTACATATCACTAATGAGTTTTCACTAAAGTGTAACTATGGTTTTAATCCGATTTACATTCAATGCCTTTATTTCCCTAAAGTTTGTGAATTCACTACTGTCACACATTACATGTATTTAGATTTCATCACATGAGCACAATCTGATGGCCAGGGTTTGATCATCTGAATCTCACTCTGATCCAATGGTTCTAATATCATCCTCTACCTCGGTTTTATTCTCAAGCCAGCAACGATTTCACTAGCTTTGACCCCCGACCTCAATCTCTCTCAATACTCGATAGTTTCATGAGGTTCCTTGATGACTGATCTTGTCATTCTCTCCTGAGCCTAACGAGTCATAACTCATCTCCTCTCACAACCAGAAGAAGAAACACCCAATTTAGGGCTTCACAGCTTCTCCACCACTATTTTATAGACATAGTTCTAGCTCACCTCCCGCCTGTATAAGGGCACGCTAAGAACCCTCAAGCCACACCGAATCCTCCTCCCCTTCCAATTTCACCTACTTCTCCCCCAAAATCCTTGAATAGAGCGATCCACATCATCGACGATAATGAGATTGTCCCTACTCTAGGCTTTGCATCATACGAATGGGGTAAGCATTTAGTATCCTTGACCCTCCTCCTTTAATTCCACATCGCTAGTTCACCCTGGCTTGCTTCAAGTCACCAAATCTTATAGCTCCTGTCAGATGGTCATCGGTACTAGTTGCCCATGCCACCTCAGAGCCTCTCTGACTAGAGAAGTTACACCCTCACCTCTGGTTTACATCGAGGATCATACCCCCATCATCTATTGGTCATGTATTAACCTTTTTACCGATTTTCAAACCTCCAAACTTAGTGCTCGATTTAACTAGTTAGGCATCATAGAATCGATCTTTAATCACAATTAGGGTTTTAACCTAAGTTTCATGCACTTTATAATCAACTTAATGTACTTTTGCAAATAGGAACGAAATCAATCTTTAATATCATTTTTATTGGATTCCCCTCATTCTCCTAATCAAAATTCATATATTACTTGTACTAATCGGAGTTACCAATCATTAGATATGAATTTTGCAAAGTAAGAGTACCTTTGGCCAATCGGATTGTGCCACTTGTGCGCTCCATGCAACGTTGCTAAAAAATGAATATAACGCCATTACACTTTTACCCCTGGTAAGTTGAACGTGTCTCTAGCCCGCAAAGGGGCAAAAGCATCCAACCTGACTTCTTCTCATCTTCAACCTCACACAGCACCTCAACGATATGTTATAGGGACATGATGATCCTTTCCCGATCGAGATTTTTGCTTTATGACCAATGTCTCCTCGCGATGCCTCTTGATCAATTTACACTGACTTGTTGGTCTCATTGTCCCTGATAGCCAATCGAAGGCTGAGTGCTGGAGGGCACCTCACGCCATGGCTGAAGGAAGGGCAAGCCACGTCAAGAAATGACCGTGGTAGCCCTACACTCTCAATCAAATAATTAGTCTTGCATGGGCACTTTAGGGAATTCATCCACAACTTTGATTTATACCAGCAATTCGTTTCTTTGGTGAATGACTAAAACGCCCCCGCATTTCCAATCAATCGATTAACTTCATAAGGGTACTCCCAGCATTTCACATTCATTTCTTTTGATTGCTTAAACACTAGGACGAACGCCGCTTTGCTACTTGGCAGGTGCCAATTGGCCCAAGTCAATGCAGGCCCAGGTCCATTGACCACTGACTGACGTGGCTTTTTCTCGAATTATGATTGGTTGATTTTATATAATTCCTAGTAAATCTAGGATTGTCAGAAAAATACAAATAAATAGTCGTTGGAAAGCATTTTTGTGTAGAATCCAAATATGGTTTTTTAAGTATCAATTTGTATTCCTATTTCGATGTTTATCATAAATACCATTTTAATTATATAAAAAGCCTTAAAATATATAACTAATTCATTTTAACTCCAAATTTAAGAAATAAATATGTTTTCTTAATTAGGAAAATCCAAGTAGCCGTTTGGTCCTAGTTTTGAGCCCTAAATTGATGGTTTTCATAGAAGGTCCAAAAATTAGGGTTTTTCACATAAATATGCTTTATAAACCCTAATCCATGTGTATAAACTTGTATCTAGGGTAAAAAGGGACATTAGATACACATAATTGGTGAGTAGTCTTCTCTAGGAATATCAAATGGGGTATGTATGTGCAACCCTATTTATATATGAGTTTGAACACTTGTCCTTCAGTTGGGAATTTTGATATCCAACCCTAATATTTCTTATGAGGCATATGCTTAGCCCTTGATTCTTTCTATTGCCTTCTTTTGGCACATTTAATACTTGTTTGGGTTTTATACCCCATGCCATGCCACTATTAATTTGTTGTCTAACATTGCCATTTTATTTATTGAGCATGATAAGTTGATGAATTATTAGCTATTGTAGTGTACCTTTGTACTAGACACCCATAGTCGGCATGTGTGAATTCTCCTAGGGGAATGTGATAATTCTCCCCATTTTATATATATTGTAGGTGTTTGGGAATGTGACCAATCTCCCTCACCTATTTGTTTTGGTTGAGGTTGGTAGGTGCCTCAACCCTACTTTAGATAATATAGTCATACTTTGATCATGCATACTTCAATATTAATATGTGATGTTATGGCAAGTATTTTCTTTTATGTGCCTCATACTTTTGACATTTCCTTCGCATAGAGGAATCATTAATCTTGTTTATACTTTGCTATAATTTACTTGTCTTTATTCCTTTAATTGACACATACTTTTATCTCCTCTTGTTGGGTGATCCCAACCACCCAGGTTTAGGATCAGAGTGCTCAACAGGAGCATGGTGAACCAGCCTAAGACTAGGAGAAGGAGTTCATCCTTCCACCATGGACGATATGTTAAGTTATTTTAATTGGATACATATTGATGTAGTTGAGTTTCCCTCTTCTTAGATACTCTTTTTGTATAAAGCATGTACTCCCTTTTGGGAAAAATATATGTACTCCTTATTAAATTGAATATAGTCAAATTGTATCTTCCACTGCTATTCATTGGATTTTGCTTACCATTGTTATTAGTAAAGGGGAGGTGATTTCACTTCTTTATAGACAAACACAAGGAAGAAGAGAGGAAGTAGAGAGCTAAAAGAGATGCTTGCATGTGAAAGAGAGGGTTTATACACTCAAGGGTAGGACAGAGGTAAAGATCATGAGGTGTCAAGATATTAAAGCACCAAAATGACACATGTCGCACAAAGGATCGTCCATGGAACGCACATGCAAGAGGTTCGTTAAAAAATATGGGGTGTAGCAACCACTTAGGTCCACAACACTCACAAGGTTGAAGCAAAGCACATAGCTAGGTCGTAACACCACCAACCAAGGTTGCAACACCACCAAGGTCACAACACATCTCAAACACATGTAAACCCTAGTGACCAAAACCGGATCTAGGACACCAAGGTCACAAAAAACATCAACCAAGTGAGTCTTGTAGTCACAACACCTAAAAAATCAACACACAAGGTAAAAAGACCATTAAACTCAAGCATCCATGCAAACCCTAATATCCTCTCATGATACCATCACATAAACCAAGGTCCAATAAGGTGCCCCTAAGAATCATTCTCTCTCTCATGATGCTAAAGAACAAGAGGTACAACCTACATGTGACAAATGGCAAGATAGAACCACAACATGGATAAATTGCAACTTGGTTTAAAATAAGCATAACTAGATCAAACATTAGCCAAACATGAACAAACTAAAAAGATAAACTTGTCACATGTTTTATAGGCACCTCAAAAGATTAGATTAAGGTTTAGCATCTTATTAAGCAAAGAAAACACAATCAAACACAAATCTAGGTCAAGGATTTTACAACCATAAACCCCCAACAAGGATTTCACCCATCCTACGTGAAAAGAGATCGGTACTTCCTACACATCTCATCCTCAAGATCCCACTTGCCTTCCTAAAAACCACAATGATGACACAAAACCTTAATCAAAACAATATCCTTCTTCTTCAACTTCTTGATCCTCCTATCCAAGTTCAACACATGACCTTCCACATACGACACATCCTCATCCATCTCAAAGCACCAACTCAGTGTTGGGGTGACACTTCCTCAACATTGAAACATGGAACACTGGGCGCAACATGTGAGCTCAAGTGGCAACTCCAACTTATAAGCCACCTTCCCAACACGTGCCACCACAGGGTAAGGTCCCATATACCTAGAACCTAGATTACCCTTTTTCCCAAACCTCAAAACACCTTTTCAAGGAGAGACCTTGAGATACACCTTATCTCCCACTTGGAACTCCAAAAGCCTATGACAATTATTTGCATAAGATTTCTTCCTATCCTAGGATGCCCTCAACTATTGTTGAACCATATGAATATTCTCTATCATCTACTGTACAAGCTTAGGACTTAGAAGTTGATATTCGCCAATCTCATACCAAAACAATGGAGATCTGCAACATAACCCATACAAAGCTTTGCAGGGTGCATGTCAATAATCTTTTGATAGCTGCTATTGTATGCGTACTCTATAAAAATGAGATGCACATCCCAACTACCTAAAAATTGCAAGACACATGCTCTCAACAAATCTTCTAAAGTATGTATTGTCCTCTTAGACTGTCCATCTGTCTATGGTTGGAATGATGTACTCAACCTCAACTACCCATGGTTATGTGAAGATGCTCCCAAAAGTGACAAGTAAACTGTGGGCTCTGATCTCCAAACCACAAAATAAACACGTTTTTATCTTAGCGGAAGCGATTCGATAAACAGCGGAAGACAAAAAAATCACGGGAAATTAAAACTTTTCGAGACAAGAACTTGAATCCATAAAAGTTTCTTCCATAACAACAGATAAACTGTTTACATCTCATGATAATTACTTCTTGAGTAATTATATACATCAAAATCTCAAGAACACATAACAAAAGACTCCAAGACCTGAGAGTACAGAGGACACATAGGACTGACTCTAACTACACCACATGGCAGGCTAAATCTCCACCTGAGATTCACTACTGCTCCTGGTGCTGCTGCTGCTGAGACTGGTCACCTGTAGACCGGTTCCTCCATCTCCGACGTCCACCGAAAAAGTTGAAGTTTACGGGGTGAGACAATTTTACATAATTGTCCCAGCGAGAGTTATAACTCTCCGCCAAAAGCTTTTATTATAACATCAAAGAATAACTTAAACAGTATGGCTCTCAAAGTATTCAATAGCAGTTGCAGCTATAAACAAGAGCTCAACATTTACGAAAATATGAAGAAATATAAGAGCTATCACAGTGTACCATCAATCAACTAACTCGTAGATATCTCTAACAGGTATACTACGTGGTTGATTATGTTTTACAAACAACATTATGCCCTGTGGAGATGAGGCATACCACTCATACTCCAACTGATCGCTAAGAAGTCACATCAGTATCATACATAGGTCATTAAGAGAGCCGGATTCTCAAGACCTTCACCTTCCTCAGTCAGTAAGAGGATTACTTGTAGGACATCTTGTGTCTCTAATATTATAGCTCACCAGGGTAAACTGGCCCTTCGCTATTTTAGAGTTACAGTGGCGTTCTGTACTCTCTTCGTCATCAGGAGATTTCATGTTTATCTCCACTGATATGGATATCTATGTTTTCTTCATCATCAGGAGGTTTCATGTTTACCATCCACTGATACGGTAGGGTTTTGTAGTGAAAGGGTTGACGGATTACACATCTACATCAAACACCTACACTAGGATGTAAGGTTCTACACATCCATGTACCCCACATACTCAATAGTATGTGATCCAGGAGTTCCCTTAGGAAAACCTGTTTCACCATCATTTGATCTCTGACAATGATGGATCTATGATCAGGGCTCTACATTATACTTGATTAGTTAGGTACATTCAGTATTCTTTTAACATCATACATTGTTTTTCAAACAATAACAGTAGCATAACAGCTATGAAAGGAGAATACTAGATGTAACAAGCCTAACTCCCATCAATCATCATTTCTCGTTATATTCATCACAAGTCATCTCTAAAGCATGACCTTGATGGTATTCATGGCTCTCACAGCCCATTAAGTTATAGGTTGCCACTGACAAGGCATCAAGATATTTTACTTATTCATAAAGCTTTTAACATGCTTTTAATGAATACAGTATCATCATCCATACCTGGATATGATCACCTTCATATCAGGACCTGCATGGTTAGTTCAACTGATAAAGGTAATTCAAAACAAGAAATACACTTCCCACTCTTATCATAAGAGTTAAGTCCTCTGATTCTCATCAATTAGAGTTTAATAGTCATAATGCATGTCATTACCCTTGAATTAGGGTTTACTATTCACATTACATAACATCACCCTTAAATTAGGGTTTACTATTCACATTACGTGTCATCACCCTTAAATTAGGGTTTACTATTCACATTACGTGTCATCACCCTTAAATTAGGGTTTACTATTCACATTAAGGTGAATAGAACTCATATCATCATCTGGTATGAGGAACATCATCATGGATACTCTCAGATTGGCTTAAGATTCATCATATATCATAATTAGGGTTTCCAGGATCTCACATAGGTGGATCATACCCTAATCATGCACATCTATGTGTATTGAAGGTTCTTTACTTAAGTTTCCACCCAAAAAGGGGTACTTTCTCTCTCTTAAAGTACTCTCTCTCTCTAAAGTACTAGTAGATGGTGATAACACCACTCTAGATCAGGTTGGGTTAAGTCCTCTTTGGTTAACATAAGCCAACACATCACTATCATGTGATTAGGGTTTGATTTGAACAAGGTTTTACTCAATTGAACCCTTCAGGGGTATTTTGGTAATTTACCCCATTGATCACATCATGGTTCAATTCATTAGTCACTTAATCCCCTAATGTCCTAGGTTATCATTAGGGTTTAGATTTGATCATTATAGCACCATTTACACCTTCAAGTGGTTAAGTGAATTCAGCCTTTGAAAACCTCAAACGGTTTCAACCTTCATCCTCCAAATGGTTTGAGACCGTTTGGATGGGTTGACCGTTTGCTAGGGTTGACTCCAAGACCATGTGACCTTCAAGTTTGAGAGAGGGTGAAGACCATTTGGCAACTTTGACTTCAAGACCGAGAGAGCTCACATGGTTTGAGACCGTTTGGTGTCTCTCGATCTTGAGACCGTTTGAGTCCAAACGGTCTTGAGACCGTTTGGCTCCAAACGGTCTTGAGACCGTGAGACCTCACATGGTCTTGAGACCGTGAGACCTCACACGGTCTTGAGACCGTGTGACCTCAAACGGTCTTGAAACCGTGAGGTCTCAAACGGTCTTGAGACCGTGAGGCCTCACACGGTCTTGAGACCGTTTGGTCCACTTGGTCTCAAACCGTTTGGTCCTTCAACATGGTTCAAAAGTTCCAATTGTTGATGATTATCAATGTTGAAGCCCCCAAATAGTCAAAGCCATGGTAAACACTTATAGATTGAGTCAATTAGGGTTTACTTAACCAATTGGTCACTCAATTGTTATCTAATTATGGTTAAAGTCGGTTCAATTAAGGTCTATCAATGTTCAACCATCAACACTTCAACAATGTAATTCAACACAAGGTTGAACCCTTCAATTGAGCTCCAATTGGGCCCAAACTTGGCTCAAACGGTCTTGAGATCGTGTGGATGAACTCCACACGGTCTTGAGACCGTTTGCCCAAGATTTCATCAAAATATAATATGATTTGATAGGGGTTGAACCTTGATTGAGTCACAAATAAGTTATTTTAATTAATTCGATAGCCTATTGCAATTGGGCCCTCAATTGATCAAATTAACTTAACCCTAGACCTCCAAACGGTCTTGGGTTGTCACCACACGGTCTTGAGACCGTTTGGATGGATTCCAAACGGTCTTGAGACCGTTTTCCCATCCAACTTTTGGATTCTAGTGAAAACTCTTCAAGGTTGGATCTATTGAGTTGATGATCATATCAATACTTAATTGCAATGTAATTTGGTATGTTTGTACCTTCAATTGGTCAACTATACTAGACCCCATACCTCCATACAGTCTTGGGTGATCCCCCACTCGGTCTTGAGACCGTTTGGTTGATCCCCAAATGGTCTTGAGACCGTTTGGGTCAATCAACCCAAAAACACTTAATAAATTCATTGTGATTTCAATACTGATTTCAATTAGGGTTAGCCCTAGTAATCACCCTTCAACTCTTAGCTCGTTTGGAATTAGTCCATCAAATTTGGTGAGTTGTTAATAAAAAATTATTTTGAACAGTAATCTCATACGGTCAATGCATGGTCAACGTCCTTACACGGTCTTGAGACCGTTTGCCCAAAAAGGGCGATTTCAACAGATTGGAGATCAGGACTAAATTCAATTAAAGTTGTTGAGTAAAAAGGTCATATCTCTCGATTCCTTTGGAGTTATCTTCTCAAATTTTGAGGGTGATTAGCCTACATAATTTTGTATAGAAATCTTATACGGCCCACGCTCGGTAAATGGGGTTAAACGGTCTTGAAGACCGTTTGCCCTCACTCGGTCTTAAGACCGTTTTCTCACCACACGGTCTTGAGACCGAGAGAGCCAAAGGTAGAGACCGTTTGGTAAAGTGAAAAGCGGTGGATTAACCTTGGAAATAACGCCTTCATCTCCTATCTCAAGAAAAGCAAGGATTTCCCACGGATTTGCTTGCAAAGTAGCAAAGGAAAGTAGAGAAGAAGAAGAACTATCATCTACATGCATAAATAAGATGTATATAACAAAGCATGGGTTTAAAGTTATAAAACCCGCCTAAAGCTTGCTCCTTGAGCTCCAAGATTTCGAGCTCCAAGCTTTTAATTGCGTCCTTGAGTTTCCACAGGTCGTCCAAGGTGATTCTTCCAAGGAAAGTTGAGAAAAGATGGCTAGAAAGGTAGAGTTAAGGGAGCTAGTCATCAATTTGGCCTTGAATTCGAATTCTAACCATGAAATTAGGCAAAAGGAGGGATTCAAACCTACCTTTCTCTCCTTGGTCGTCGTCCTGAGCTCCAAGGCTGTTCCTTAATCAGTTTGGTTGAATAGAACAGTGAAGGAGACGAAGGGAAAGTTTCCTTGCTTAGAGAGGTGGAGTGCTTATATACTTGGGGTAGGGTTTTTTTTTTTAATATAAGTTCATAAGTTCCTCAAAAAAAATTTCAACTAAGTCCCTCCATCTTTCTATGCTCGTCCTCTCTTCTTACTTTTAAGGACAACTTTCTTTTAAGGTCAAGAAATGAGAGCAAAGAAGATCAACCTATAACTTAAGGTACATACATAGAAGGCTATTGTACGTACACCCTGATTATTCAATCACAAAGGTGTTTTCATTGCTTGATTAATCAATTGAAGTGACCTCTTCATCATTTCTTCTCTAATGATGATGAGAGTCTTAAAAGATACATTTAGATGATGTATTTTACAATTTGCATCCCTCAAATTGGGTAAATTGCATTTTACCCCAAATTAGGGTTTCAAGTACCGGGATTGCTTCCACAGCTGCACCTTGGTGCCCAAGCTTGGGAAATCCCACAAACTTTATTAAAAAGATTCTCATGAGGTCTCACATCAGAGGAACATCTCAACATGTGCAAATTGCAAGTTAACCCTTCTAAATGGGTAAATTGCACATAGGTCCCTGTAATATAAAACAATGCTACAACTTTATATAAAAAAAAGGAGCAAAAACTGAAATATATGTTTCTGAGAAACTTAATTACATGCCCAAGGTCATTCACAAGGATTTAATTATATATTTAGGCAAAACATCTAGGGTTAGCTCATAGCCCAGGTCAGGGATGTTACAAATTATCCACCCCTTACAAGGATTTCGTCCCCGAAATCGATAAGACATATTAAGAGAAAAGGGCAGGATACTTTTTTCTCATCTCATCCTCTAGTTCCCAAGTGGCTTCTTCAACACCACAGTGGTTCCAGAGGACTTTCACAAGACCTATATCTTTCTTCTTTAACTTTTTAATCCTGTTATCAAGGATCGACATTGGTCCTTCCTCATAAGATATATCATCATTCAATTCTACCTCCATAGGTTGTAGAACTGACGCGGTGTCTGGGTGACATTTCTTCAGCATAGAAATGTGAAACACAAGGTGTAACCTCTGTAACTCTGGTGGCAGCTCTAGTCTATATGCTACCTTTCCAATCCGTTCGATGATTGGATAAGGCCCCATAAATCTAGGAGCTAACTTCCCTTTCCTTCCAAAACGAAGGACTCCTTTCCAAGGCGAGACCTTGAGATACACTCTGTCTCCAACCTGGAAATCTAAGGGTCTACGACGTTTGTCAGCATAAGATTTCTGTCTATCATGTGCAGTCTTAATCTGTTGTTGTATTACTTTAATCTTCTCTGTATCTGTTGCACAAGATCAGGACCTAACAACTGATGCTCACCAGTCTCGAACCAACACAAAGGTGATCTACAACGTCTACCATACAAGGCTTCATAAGGTGCCATATCAATACTATGCTGATAGCTATTGTTATAGGCAAACTCTATCAAGCTTAGGTGTAGATCCCAACCCCCGGTAAATTGGAGAACACATGCTCTCAAAAGGTCTTCTAAAGTCTATATGGTCCTTTCTGACTGTCCATCAGTCTGTGGATGAAAGGCCGTACTAAACCTTAGCTTGGTGCCTAAGGCTCTGTGTAACTGTTCCAAAAAATGACTTGTAAACTGAGGACCTCGGTCAGAAACTATTGTGACAGGAACTCCGTGCAAACGCACTATCTCTTGAACATATAATTCTGATAACCTTTCAGCAGAATAGGTTGTTTTGACAGGTAAGAAATGCGCTGTATTAGTCAACCTATCAACAATTACCCAAATGGAATCATGTCCTTTGCTTGTCCTGGGTAGGCCAACAACAAAGTCCATGGTCACATGATCCCACTTCCACTGTGGTATGGGTAAAGGTTGCATTGTTCCTGCAGGCTTCTGGTGTTCAGCTTTAACTTGCTGACACACGGGACACCTCAGAACAAACTCTACAACATCCTTCTTCATTCCAGGCCACCAATACAGATCATTCAAATTACGATACATCTTGGTGCTCCCTGGATGCATAGCATACATGGAAGAATGAGCTTCTTCCAGAACTAACTTCCTTAAGTTATCCATATCCGGCACTATCATCCTTCCATTATAACAGGCTACTTGGTCATCTGAGTCATGGAAACCATCTCACTTCTCATTTCGATACTCAGATCTAATCTGCTGAACTGCAGCATCATCTAGCTGTGCTTCCTTAATCTGCTCTCTTAAGGTAGGTTTAATATGCATCTCAACCAACAACCTGGCTAACAATGACACCTTCAACTGTACATTGTCTTGCCTTAAAGAGATAAGCATATCTCTCCTAGAGCATACTAAAGAGTTTAGTTGTGCCCTATCCATGGTTGATGTTGCTGATTTCCTACTCAAGGCATCTGCAACAACATTGGCCTTGCCCGAATGGTAATCAATTGTACAATCGTAGTCCTTGATTAATTCCATCCAACGACGTTGCCTCATGTTAAGCTCATGCTGAGAGAAGATATACTTAAGGTTCTTGTGGTCTGTGAAAATCTGGAATGTTTCTCCGTAGAGATAATGTCTCCAGATTTTCAAGGCATGAACCACAGCAGCTAACTCCAGATCGTGTGTCGGATAATTCTCCTCGTGTTTCTTAAGCTGTTGAGAAGCAAAAGAAATCACTTATTTATCCTGCATCAACACACATCCAAGTCCATTCTTGGAAGCATCACATAAGACTACATATCCTTTTCCTTGTTCAGGTAGCACAAGCACAGGTGCACTTGTCAACCTATCCTTCAACAACTGGAAAGATTGTTGACACTTATCACTCCAAGAAAAAGGAACATCTTTCCGGGTCAACTTGGTCAAAGGTAAGGCTATAGAACTAAAGTTCTTAATGAACCTTCGATAATAGCCAGCTAACCCCAAGAAACTTCGAATCTCTGTCGGTGTCTTCGGTTGTTCCCATTGTAGAACAGATTCTACCTTTGTAGGGTCAACACGAATTCCCGAGGCAGATATTACATGTCCAAGAAAGGATACCTCTGGTAGCCAAAACTCACACTTGCTAAACTTAGCATACAACTTGTGTTCTCTTAGTAAGGCCAAAGCTTGGCGGAGATGCTGCTCATGCTACTGAGCATCCTTACTATAGATCAGAATGTCATCTATAAAGACGACAACACATTGATCAAGGAAAGGTCGAAAAACTCTATTCATGAGTTCCATAAATGCAGCTGGTGCATTGGTTAGTCCAAACGACATAACCATGAACTCATAGTGACCATAC
Organism: Alisma plantago-aquatica; assembly: GCA_963693085.1. Lineage (NCBI taxonomy): Eukaryota > Viridiplantae > Streptophyta > Magnoliopsida > Alismatales > Alismataceae > Alisma > Alisma plantago-aquatica. The sequence goes on along the minus strand of OY856410.1, from coordinate 405,154,802 downwards.
CTTGTCCTAAAGGTAGACTTGGATATGTCACTATCCTTAATACGGAGTTGATGATATCCAGACCTCAAGTCTATCTTTGAAAAGACTGTTGCACCACGCAACTGATCAAAGAGATCATCAATCCTCGGCAGAGGGTACTTATTCTTTATTGTCACTTTATTGAGTTGTCTGTAGTCGATGCACAACCGCATTGACCCATCTTTCTTTTTAACAAACAAGACCGGAGCACCCCAAGGTGAAGTGCTCGGTCGGATAAAACCCTTCTCAAGTAACTCTTGAAGCTGTTTCTTGAGTTCTGCCATCTCGGCAGGCGCCATCCTATACGGATTCTGGGCTATGGGTTTTGTATCTGGAATCAGATTGATTTCAAAATCAATCTCCCGAGGTGGTGGTATACCAGGAAGTTCTTCAGGAAACACATCCTCAAATTCCCTGACTATGGGAACTTCAGCAGGATTGGACTTTTCCTTGGTAACATCAACCACATGGGCTAAGAATGCATAACATCCTTGCCTCAACAACTTATCAGCAACCATAGCTGACACAAGACAGGTGGGAAGAATCTTTCTTTCTCCTTGAAAGATCCATGTGCTGCTTTCATCAGCAAACACAGCCAACTTGGACTCACAATCCAAGACAACTCTATACCTCTCTAAGGTATCCATCCCGAGGATTATATCAAATCCTTGCATATCAAGCGGTATAAGATCCACTTGAATGAGATGGTCAGAAAAGGAGAGGATGCAAGGAGAGCATACCTTCTGCAAAACGGCAGACCCACTCAACGGAGTCTCCAACAACAAACTATCTACCCTATGACTAACAGTCACATTGCAGTTATGAATCACTCTTCGAGTGATGAAAGAGTGTGTAGCACCAGGGTCAATCAGAACAGATACAACACAAGATGTAGACATATCAGAATATAAAAGTTTCATCTGACCTGCCACTACCCGTGGATTGACCACTGCATCTGGTGGGTTCATAGCATAGAACCTCGCTGTCGCCTGGTGTTGAGGTGGTGCTGATGATCCAGCTTGAGACGCTTGTCCACGCCCTTGAGCTGCTCCTTGAGATTGCATTATCTGAGATCCTTGTTGATTCTGTCTCGGAGGCTGTGTCACACTGACAGGCCTAGAACGGCAATCCTTCATCATCAAGTGTCCCATCTTACCACAGTTGTAGCATCTCCTCTCCTATTGTTGTGGTCGGGGTGGTCCAATAACTGACATCGATGCAGAACTGTGAGTCCGTTGAAGCGGTTGACTCCGTCCTCTACCTTTGCTTGGTGACCATTGAGTTTGAGAACTCGATCTGGGTGGTGGAGGGTTAGGTGCAGAGAATCTAGGTTTCTTAAAATCCCTAGATGAAGAACCCTGGAACTGTGGATATCTTTTCTGGGTTTGCCTCTTCTCAACCACAGATCTCTCTATCCTTCGGACTGACTCAACAAAGGTAGAGAATCTCTCTCGGTTTTCTAAGGCAGACACATGGGTTGACATATCAGCATTCAAACCCTTCTCAAATCTCCTGATTCTTTCCTCGTCTGTGGCAGCCATGTGCGGACAGAACCGCAGCAATTCCATGAACTTAGCTTCATACTCGCTAATGTTCATCATGCCCTGCCTCAATCTCTCAAACTGAGAGATCTTCTCATCTAGGAAGGTCTTTGGAAAATATCTATTGATAAATTCCCGACGAAACTCTTCCCATGAGAACTCTATTCCAGGTCTCTTCTGCTCTTCCATGTTCCACCAGTGACCAGCACTGCCTTTGAGAAGATAGACATCATGTCTAACCTTCTCATCCTCCGGGATAATAAGAATCCTGAAAGCCTTCTCCAACTCTGTCAACCATAGGTCATCATCTGCGGGGTCGGCAGTCCCAAAGTACTCGGTAGCTCCGACACGACGAAGTCGCTCGAACGTCTTACCGATACCTTGTCCTTCAGGCTGGACAGGTGCCCTTGGTGTAGGCATGGACATCGTGTCGGTTATGTGTGTCATGGCAATCATGAACTGCCCGAACATTGTCTGTACAGCTGGGTTACCCATGTCGACTGGGTCAAACTGGGGTGGCTCTCTTGGTGACTCTGGTGCAAGCTGTTCTATTCTTGGAACCCTTGCACCGCCTTGAGGTGCACTAGCACTACTCTCTGCCACGTACTCATCATGTGGTTCAGCCATTCTTATGTATCTTCTTCTCCTGAGGAGCAGAAGATTCTATCAGATAAGGAAGGAGTACTTAAAGATAGACTCGACATCCTAAGTCCTATGCCTCTGTAGACTCAACTGACCTAGAGCTCTGATACCACTAATTGTGGGCTCTGATCTCCAAACCACAAAATAAACACATTTTTATCTTAGCGGAAGCGATTTGATAAACATCGGAAGACAAAAAAATCACGGGAAATTAAAACTTTTCGAGACAAGAACTTGAATCCATAAAAGTTTCTTCCATAACAACAGATAAACTGTTTACATCTCATGATAATTACTTCTTGAGTAATTATATACATCAAAATCTCAAGAACACATAACAAAAGACTCCAAGACCTGAGAGTACAGAGGACACATAGGACTGACTCTAACTACACCACATGGCAGGCTAAATCTCCACCTGAGATTTCACTGCTGCTCCTGGTGTTGCTTCTACTGAGACTGGTCACCTGTAGACCGGTTCCTCCGTCTCCGACGTCCACCTAAAAAGTTGAAGTCTACGGGGTGAGACAATTTTACATAATTGTCCCAGCGAGAGTTATAACTCTCCGCCAGAAGCTTTTATTATAACATCAAAGAATAACTTAAACAGTAAGGCTCTCAAAGTATTCAATAGCAGTTGCAGCTATAAACAAGAGCTCAAAATTTACGAAAATATGAAGAAATATAAGCACTATCACAGTGTATCATCAATCAACTAACTCGTAGATATCTCTAACAGGTATACTACGTGGTTGATTATGTTTTACAAACAACATTATGCCCTGTGAAGATGAGGCATACCACTCATACTCCAACTGATCGCTAAGAAGTCACATCAGTATCATACATAGTTCATTAAGAGAGCCGGATTCTCAAGACCTTCACCTTCCTCAGTCAGTAAGAGGATTACTTGTAGGACATCTTGTGTCTCTACTATTATAGCTCACCAGGGTAAACTAGTCCTTCGCTATTTTAAAGTTACAATGGCGTTCTGTACTCTCTTTGTCATCAGGAGATTTCATGTTTATCTCCACTGATACGGATATCTATGTTTTCTTCATCATCAGGAGGTTTCATGTTTACCATCCACTGATACAGTAGGGTTTTGTAGTGAAAGGGTTGACGGATTACACATCTACATCAAACACCTACACTAGGATGTAAGGTTCTACACATCCATGTACCCCACATACTCAATAGTATGTGATCCAGGAGATCCCTTAGGAAAACCTGTTTCACCATCATTTGATCTCTGACAAAGATGGATCTATGATCAGGGCTCTACATTATACTTGATTAGTTAGGTACATTCAGTATTCTTTTAACATCATACATTGTTTTTCAAACAATAACAGTAGCATAACAGCTATGAAAGGAGAATACTAGATGTAACAAGCCTAACTCCCATCAATCATCATTTCTCATTATATTCATCACAAGTCATCTCTAAAGCATGACCTTGATGGTATTCATGGTTCTCACAGGCCATTAAGTTATAGGTTGCCACTGACAAGGCATCAAGATATTTTACTTATTCATAAAGCTTTTAACATGCTTTTAATGAATACAATATCATCATCCATACCTGGATATGATCACCTTCATATCAGGACCTGCATGGTTAGTTCAACTGATAAAGGTAATTCAAAACAAGAAATACACTTCCCACTCTTGTCATAAGAGTTAAGTCCTCTGATTCTCATCAATTAGAGTTCAATAGTCATAATGCATGTCATTACCCTTGAATTAGGGTTTACTATTCACATTACATAACATCACCCTTAAATTAGGGTTTACTATTCACATTACGTGTCATCACCCTTAAATTAGGGTTTACTATTCACATTACGTGTCATCACCCTTAAATTAGGGTTTACTATTCACATTAAGGTGAATAGAACTCATATCATCATCTGGTATGAGGAACATCATCATGGATACTCTCAGATTGGCTTAAGATTCATCATATATCATAATTAGGGTTTCCATGATCTCACATAGGTGGATCATACCCTAATCATGCACATCTATATGTATTGAAGGTTCTTTACTTAAGTTTCCACCCAAAAAGGGGTACTTTCTCTCTCTTAAAGTACTCTCTCTCTCTCTAAAGTACTAGTAGATGGTGATAACACCACTCTAGATCAGGTTGGGTTAAGTCCTCTTTGGTTAACATAAGCCAACACATCACTATCATGTGATTAGGGTTTGATTTGAACAAGGTTTTACTCAATTGAACCCTTCAGGGGTATTTTGGTAATTTACCCCATTGATCACATCATGGTTCAATTCATTAGTCACTTAATCCACTAATGTCCTAGGTTATCATTAGGGTTTAGATTTGATCATTATAGCACCATTTACACCTTCAAGTGGTTAAGTGAATTCAGCCTTTGAAAACCTCAAACGGTTTCAACCTTCATCCTCCAAACGGTTTGAGACCGTTTGGATGGGTTGACCGTTTGCTAGGGTTGACTCCAAGACCATGTGACCTTCAAGGTTGATAGAGGGTGAAGACCATTTGGCAACTTTGACTTCAAGACCGAGAGAGCTCACATGGTTTGAGACCGTTTGGTGTCTCTCGATCTTGAGACCGTTTGAGTCCAAACGGTCTTGAGACCGTTTGGCCCCAAACGGTCTTAAGACCGTGAGACCTCACACGGTCTTGAGACCGTGTGACCTAAAATGGTCTTGAGATCGTGAGGTCTCAAACGGTCTTGAGACCGTGAGGCCTCACACGGTCTTGAGACCGTTTGGTCCACTTGGTCTCAAACCGTTTGGTCCTTCAACATGGTTCAAAAGTTCCAATTGTTGATGATTATCAATGTTGAAGCCCCCAAATAGTCAAAGCCATGGTAACCACTTATAGATTGAGTCACTTAGGTTTATCCTTAACCAATTGGTCACTCAATTGTCCCTCAATTGTTATCCAATTAGGGTTAAAGTCGGTTCAATTAAGGTCTATCAATGTTCAACCATCAACACTTCAACAATGTAATTCAACACAAGGTTGAACCCTTCAATTGAGCTCCAATTGGGCCCAAACTTGGCTCAAACGGTCTTGAGATCGTGTGGATGAACTCCACACGATCTTGAGACCGTTTGCCCAAGATTCCATCAAAATCTAATATGATTTGATAGGGGTTGAACCTTGATTGAGTCACAAATCAGTTATTTTAATTAATTCGATAGCCTATTGCAATTGGGCCCTCAATTGATCAAATTAACTTAACCCTAGACCTCCAAACGGTCTTGGGTTGTCACCACACGGTCTTGAGATCGTTTGGATGGATTCCAAACGGTCTTGAGACCGTTTGCCCATCCAACTTTTGGATTCTAGTGAAAACGCTTCAAGGTTGGATCTATTGAGTTGATGATCATATCAATACTTAATTGCAATGTAATTTGGTATGTTTGTACCTTCAATTGGTCAACTATACTAGACCCCATACCTCCATATGGTCTTGGGTGATCCCCCACTCGGTCTTGAGACCGTTTGGTTGATCCCCAAATGGTCTTGAGACCGTTTGGGTCAATCAACCCAAAAACACTTAATTAATTCATTGTGATTTCAGTACTGATTTCAATTAGGGTTAGCCCTAGTAATCACCATTCAACTCTTATCTCGTTTGGAATTAGTCCATCAAATTTTGTAAGTTGTTAATAAAAAATTATTTTGAAAAGTAATCTCATACGGTCAACGCATGGTCAACGTCCTTACACGGTCTTGAGACCGTTTGCCCAAAAAGGGCGATTTCAACAGATTGGAGATCAGGACTAAATTCAATTAACGTTGTTGAGTAAAAAGGTCATATCTCTCGATTCCTTTGGAGTTATCTTCTCAAATATTGAGGGTGATTAGCCTACATAATTTTGAACAGAAAGCTTATACGGTCCATGATCGGTCAACGGGGTTAAATGGTCTTGAAGACCGTTTGCCCTCACTCGGTCTTAAGACCGTTTGCTTACCACACGGTCTTGAGACCGAGAGAGCCAAAGGTAGAGACCGTTAGGTAAAGTGAAAAGCGGTGGATTAACCTTGGAAATAACGCTTTCATCTCCTAGCTCAAGAACAGAAAGGATTTCCCATGGATTTGCTTGCAAAGTAGCAAAGGAAAGTAGAGAAGAAGAAGAACTATCATCTACATGCATAAACAAGATGTATATAACAAAGCATGGGTTTAAAGTTATAAAACCCGCCTAAAGCTTGCTCCTTGAGCTCCAAGCTTTCGAGCTCCAAGCTTTTAATGGCGTCCTTAAGTTTCCACAGGTCGGCCAAGGTGATTCTTCCAAGGAAAGTTGAGAAAAGATGGCTAGAAAGGTAGAGTTAAGGGAGCTAGTCATCAATTTGGCCTTGAATTCGAATTCTAACCATGAAATTAGGCAAAAGGAGGGATTCAAACCTACCTTTCTCTCCTTGGTCGTCCTCCTGAGCTCCAAGGCTGTTCCTTAGTCAGTTTGGTTGAATAGAACAGTGAAGGAGACGAAGGGAAAGTTTCCTTGCTTAGAGAGGTGGAGTGCTTATATACTTGGGGTAGGGTTTTTTTTTTAATATAAGTTCATAAGTTCCTCAAAAAAAATTTCAACTAAGTCCCTCCATCTTTCTATGCTCGTCCTCTCTTATTACTTTTAAGTACAACTTTCTTTTAAGGTCAAGAAATGAGAGCAAAGAAGATCAACCTATAACTTAAGGTACATACATAGAAGGCTATTGTACGTACACCCTGATTATTCAATCACAAAGGTGTTTTCATTGCTTGATTAATCAATTGAAGTGACCTCTTCATCATTTCTTCTCTAATGATGATGAGAGTCTTAAAAGATACATTTAGATGATGTATTTTACAATTTGCATCCCTCAAATTGGGTAAATTGCATTTTACCCCAAATTAGGGTTTCAAGTACCGGGATTGCTTCCACAGGTGCACCTTGGTGCCCAAGCTTGGGAAATCCCACAAACTTTATTAAAAAGATTCTCATGAGGTCTCACATCAGAGGAACATCTCAACATGTGCAAATTGCAAGTTAACCCTTCTAAATGGGTAAATTGCACATAGGTCCCTGTAATATAAAACAATGCTACAACTTTATATAAAAAAAGGAGCAAAAACTGAAATATATGTTTCTGAGAAACTTAATTACATGCCCAAGGTCATTCACAAGGATTTAATTACATATTTAAGCAAAACATCTAGGGTTAGCTCATAACCCAGGTCTGGGATGTTACATAAACTGAGGACCTCTATTTGACATGATGGCAACCAGGATACCATGCAAATGAACGATCTCATCAACATAAACATGTGCCAACTTCTCAGTTGTATATGTTGTCTTCATTGGAAGGAAATGCACTGACTTGGTCAAACTATCAATGATTTTCCAAATAGAATCATGGCCTTTGGCTATCCTAGGAAGTCCAACAACAAAGTCTATCATGATATGATCCCATTTCCACTATGGTATAGGTAACAGTTGTAAAGTCACTACAAGTTTTTGATGCTCGACATTAACCTACTGACACACATGGCATTTTACCACAAACTCAGATACATCTCACTTTACACCAGGCCAACCAATATAGATCTTTGAAATTGTAGTACATCTTGGTACGACTTGGTTGCATAACGTACATCAAAGAGTGATCCTCTTCTAGATTCAACTTTCTTAGATAATCTATATCTGGTATGACTACTCCAATGTGGTAACATAGTGTCCCATCCTCTGACTCATGGAAGCCATCATGCTTCTCACTACCAAACTCTACTCAGATCTAGTGAATCGCAATATCATCATGTTGTGCATCTCTAATATGTTGCCTTAACGTATGCTTTACATGTAACTAGGCCAACAAGCATGCTAACAAGGAGACCTCCAACCTCACATTCATTGGATGCAAGGAGACCAACATGTCTCTCTTATGGCATGCCAAATAGCATAACTATGCCTTACCCACAGATGATGATGAATAATACTTCCTGCTCAAATCATGTGCTACACTGTTCACCTTACCTGGATGGTATTCTATGGTGTAGTCATAGTCTTTAATCAACTCCATCCATTGTAGTTTCCGCATGTTCACCTTCTGCTTTGAAAAGATGTACTTTTGGTTCTTGTGGTCAGTGAAGATCTGACACTTCTCACCATAAAGGTAGTGTCTCCATATCTTCAAAGCATGGACCACCATTGCAAGCTCTAGATCATGTGTTAGGTAGCTCTCTTCTTATTTCTTAAGATGTCATGAAGCAAAAGAAATCATGTTTTTTTTCTTGCATCAGCACGCAGCCCAAACTGTTCTTTGATGCATCATAGAAGACAATATAACCCTTCGCTTGCTCTGGCAGAACCAACACTAGATCACTGGTCAGCTTCTCCTTCAAAAGTTGGAAAGAACGTTGACACTTGACATCCCAAACAAACAACACACATTTCCTCGTCAACTTTGTTAGGGGTAACTACTGTGTTGAAGTTCTAGATAAATCTCATGTAGTAGCCTACTAACCCAAGGAAGTTGCAAACCTCTGTCGATTCCCAATCTAGCAAAAACTGAACCTTCTTGGAAAACACACGTACACCTTCATGAGATATCACGTGCCGAAGGAATGACACATCCTTTAGATAAAAATCATACATGTTGAACTTGGCGTACAACTTGTGCTGTCTCAACAAAGTCAATTCCTGTCGTAAATGTTGCTCATGTTGTTGGTTGTCTCTGGAGTATATTAAGATGTTGTCGATGAACACCACCATGAACTGGTCAAGATATGGCCATAACACCCTATTGATTAGATCCATGAACACTGTTGGTGCATTGGTTAGCCCAAATGGCATAACTAAGAACTCATAATGACCATACATGGTCCTAAAAATTGACTTGGGTATGTCATCCTCCTTGATCCACAACTGATGATATCTTGACCTTAGATCTACCTTCAAGGACATTGTGGCACCTTGCAACTGGTCAAATAGATCATCTATCTATCGTAAAGGATACTTGTTCTTGATCGTCACCTTGTTCATCAGTCGATAATCTATGCACAACATCATGGACCCATCTTTCTACTTCACAAACAACACTGAAAAACCCTAAGGGGACGTACTCAGTCTGATAAAGCCCTTCTCAAGCAATTCTTGCAACTTCTTCTTTAGCTCTTGCATCTCATCTGGTGCCATCATATACCGTGTCTATGCTATCGAATTTGTACCAAGAACCAAATTGATCTCAAAGTCAATCTCTAGGGGTAGGGAAACACCTGTGAACTCATCGGGAAACACATCCTCAAACTCATTAAACAAGTGACACCTATGGAATAATAGGATTCCTCACCTTAGTATCCACGAAATGTGCCAATAATGTCTCACAACCTTGTCTCATCACCATCTCCACTGTCATAGCTGACACCAAACACGTCAGAAGAATCTTCCTATCTCTTTCGAAGATCCAGGAAATATCACCATCGACAAACGTCGCCACCTTAGAACTATAGTCCAAGACCACCTGGTACTTCTCCAAGGTAACCATTCCAAGGATCACATCAAATCCATGCATTTCAAGTGGTATAAGATCCACTTGAATGTTGCATCCTGAGAAAGAAAGAATGCATAATGGACACACCTCTCAAAACTCGACAAAACCAACGAAAGGGGTTTCTAACCAAAGACTATCACATCTATGACTAATAGGCAAAGAACAACTAGATATCCCTTCTCTATTGATAAAAGAGTGTGTCAGACCCGGGTCAACCAAAATAGATATAAAGCAAGAAGAAGACAAATCAGAATGAAATAACTCCATATGACCTGTCATGACCCGAGGGTTGACTACTCCTTTTGGCTGACTCATAGCATAGAATCAATTTGTTTCTTGTTGTCACCCCTGTCCTCTATTGGCTTGCCCAGAAGAACCAACCCTGTCCACATCCTTGACATCCACCATTGCTAAACTATCACTACTGTGACCATTGCTGACTCTGTCTCAACTATTGTGTCACCTCTTCATCCTTCACAAGGTAGAACCACTTTGTATGCCCAACCTACCCAAAATTATAGCATACCATGGCCTGGATGACCCTACCGCTGACATTGACACTGCATTGTGAGCTCATGATGGAAAAAAACTATAGCCTTGACCACTGGGACTGTAATGTCAACCTCTACTGTTAGTGAGGTGACAAGAACCTAGGCTTCTTGAAGCCTCCAGACGACTGTCCTTGATACTATATGAGTCTCTTCTTAGCGTTCGCCTCTTGCTTCTCCACAACTGGCCGCTCTAATCTCCTAAATGACTCCACAAACATGTCAAACCACTCTCTGTTCTCTAAATCTAACATCAACATCCTCAACTAAGAGCTCAAAGCCCCTCAAAATGCCAAATTCTCTACTTATCCATTTAAGCCATATGCAAACAAAACCTCAGAAGCTCCATGAACTTTGCCTCATACTCTTTGATCATAACAGATCCCTACTCGATCATCTCAAACTATGTGATCTTCTCATCTAGATAGGTCTTCAGGAAGTATCAGCTCACAAACTCTCACTGAAAACCTTCCCAATTGATCACAGCACCATGACTTTTCTCCTCCTCAATGGCCCTCCAATGACCAACACTCCCTTTCAATAGGTACACTGTGTGCTACATCTTATTCTCTTTAGGGATATTAAGGATCTTGAAGACCTAATCTAGCTCAGTCAACCACATGTCATCATCTTCCAAATTCACCATACCGACATACTCCAACACCCGCACAAGCCTCAACCTCTCAAAGGTCTTCCCAAAACCTTGAGATTCCACATTGGGAACAATTGCCCTGGCTCAGATATTCTATTCACCATGTGCATCATCATGGTCATAAAATCTCCAAATATGGAATGAAAAGTGGGATTGGCCATAGTTGTTGGGACGAAATGAGGCACTACAAGCACTCCATCATCTCTTGCTTGCCTCCTAGCATCACCTCCTGGTGCAACAACACTGCTCTCATCTTGTTCTTCATGTTCACCAGACATATCTTTTCTTCTCTTCTTCTTCTTAATCTGCATAAATAAAAGTTACCATTAGTTATGTTGGATGACATGAGAATAAACACAAACCCTTATCATATGTTCTTGTAGACTCAACAAACCTAAAACTCTGAGACCAACCTTAACTTATGATGCCCCAATGCCACACAAAAGGAGATTACTCAAAATAAAGATGGGAACTAATACCAAACATCCAGTTTACCATAAATAGGGTAAAATAAAACAAATTCCATATAACCACATAAGAGGAAGCATATTATATCCGAGTCCACAAAACTATACCTCCTATAACATATATCATGCCAAAAGATATTGCATATCACTATTCAGTGGCTAACATGCCACAAACTTGTTACATATGATAACATGTTCACATACACAAGTCATATCTATACAACCATGACATACTGCCAAAAACTCGTGTTGATGTACAACGTCAACAAAACACCCCCAAGGATCTGAGAGTACATGGACGCCACACAAGACTCTACTACAAAACACTAGCATCATATTCCAACCTTCAACAACTACCGATCCTCTTACTGCTCAGCCTCAACTGCATGATCTCTACCACATCATGCATGACCACCTAAAAGATGTGGGAACCAATGGAGTGAAACTAACGTCCCCGTGAAAGATATAACTCTTTGACAACAACTATTACAAGCATAGGTAAACATAAAGAGCAGACTGAGCATTATAAGCAGATCTATCTAAATAATATGATTAAGGAAATTAACATTATTAAGAAATTTTGGCATCTACAACTAAGCATAATAACATCTTATGTTTTGTAGAAGGAATATGAAGAAAATATATAACTGTTATCAACTAAAAAATATAAGAAACAAGGCATGGGATCATCTAATGTGAATCGTATTTGATCCTAAACAAATATACTACTCGGTTGTGTTTACGTCTTTTAATTTCTCTAAGGATTTGAGTTGTACCACCCAAATCCAACTGACCACTGCTAAGTCAAAATAAATGACATACAAGATATATTGAAGAGATGGTCTCCATGATCTTCTCCTATACTACGCAATCAGTTCAAGTCTGCACCGTAGTGACATATCAGTCAAACTGCAAAACAACAACTTACAGTCAAAGTTATAGTCCTGTAGACAACAACTTATAGTCAAAGTTATAGTCTTGTAAATACCTAGCCCACCTAGGTATAGGTCATAGTGCTAGAAACCAGGGTATATAACTCAATCACAGAGGTACAACCACAATTTTCCTCTATTACATCATATCACATTCTCATCATCAATAGTGCTGACCGCAATCATTCTTAAAACACTCGAGATCAAGATGTCAAGGACACATAGTCACTTGCACCTTGCATACTCAACTGTATGCACTCTAGGTTTCCCTAGAATACCCATTTCATTGTGCAGCAAAGTTTTGACTCTGGAATGGATCTATGGAACAAGAAACTACATGATTGGGGTTTCATTTGGTTAGTTATGCCAGTTATATATCTTTCAATACATCAATCAAGTTACAAGTACAAACCCTAAACAAATTCTACAAAAAACATGGCTAAAGGTACAACTCCAAAAGATATAAAATGTATGAGGTATGAACTGATCACATCATCACTTGATATCACTACCAGACAAGGCCATCAACACTATCACATCACTATAGGATAACAATCCCTCATCACACCACTGGAGGATATCACCTCACACTTGGCATTCAGCCTCTTCCAGGTCATAAGACCCAATCACATAGTTCTTGCACATCATCATTATCTCATCATGCCTCATCAAGGATCATAATCATCACCCTATGTCATATCAAACACACCGTAGCATTAACAAGCTATGTTATTTACTCCACCTGCAATGTTGGAGTTACATAAGTAGGAGAGAGAAAACATCATCACATGCTAATCACTTCAATCAAGATAAGAAATTGCATCACACACTTGAAATTAGAATCAGGGTACCATATGTAGCTGATTAGGGTTTCCATTTCAATACTTGCCATTAAACCCTAAGAACGTCACTTCCCATATTCTTGGAGAACATATAAGGGTTAAGCATCATAGTTATGGTTAACCAAACACTCCATCATAAATATGTAATGACCAAAACAATGTGTAGCGACCAACACCATCACAAGTGTAGCAACCAACACTATCACAAGTGTAGCGACCAACACAATCAAAAGTGTAGCAACCGACATGGCTCACTTGTGTAGCGACCTCTAATGTTAAGGTCCCTATTACAACCAAACTAGATACATGTAGAGATTAGCCAACTAAAACATATGTTGCAACAACAAGATGAACACATGTAGCAACCACCCACATGGGGTTGGGGTTTGTTGCACCCGCAACACACCATCCAACATGTAGCAAACACTAAGACAAGATCAGTGTAGAGACTTCAAGGTCAAGCCACTCCAAACAACACATGAACAACTAAAAAATAGAGTAAAACTGTGATCGTAATAGATTATAACATCAAGGAAACTAAGAATCATCAAGGGGAAAAGCCCCATGCAAATATGGTCATAAAAAACCCTAAAACAAACATCACCAAGGTAAACATGGACAACCATGATGATAGAAGGAAAACCATGTGTCAAACTTTTGCAACCAAAGATCAAAACCTTCAACATCATATGATGGTCAGAACATAACATGGTGATAAAACCAAGGATCAAGGTGCATGTAAAGAAGTGAAACCACTTCCCTACTAAAAATTTGAACAATAAAACCTCCAGTCCAAACACGCTCAGAAGGTATGATGTAGTGGGTGTAAAATTTTCAAATCTTTATATAATGGTAATCAATAGACCAAAGTATAGCAGCGGAATAAAAACATGACTATATTCAATTATAAAACAAAGGGTTACAAACTTACATCATAAGGATCCATGTAGAGGAAATCTAAACCACCTCAAGATTGTCTCCAAGCTTCATCATCACAAACTAAGTCCAGGTTAACATGCCATGCCATCCATGTCCTCAACCTAGGATTGGAAGCATACCCCAATAAAAGAGAAGAAAAGAAAACATCAGCAAAACCTGGTATGTGCATACTAAAAAGCAAATTGAGCAATTTATAAAGAATAAGAGACATCAAAATAAAAGGCTTACCAGGCAAGAGATAAGGACCACCCAAATGGGTATCAACAGAAAGGAATCATAACAAAAGGGATACTTACCATAAAACAACATAAAAAGGATTGTGCCATAAATACTTCCACTACATAGTGGAAAACAAGCACAAGTAGGGAACACACCCCACAATCAATATCCTACATGCATGTGAGATAAACATAGCCCTAGAACAATATAAACACAATTGGCGGCCAACCCCCATAAACTTGAAGCCTGATAGAGAAAGGAATACTGCCAATCTCCCAAATATATATAAAAACATGGGCCAAGAATCACACATCTTGCCCTGGGTATGAGGTTCCTTGCCATCCTAAAAGAGCAGGAAATATCACATCTTCTATAAACAAAACCAATGCAATTACACTACTCTAGTGCAACTGAATCACATAGCATGTTTAAACAAGGTTGCCATCACACAATGGACAACTCAAACATATAAACAAATCCACTTCAAAGTGGGCATATATCACCAAGTAAACTTCCACATCACAGTGGGCATATAATATCAAAAGTCCAAATTGCACCAAGGCAACAAGATAAGATTCTAAGAGAATACCAAGTACATAACAAGTAAGATAGTTCACACGAACCATGGTATCAAAAGATAAGACATATTGTGTAGGCCAAAATTCAAAAGAATGATAAAGTAGGTGACTTGCTCAATATGGATGAATAGAGGGTACAACATACCTTAACTTCAGATTCAGCAATCCAAAGTCACATCTAGGTCCAAGACTAGGCATCCAAAGAACCTATTAAGCATATATGTGGAATTAGGGTTAGGTTTCTATTAATTATACAAGACCCTAAAAACACCTTTTTATCATTATGTGAATTAGGTTATCAAAACTATGCCATATTTTAGGTTATATTTTCCTGAGTTCGAAACATATTTTATTGTATTTTTCTAACTTATAGATAATTAGTTATGTTTTTTTACAAGTTAATTCATTATTAAATAGATCCATTGAAAACACCTATTTAAAACATTAGATTCAGGCGACAAAACAAATACCAAAAGAAAGATTACATTTTTCTGAATCCAACGAGTATTTATTTGAAATTTTTGGACAATCTCAGCAAAAGATATGAATTTGTAATTTCGGCCAATCAGAAAAATTCAAAAATCCACATAAGCTAAAAAAAACTCGTGAGAAAGGAAGCGGGGCCGACCTGTGACTTGGCCTAATAGGCAGAAGCCACATCATCAGTTAGCCTCTCAGATGACCTCGCCCAAGGAAAATGAACTAGAGGGCGAAAGGACGAAAAAGTCCCCGGTTGACAAACATTGCAAAGAGGAAAAAGGAGAGGGGTAGAAGGGAGATTGCACCGAGGGGTTTCTTCCCCAGATGAACACCCGCCATGGCTACTGGAGCAGCCTGACCTGCTCGCAACAATCAGGGCAAAACCAAGAAACTCCACGTTTTGAGAAATAAAGAGCACCGAAAGAAAGAACACAAGGGGAAGAACTCACCTATGTGCCTAATTGATGTGCCGGTTCCGCCATGGACTCCAAAATGACAACATAAGTCATAGCCAGAAACAGAGCAGAACAAACATGACCGAGGTCAAATAGGGAGAAAAATTCATCTCTCAAAGCATATGATCGGATTTGTGGGGTCATAGAGAGGTAACGGAGCAAACACCAAACACAGAGACGAGAGGAACCCCACAAACACCATTGCCATAGACGGAAAAACAAGGCATCACCATCGAAACCTCAAAATCAGACAAAACCCCAGAACTCCAAACCAGCACATGGAAACCAAAGAGAGGAGTTGAAGGAACCATACCAAAGCTTCTATTAGACTAGGATGGCTGAAGATGAACTGGAAACACGGCTCAACCGTCAGGGGAAAAGTAGAGTTCACGGCGTCAACTCGGGTGTCCTTGCTTCCAATTGAAAGGGGGAAAGTGATACATGATGGTCAAGCATCGTTTCTGTACGATTAGGGAAAGACGAGGAGCTATGCGATGGACTTTGTAGAAATGGTGGAGAAGAGGGGATTTGGGGGTTTCTCTTATCGGCCATGAGAGGGGTTATGTTAGGGGTCAGTTTGTGTGGAATCTTTCCAGGAACCCAGCGGCGAAGAAATTGTGCAAAAAGGTTGAGATTTGAGCGAGATATCTACAATACAAAATCGCCAAAAACGTGGCCTGTACTCCTACTCCGACCCGAGCTAGGAGATGACCTCAGAGTCATTAGATCACAGATCAACTGTCCAAAAGCAATCCAAAATTGGGAAAAAGGAAAGCAGGCGTGACAGGGAGATAATATGATTAAAACTAAAGTTTTATTAAATTATTTTCCTTTTTCTCTCTCCTCTTTTGAGGGCTCAAACATTATCCAAATTAAGTGGAATTTTGCATAGAGGCCAATTAAGGCATGTAGATTCCAATTAGAACTTAGTTTTGCTTTTGGAAACTTTTAATGGTTTAAATAAATCAAATATCATTTTCTCTTTCCTTCTCCATTAATGGCTTTAGGATTATCCAAATTTTATGAAACTTGACCCACAAGTCATATTTAACATGCTGATTACGAATTTGCCATCAATTTTACATATTGGAGTTGTTTGAGTATTTAATTAATATTTTGAAGGTTCTACACACTTTCTCTCTCCTGATTTTAACTTTTAAGCAAACTTTCTCCAAATTAGATGAAAATTCACCCAAAGGCTATATTTATTATATAGATTACGAATATAACATTATTTTCCTCTTTTGGGGTCAGTTATTATATTTATTTATTAATTACACTTTTTAGTAAATTTCTCTCTCTTAACTTACCATATTATTTCAAGGTGGTCCAAATTAAATGAAAATTGATATGTAGGCTTATTTTGATGTGTAGATTACAAATTTGAAGTCTATTATTTAATTTGAGGCTTTCTTACATGGGTTATATCATCTAGTCCATTAGAGGCCCATTAACCATATTATGCATGAAATTAAGTTATTTATCATTTTATTATCACCAAATAAATTATATGACATATTAGATTACATTTTTCATGGATTAGATTATTAGGATCACTCTATCCTCAACCTTGCTTGGCTAAGACCAAAAGGTTAAACTTCTAGGGTAGGGTTCGAGATCTGATATGTTACAGTGCATGTAAGAAACAACAACTCCTTTATCACTTAGAATTTGGGAACATAAATTAGAGATTAGGAGAAAGAGTAAAATATGCAAGAACGCTTCAAACTCTTAAACCCTATATCATGATAACATCATCTAACATCTTAGGATCGCATTTAGATATAAAATTGTAGCATGCAAGCATATTAATGGTGCAATAATAGAAGAGGGGAAAGTTATATAACCCACCTTAAGAAGAGGATCAAGCTCTAGAGACACAAGCTCCAAGACAAAGAAGGAACTCCAACTTTAGATCAACTCCACAGCTGACAAGGTCACCTCAAAAAGATAAGAACACACCATTATCAAAGGAAAGCTCAAGCCCTAGGCTGAACAAGAGAGAAGAAAGAAGAAAGAAAAAAGAAGAAGAAAGCTTCATCTCACTTAAGTACTAGCATGGTCAAACCATCGTTTCAACCACTATGGAGAGAAGATCTTCAACAAAGACAACATGAAGAACCATTGTCTCAACCAAGATAAGAGAGAGAGAGATAGGATCTAAGAAAAATGATATCAAGGGTAAGAAACCACTTACCAAGAAAGAAGATCACCAAGAATCACCACAGAGGACATGATCAAGCTCAAGATTACCGCATGCAAAGCTGATCGGCCACCAAAGCTCCCAGATAACCACCTCCTCAAGCACCATCAAGCTCAAGGCTTAACACTAGGAAGAAGAGAGGGAGAAGAGAGCTAAAAGATATGCTTTCATGTGAAAGAGAGGCTTTATATACTCAAGGTGGATATTATGTTGATGGGTTTTGTGCCCAAAAATTTATATGTGCTTTTGTGGCACAATTTGTATGTTGGTTTAATGGGTTCCTCTTATTTATTGTCTTTTGAAATTCATATTCTTATATGCCTAGTTGGGTAGTCCTTTCCTTTTCCTTTGGGAAGCCTTGTTCATTTGACGTACTTTATATCATAATTTTGCTCAATACTTGATTTAACATGAACATACCAGAATTTTGCTAATGTATCTACCTTTCTCCTTTTTGCTGGAGTACTCTTCCAAACCCATGTGTAGGTCAACAAGAAGACAACCAAGTTGGACTACTACCTGATCAAGTATAATTAAAACCTTCTGGGAGACTTTCTTGGGGTGGTTAGATGACCTCTGTTGATCCTTTACTTTAGTTAGTTTTCATATGTATCACCCTGCATGTTGAAGTTTAGAGACAATATCAAGTTTTGTAATAGTTAGATATTTTGTTTCCTCTACGACATTTGGTTACTTAAATCATACTTTTGAATAAAATGGATTACCATCCATTTGTAAAAAAATTATAGTGGTGTTTGATAAATGGGATGCTTCCTTTTTATTTAATTTAGTATGGAGTGGATCCCCTCTCAGGTCGCACTCCATAAAAATATGGTATCAAATTCATTAGCTATTCGTAGTCTAACAATTTCAACATTGTCTCCCTTAGGATGTTTATCAGTTTTATACATTTCTTATACCTTGTACCCTTGCCTTGTGTAGGAAAACCCTTATGGAAGGAGATAACTCATCTGGTGATAACCTAGCTAGTTATGAGACACCCCAGAACCCTAAGTATGGGATGCCAAGGATGGATCCTCCCTTTACCCCCTCAAATGTTTCAAGTTACCCACCCATCTAGGATTCCGCCTTCAGTTGGTAATGATACCCCTACTTTTTGCTGCTGCTAAAGCAGGTACTATCATCTCTTCTGAACAAAAGTTAGACTTGTTGCGATAGTTCCTTACGACAACTATGGTAGGAAAAATGAACACTCCTTCTATGTCTGAAAAGCCAAAGGAGTACTCATTAACTGACTTCATGAAGATGCAACCACCTGACTTCAAGGGTGGAGGAGAACTGGAAATGGTTGATAAGGCTAATGATTAGGTTTTTTGATGGTATGGCATGTCCTCCACATCAAAAGGTTAGATTTGCATCTTATATGCTAGATGGACCAACGCGTGTCTGGTGGAATTGAATTGCGAGGACTCACGACATCTCCTCTATGACATGGGAACAATTCTTAGTGCTTTTCCATGGGAAGTAACTTTGCATTGCTACCCTGAAAAAGAAGGATGCACAATTCAATAGTCTGAAGCAAGGTTCCTTATCTATTTATGCTTATGTGCAAAGGTTCTTGTTGCTTGAACGTTATGCTTCTAGTTTGAGTGAGGATCGTGGGGCTGACCTATTCTTGCAAGGACTTAACCACAATGTGAGTCGTACTCTTGTCCCTTATATTCCCGTGACTTTTTAATAGATGGTTGATAAAGAATTTATGTGTCGAGTCTTATCCAAGATATTAACCTATGGAACATGACAAGAAAAGGAAGTTCTCAGATGATGATCAGAAGAGGGCCTTGTATGCTAAGTGTAATGGTTATCATCCTACTAGGAAGTGTTATCATGGTAGAAATCAAGATAGACCTCAACTTGGTTGTCAAATTTTATTTCATCATTGCAATGAGCCTAATCATATCTGACCTAGATGTCCCCAACTTTGTGATGGACCTGCACTAGGTCAACAACAACAACCTCAAGCAGCTCCTCAATATAATGGCAACAATAATGGAACAAGACATGTGGAGAGACGTGTTGGAAGGGTCTTTTCTTTCGATGGATAAAAAGTTAATGAAGTAGATCATATTGAAGATAACCCATAGTCTCTTAGTTAGACTTTAAATATATGGATTATGTTTTGCATAGTACCTTGAAGATGAAAGTGATGAAGTACATGAGTTTTGAAAAGACTATTCTTTGAACCTATAGTGTTGTTTGACTTATTAGGTAAAACCTTTTAAAGGGGTGGAGTATATGTGTTTGATTATGTTGGGATGATTAAACTTCCAGGACTAAATCATTTAAAGAGGAGGAATGTTGTAATGAACCAAAACTAAGAATGATTAGAAATCTAGTGTGGTTTGTTCTTTAGATGTGACCAAACAAGGATAAAATTAAAGGCATTTACATAATAATTTAAATATATCCTATCATGAAAGTTAATTCATGAAATATATTACATACATTTCCTTTGCAATCTAATACTCACTTAATGGAGGAAAATACAATTAATACAAGTATTAAATTGACAAATGGAATTTTCATGTGCAATCATATAAATTAAAGTAGAATAAATAAATTAAATATTTTAATTGAGTAATAGGTGAAGTTTGATTCATAGTAAAATTGTATAACTCTCTTTGTAACAATGTGACATTAGTAGGACTTAATTAAGTAAGTTTTCATATAATATTCTGATAAATACAATGATAATCTATCAAAATTCCAAATGGTACCATAACTTATAAAAGGAAATCTCAAAAGTAAAACACAACGATAAAAGTGTGTTCCTTGGGAGCCAATTAGATTGATTACCAAGTTTCCTTTAGTTGAACAACAATAATTATTTTAAATATAATTAGAGAAGAAAAT
The DNA here is from genome assembly GCA_963693085.1 of Alisma plantago-aquatica. Classification (NCBI taxonomy): domain Eukaryota; kingdom Viridiplantae; phylum Streptophyta; class Magnoliopsida; order Alismatales; family Alismataceae; genus Alisma; species Alisma plantago-aquatica. Next base: position 405,133,887 of record OY856410.1, on the reverse strand, counting down.
AGGAGAAAATGGAAAAAGTGTAAAATAAATTAAAAAAGTTTTCAAAAGTGGAAATAAATATCAAATTTGAAATCTACATACAAAAATTAGCCTATGTGTGATTTTTCATCATATTTGGATAATCTTAAATATTCTATTGTATTTAGGAGAGAGAATGTATATTAAAACCCAAAATATTAAATAATATGTTATACAACCCCAAAAGGGAAAAATAATTATAAAATTGTGTTCCTCATGTTTAGATTTTCTTGTACATTAAGTTTCATATTTTTGGAGAGTTTCCAGATGCCCCTAATTCATTAAAGGAGAAAAGTAAGTGATAAGATTTAAAATATTACATAAAATTCTATTAGTCTTTAATAGTGAAAACTGATTCCAAAATCAGATTCCTCATTCCAAAATTAGCCAAGCTACCAAATTTGGGCTTAATTGGAGTTTTTTGCACCCTTAGTTGGACAAGGAAAGAATTAAATGATTAATACATCCAAAAACTAAGTTTTCCTAATCAAAATTTCGTCACATTTAACTTTTATCCATTTCTTAGATGGGCGTGTTCAATTCTACCCATTGGATCTTGATTTTATGGTTAGAAGATCGTCTCCTAGCTCATTCCCAGAAAGGAAACAAGGCAATGTTTTTCAATGGATTCAAATCATGTTTCTCCCTAGTTTCTCGACAATACTTCTCAAAATAACTTGCACTGGATTGAAAATTGAATTCTGCATCCATCCATACCCTAATCAACTTCTATCATTGTATATTCTAGAAACACCAAATATCCCTCTTCCATGACTCTAAACCATCTACACACATACATCCATATACCCAACCTTATATATAGATAACCCTAGCCCTAGTTCCACACTAACCCAAGCAATCCTTTCATAGTCTCAATTTCTCTTAGCACCATGTTTTGCTTGCCATCAATCCTAACTTCTGATCTAGGCTTGCGGCTACCTGCCTTAGCGCTCGGCGTCTTTGCGACTCAATTGATCTCTTGGTAAGTATTCAAGACATATTTTCTTCACGTTCATCAAGTTGTTTTTGTGAGCAATCGATAAGGTCATTTTCCCCAATTCTCATGCCTACCAGCTCTGCTCCTTCGTGCAACCATGGTGCGTGAGGTGGAAGGGGATGGTCCCTTTGGTGTTTTCCCTATTTTCCCCTCACTGGCTCATTCTTTTCGTTTTCTTACCAAGGGATGATTGGTGATTTTACGGATCCTTTTGATATTAGTCATGATTCTTCTCACATGCCTTTTGGATGGTCTTTCCCTTTCACATGTTAATGTCTTGATATTTTATGTAAGGGAAACTTGGTCTTTTGCAATTTTGTTTTTTTTGAAAATACCAAGAACCGGTTACATCAAATAACTAAGGGGGCAAAGAGAGAAGGGAAAATATTTAGATCTTCTAAATATTGCGAGAGGGCTTGCGGGGGACAGGATGACCACTCTAGAGTTGTGTCTGGCTGTTTGAGGCAGCTTTTAGCAAGCAGGTCGGTGAGCTTGTTCTGATTTCTCTGCCGGTAGAGGACTCCTTGGATCTGGCCGAGATCCAGTTGACAACTAATTTTTGAAGTCCACAGGCGATACTTGTCAGGAGCTGGAATGCGAGCATTGATCCAATCGGATGCGTTCTTGGAGTCAGTGAGGATGATGGCCCTGGTTAGCTTCTTTGAACGAGCCAAGAAGATAGCCTCCATGATTGCCTGCAATTCACCTTCCATAGGGTCCGTTCCTGGAGTTTGTGAGGACCTGCCTATAATCCATTCACCTTGGATGCTTCGAGCCACCGCGCAGACCGCCTTCAGGTTTCAGGCACGTGCTATAGCAGTGTCTACTGTGATAATGGTGGACAGGTGGTGTAGAGGAAGAACCTCCTTGCATGAGGTGGCGATGGAGCTTCGGGTGGGCGTGCTCTGAGTGTGGGCTTGGGTAATCGTTGCAGCCTCAGCTTTACACAGAGTTGCAAGCACTGACGAGGACATGTTCTTGTTTTTGAAGACAAAGGAGTTTCTGTCCTTCCATATGAACCAACAGGTGACCGTGAACACTATTCTCCAGTCTTGTATGTGTTTCAAGTAATTGCTGTTATAGGCGATCCATTCCGTAGGGAGAGATGAATCGAAGAAACGAGTTGCTTCATGTGGAATCATCCTTGACCAGACAGCTTTGGCTTTAGGGCAATCCCGTAGAACATGCATGCAGTCCTTCTCGTTTTGTTTACATCTTGGGCATAGCGAGTCATCAGTGAGGTGTTTCTGTAAGCGAAGGCAATTTGTAGGAAGTCGATTCTGATGGAGTAGCCATAGATGTATGGCTTGCCTCCTAGGCACTTGAAGTTCCCAAATCACTTCAATGTGGGGTTGATCCAGGGATTCAAGACTGCCACTGCTAAGTAGGCGGTATGCTGAGCTCGAGGTGAACCTGCCATCTTGAGTGTGCTTCCATATACATACGTCTGGGCCAAGCCGTTTGTCAGGAGTAGGCATGCTGGTGATAAGGCTTGTCGTCTCTTCTGTAAACCAGTAGGTGAGGAAGCTTCTGTCCCATTCGCCATTGTCAAGAATGAGACTGGAGACCTTCAGATCAACAATCTCCTCCGGGATAGCTAAGCCAGGCTTTATAGTAGGAGCAAGGCCATCGCCCACCCATTCATCTTCCCAGACAAAAGTGTCCTCGCCTGAGATTGCGATACGCCTCGAATTGCTTCTTAGGAAGGGAAGAAATTTCCTGATGCTGCGCCATATGTGGGATCCATTCTTCTTCACGGTTTCCAGTTTGGTGTATTTAGCCCTCATAACAGCCACCCAGGGAACTTGATGTTTGCAGAGAAACGCCCAGGCCAGCTTCATCATAAGCGCAGAGTTGTGATCATGAGCTCTTTTGACGCCAAGGCCACCACAGATTTTTGGTTGAGTTATCTTCTTCCATGAGACGAGGTGAAGACCCTTGTTATTGGAGCCGCCTTTCCAAATGAAATTTCTTACAGTTTGATCAATTTTGTCGCAGGAGGACACTGGGAGAAGGGTGGCTTGCATCGTATACCCAGATTGCGCATGAAGGACCGACTTAGCAAGGGTTATCCTTCCCGCTAGAGAGAGAAACTTGTTGTGCCATTGCTTAATATGCAGGTGGAGTTTTTCTAGCAAAGATCTATAGTGTTCTTTGCTTTTCCTTTTATGAGTAATAGGGATGCCGAGATGCCGACCTAAATTTGAAGTTTCATCCACTCTCAGTTTCCTGCAGACCTGGCCTCTGATCGACCTGGGCGTGTTGTGAGAGAAAAAGATGGAGGATTTGTCATTTGACAGGAAAAGGCCGGAAGCTGCGCTGAACCTCTTGAGACATCGTTTGATAGTGGTCGCTTGAGAAGTAGTGGCTTCCCTGAAGAGAATGATGTCATCTGCAAAACTTGCATGGGTGAAAGGAAGTTTTTGCCTGGCAATGAGGATGGGCTTCCACCTTTGTTGGGTAACCTCCTCTTCAATAAGCTGGCTGAAACGGTCAAGGCATAGCACAAACAAATATGGTGAGATCGGATCACCCTGCTTCACCCCGCAAGAAGGGTGGAAGGATCCAATTTGTTCCCCATTCCAGAGAATGGAAGATTCCCCTGATTTGATGATGTTCATGATGATGGAAATTATCTCGGGTGGAATGGGTGTTCTCTGAAGAGTATCCTCAATAAAGTTCCAGCTCAGTTTGTCGAACGCTTTAACTAGATCTAGCTTAAGCGCAAGGTGATGCTTCTTGCTCTGCTTGGACTCCATGCTGTGAATGATTTCCTGAACTAAGGTTATGTTGTCTCCGATGCGTCTTCCGGGCACAAAGCTGGACTGATAAGGCGAAATCCAGTCGCTCAAATATGGTTTAATTCTGGACGCTATGACTTTGGAAAGCAATTTTGTACACACGTTGTTTAGGGAGATCGGTCACAGCTGAGAGCAACTTTCCGGCGTGGGGACAGCTGAGAGCAATTTTGCAATTTAGTTTCACTAATATACCAATAAATAATGTGAATCTTGTAAAATTCATATCTTTTTATTCGAAGCTCCAAAAATTATAAAAAAAATATGTTTTAGAATCCTTAGAATTTTCTCTATATTATAGTCCAATTTTGATCATCTGATTTTGAAGTTTTAAAAACATGTTTTTTAGGGTTTAATAATCCCTATTCATTTAATAATAATAGAAGAAAGATTTTAAAGGGGTAAAAATTAGATCTTGGATCAAATCCATGATTAGAAACCTTTTACCCACTTTCTAGGATAAAATCCTAAGTTAGTCTGGGGTTTTTCCAAAGGTTTGGATTTTTGGGGTTTTACCAAAATATGTCATCAAACCCTAATTGATGGATCAAATATTATATGTAGGTTTGACTTTATTCTAGACTTGGAAGATTAGGACTTGATCTCTGACTTAACACTCAAATCAAGGTATGTTTGGACCCACTATTATTCTTGTTGAGCAATAAACCTATTTCTCTCACTCTTGACATATTAGCCTACATGATCTCTCTCTTCTTAGAATTTATTTAATGTGAAATATTCTAATTGATTCTAATATTGTGATCATCCTACTTTGTTTGACTTTCTTTTGAGTCTAGCTTGTACTTTTCTTATTGATGAAACCCTAATTGATGATACATACTAGTTTTGACCACTTATGTGGTTGATGTTTATTTTGTCCACTTTTGTGATGGAAACTTTATTTATTCTATAAAAGACTACACTTTATACTTACCTCTACAATATGCATGTTATGTGATTCAATAGCCCTAAAATAGTGTAATTACTTTGGTTTTTGGGTTGTGTGCCCATGTTATATTTTGGAATGAAGGTTGTGTGCCCCATACACGGGTTTTGTGGCCATTTTTATATATATATTGGGGAGTTTGTTGTGTGCCATACTGTGACATCCCCGGATTTTCTAAAACTGAATCTAATGTGTGACGTCCAAATTGAAACCTCACCTCAGCGAGAATCCCAATTTAAACGTCCCACACGAGGTTAAGAAGAAGAAAATCAACGGAGTCAAAAGGAAACAATCAGTAGCACATGTACATGAACAATAATAAAACCATACACACATGTTCACCATTCAACATATAATTACAACATGAATTGTTACATCATTTGATATTACATATTTGAACATCAAACTTAACATATACATGTACTACATCTAAACAACATGATCTTAAGACAACAGGTCCACCTGTACATCAGCTCGCCACACCACTCACACTATCCTGGATCTTCAAGAGCATAACCACAACCTAAACAAAAGATTACATGCGGTACACGTCAGCACATTATTTCAAGAATATTGTACTGAGTATGCCTATGTGTCTTTTTATATACCTCTCATCATATCTTGGCAATAAGATAAAACTAATACTTGGCAGTAATAGAAGAATATAAGAAAAGCATATACTTGCACAAAGATGTTCGTTAACAAAAGAGAACACATATTTTAAGCACATTTTCCATTATATATCCATGCATTTGCCACCTGAGGGAATAATGCATCATCTCTGCTACCAAAGAGAATGAGATGTAAGGCCTTATGATCTACTACCGAAGAGTTAGATCATTGTACAATGTGATCTGCTACCAAAGAGAATGATCACTTTCAAGCACTATGCTACCAAAGAGAATTAGTGCTTTCATATAATGGAATACATATATATTATGTTTGATGTGTTCATAGCAATAAGTATGGAGAATCAAGCAAGATATCATATAAGAACAATCATTTCATCCAATACCATATGCCAAGTATTTTACTACACATATAACACAAGCATATTGTATAATAAGCCAAGTAATAGGTAATGGCGTACCTTCCAAAGAGACATCTTAATCACACACATATTCCTGATGTCAACTAAAACTTTGTTAAACCTGATCAAGAGAAGATCATATACTATCATTAGGTTCTCATCATCTTACATCTCATCTTAACCCTAATTGTATCCATTTTAGGGTTTACTTAACTCATTAGGATATTCTCATTATTACTTTCCTTCTTGTCTTAGAATTATCATATTGATGTCATTTTTCATATTATGGTTCATCATCTGAACATTAGGTTCTATATCCTTTTTGTGCACATTTTAACCTTAGCTTACATCATTAACCTAAATTAGGGTTTTAAACCATGTATTAAGGGTCAAATTCATATAACATGGATTTCGTGTATATAACTGATCTCAAATTTATATATTATGTTCCAGTTACAGATATGAGGGTTTTCTGTAAATCTCATCATTTATTGAGCATGCATATATTAATTGCATCATATTTAGTATTATTAGCCCTAAATAGACATATTAATCAAATTATATGCTTTCGTGCATCAACATGACCATAACTAACATCATATGTAGTCTAAACATGATTATGGACTTACTTACATGATCTCATAATTTTAGGCCATCATTTGGTATTTATTACTCAAGAAATAAGTATTACACATATTATATGATATCACTATTTTTAGTGCATCAAAACCCTGATATAATGGTTCCAGGTTGTTCTATACATTTTTCTGAGCAGTTTGGTACTTTACTTGTATTTTTCTGATAAGCGATCTATTTACTATGAATTTTGTAAGATCTGAACATTTTTGAGATAATTACCTTCTTCGGCCAATAGCTTTTCGCCATGTGGCTAGGCGCATCCTTATTGATAGCTAGGATTAGGCCGACTGGTTCCCTTGGTCTCTACCCAGTTCAACGGGTTTGATCCCGCTGGTCCAGGGCTCTCCCTCTTCTTCTATCTCACTCTGGTTCTTTCTTGCACGAGAAAAAGCCGCCGCTCAGTTGGTCTGGGGAGCGCTGCCGCTGGATCAGACCATGGCAAGGAAGCCTCCACCTCAAAGCCAATTCCAACCGCAACAAGGAAGCTCGGCAACACCTGATTTTTCCTGTCTGCGTCAGCGTTCTTGAACTGCCGCCGCCACCTGGGGCTCTGCTCCGACCAAGGCTGGCTTCTCCTTGTGATCGGATGGGCTTTCCAGACTCCCTACTGCCGAGTCAACTTGTTCTCTTCTCTCTTGCATCATGCATTCGTGTGAGTGGCCCCTTGCTTCAGCGTTGTCGTTGCTCTAAACTCCATGCCGGCACCTGCGTGGGCAAGTCCTCGGCGGTGGTTGCCACTGGAAAACAACCTCTCAATCGCCCGGTCTCCCACCTCGCGTGAACTTGATCTGTGCGACGCCGGCGTGAGGTCTGTGAAGCTGCTGCCATCGAGCCTTGCCGCTGGTTCCCCCTCCGTCTGCCTATGCAAGCTTGGGTGCTGGACTGGAGTGCCGACGAGATACTGGATGACGTCTGCTCCTCCTCGCCAGTTCTCCACACTCGACGCCCTTCGTGTGTGCTAGGTCTATTAACAGAAGTCGCCGCTATTGGGCTTCTCTGTGCCTAAGTGGAAAAGCACAACCCTGATCCGTTCCTCACATCTCACAAAATCTTGTCGACTGGTTGCCGCTGTGAGGCTGGTCTCCGGTGAGGGATCAGTGCTGCTCCGCTCCCCTTCATCTACATCTGTTTCATGGATGCCGTCGAGACTCCTTCTCGCTGTATCTTGCTATCAAGGTCCTCGCCATCTCTCTCGAAGCTCTTCGACTACCCTCCATCGACTTCACCCAAAAATTGGGCTTGACGTCTATCAACACCACCTCACGCTGGGATGTGTCGTGGTCTCTATACATACTCAGATGATGGTGAAACAACCTTGAGTGGTCAGGTGTGTCAGTCTGTAGGTCTCGGAAAGGCCAAAGCAACCACCCACTCCCTTTTCTTCCTCAAGCCACCACTCACGACGTGGGATCGTTCAGACTCCATAGCCGCTAACTGTCCCACGAACCCAGCTTGATAAGAGGTAGAGGAATGAGGCACTAAATGTCTAATTAATCCACATCCAATTATGACCCAGGTCCACCGTAGACAAGGGTATCATGAGATATATTGTCACACTTATGCTAAACCATTAACAAACTCAACTCTATTTATATCGATATGCCAATTATGTTACCATATTCAAATTTATAGATCTCAACCTAGAAACATCAAAATATTATGAAGGTTCAACCATAGTTTATCATAACTTAAGATGCATTCTACACATATTTGATGCAACACTCAAATCCGTGAGCATGTTTATCCAAAAGGGTATTCAAGAACATCAAAAGTTCACTCTATCACATCCTACCCACCTTAAAAGAAATTTCGTTCTCGAAATTAAGCCAGAAAATCCACTTTGTCACACATACTCTATCAAGTTTCAAGGTTGTGAGCCTTAGATGGAATTTTTATTTATATTGTTCTAGTACTATGCTTATCTCACATGCACACAGGTGGATATTATGTTGATGGGTTTCGTGCCCAAAAATTTATATGTGCTTTTGTGGAACAATGTTTATGTTGGTTTAATGGCAGGTATTCCTCTTGGTTATTGTTTTTTGAACTTCATATAATTTTATGCCCAGTTGGGCAGTCCTTTCCTTTTTGTTTGGGAAGCCTTACTCACATACCATCATTTTGTTGATGTATCAACCTTTCTCCTTTTTGTTGTGGTACGCTTCCAACCCCAGGTCAAGGTCAAGGGGAAGATAACCAAGTTGGACTAGGACCTCATCAAGTATAGTTGAAACCTTCTGGTAGACTTTCTCAATGTGGTTAGATGACCCTCCGTTGATCCTTTAATTTATTTAGTTTTCATATGTATCACCCAACATGGTGAAGTTTAGAGACAATATCAAGTTCAGTAATAGTTAGATATTTTGTTTGCACTTCTACATTTGGTTACTTGAATCATACTTTTGAATAAAATTGATTAGCATCCCTTTGCAAAAAAAAAATAGTGGTGTTTGATAAATGGGATGTTTCCTTTTTATCTAATTTAGTAGGGAGTGGATCGCCTCTAGGGTCCTACTCCTTTCACTCACTCTTCGTCATCTCTGGATATCATCTCTAGATAGATGTAACTATGCTATCCTTGCATTTTGGTGAGTCTGCTAATCCCAAACTCGAGTGGGATCCCCTCTCAGGTCCCACTCCTTCATTCCCTAGAGTTCCCAATCGACTATAATCTTTGTACCTCCCCTATGTTCATCACTGCATGGGATCCAGGCTCCTTCAGACTTCACCATATATAAGGAAAACCCTTGACATCGTTCCCCAGACATCAAAAAATTGAAACCCAATACCGTTTTTCCCCTGAGTGCTCTTGCCTAGCCTCCCTAACTCCACATGATCCTACCCCCTTCTGAAAAATTGTGACAACAATTCTTGATTTAGTAGCTCCGGCTTACGTGACCCCAGGAGACATCGTCGATGGATTCAAGTAGTCTCCATGGATCTTCCTTAATCATCAATTTATTCTATTATGAAAAGACTTTAGGGTTTCTACAAATCCCAGAAGAATACATAATATTTCTCCTCCCATCAGTAAGTGGATTCATGCACTCCAAGTAACAAGTATGGGTAAAGGGCTTCATATTCTCTTATATTTATGAATTTTAACTATAATGATATCAAGTACATATTTTAAGGAATACTTGCAAGATAAGTGTTTACAATTCAGATTATAAATTTTTAGTATATTGCTCTTATCCTAGATCATAATGATGACATGCACATCTTTCTTAAGTCAAATTTCAAGTTTTAAGATATCATGCTCAAGAGTAATGTTAAGTACATGATAATTGATTATGTTGTTCCTTCCAAGTATTCTCCTTTTGAGCATAGATCTAGCTAGTGTGAGCAACATCGTAGATGAAGCCCTTGAGACCAATGTCATATTCAAGCTCTAGAGAACAATGTTATTAATCAATCTCTTGAGAGCACCAATGCATATTCAAGCTCTTGAGAGCAATGATATTTATCAAGATCATGAGAGCAATGTATTTCATCAAGCTCTTGAGAGCAAAGTTATGGGAAAAGATCAACATAGTCAACCCAAGATGACAATGGCATTGATAAAGAGATATATAGATATAAATAAAGGACATGAAACTGATTCAATGTTTATAATGTCTGATTGAATTTTCTCAAAAGTAGGGTTATATTTCAGCTTGTATAACGTTACTCGGTGTCACTTACTCTGGCGTGTTCTCAATTTTCTTTGCATGGTTGGGATGTGATGCCCGCAGGTGAGGAGCGCATAAGGACTATAAAAGAGAAAGTCAAGTATTAGAATTTTGTGAAATAAAACCTGGTTAGGTTCCATCTACCTAGACAATCCAATCATTCTAATTAGAGTTTCCTTCATGTTGTAAGTCATGTAAGATGATATATTCAAGAACTCAACTGTACTAGGTTTGCCTTTCAATAATGTATGAGTCAATTTAAATATTATTACAGGGTGATTATTTACATTATTTGCAATGTTTATCATTCTTATGACATACCTTAAAGATAAAGTCCACCATGTTATAGAAAACATGGGAGCTTCTTCTGTTGATACATATATGCTTAAAGGGTGTTATGAGATTTATCTTGAGGGATGGTGATGAATTTATGAAGCAAGGAGTGATCTGTGTTGGTGGAAGATTGTAAGGTGTATCCTCAAGGAACACAACATGCCTTTTTCTATGCTGACAAAGAGAAATAGGGTAAAACAACAATACCTGTTGTGTTCATCACTATATCGTAGAAGGACACAATGTGCAGACCGTGCCTCAAGATTTTTTTTTCTCTCGTGTTGGGGAAGAAGGACAAAGCAAGTATAGAGAAAAACACACAAGTGGGTGTAGAATGGTGGTTGATTGTAGAGTTTTTCATGTGTTTAAACCTCCCTAGGATTTGAGTGGGCATGAGATTAATGAGATAAGTGGATGTGCGTATGACTTCAACCTAGAAGCATTATGAGACACTAGAGCTAATGAGCAAAGAATGAGTGGTTTCAAGAATGTGTCTATGCTCCCTCTCTACAACACCATTTTGTTCATGGGTGTAAGGGAAAGATTAATGGAAAATGGTTCCTTAGGAATTGAGGATCTCCCCACATGGTTGTAGATGTGTACTCCTTTGCACCATTTGCACAGAACACATGAATGACTTTATTTTTTTGGGTCTTAGTTCTATTGATAAATGAATAATATATGTGTGGAATTTCAAAACAGTTGTGCATGAGATAAACTCATTTATATCTTGTAAAATCATCAATAAAAGTAACACAACATTGAAACCTACTTCCATAGGTGATAGGTGCAGGCCCCCAAATATTCAACTGAACAAGATAAAAACAATTACTATTTTTAGTTGAGTTTGAACATACACGCGTGTGCGCATGCACGCGCACACACACACACAAACACAAATATACATACAAATACACACACAGAAATATATATATATTCTTATATCTTGTTGCAAATAAGCATAAATATACATGAGATACCCATTATGTCTTTCTTTATATAATAATGATGATGATTGTGTGGTACATTGAGACCTCCTCGTGTTTGAACATGTGCATCAATGACCACCTCCATTTCAATCTGGGACAATTGGAGTATTGAAGCTAGACCCCCCTTCTATATTGACGTATGTTTGAGTGATGGATCCCTCAATATGTCGACCAACATAATGCTCAACTTATAATAAAACACATCTTGATGCATACATTAATGTTTTGATCGAATGTGGGTTATTTCTTTATAATTCCTTTGAAGCATGATTACTTGACCATATATCTAATTTCTTTGGTTTAACATGTACCATTGTGTTTGCAATGATGACATCATAAACTTTTATCTTAGTTGAAATAGGTGATTGATGAAGACATGTCATATCTACTACTTTCGCTACATGATGACTTTACTTCTTAATGGAATGATGAGCAATTTCACCAAATCAATTTTTCATGGGGATTTGGCTTAATGAAAATGGATGATGTAGTTTTACGCTAGTTTCACTATTGTAACTTTCTTTCCTTCTTGACTCTTGGGGTTCCTTCATTAAGATTTTGGTTCATCATTAATAAAATGAGATATTTTATAAATTACATATGTTGTGTTTACAATTCATATCACTTAGAGACAACACATTAAATCCTCTTAACCTTGCCTACCAAAGTAGTTCAATATGAAGTTCCAACCCCACACAAGAAGGGCCAGATAATATACACAACATATGTAATAAACAAACAAAATCTCATTTTCTTGGTGATGAACCAAAGGTTTTACAAAGGAGGACCACAAGGCCACATGGAAAGAAAGATACATCAAATGTTGTGTGTTGCACTACATATGATTTAGGTCTAAATGACAAAAACTAGTTGGTATTAGATGGACGGTACTACAGTGGGGTGATACAATTGTCTCATTTGTAAGACTTGGGCTCATCGAGCAAGGCTCTGGTAGAGTTTTGAGAATGATGGCGGTCCCAAAGACCACAATTTATCTCAAATATGTGCTTTGTCCTCACTCTCACATAGCTCGAGAAAACTTCCTGATAGGTTACCCATCCTAGTATACTCCATGTCGAGCATACTTAACTACATTGTATATGTTGATGGGATATCTAAATGGGTACACCTTGGTGATATGAGTAGTCGAGTCATTCTTTTAAGATCATTTTATTCTAGGTCTCAAATCATGAGATGTTACATTATTTCTCTAAAATTATAGATTCATTCATATTCCTCTTTTAATTGGTTTGAATTTGTAGAATGAAATCACCTATTCATATTGCTTGCTTCCACCTATTATTAACCAAACATATATTTCCTTACCTAAAAGCATTTCAACTGGCATCTTGTTCTTTATGGTTTGTCCTTTCTTTCGAAAAGAACAAATTTGGATATCTTTGAAACCTGTAGTTGAGAATTATCGTTGGTTGTTGTTTCTTGGTCTTTGAAATACGTACCAAGTTTTGTTGAAAAACAACTAGTCCCAGGTGATCGCAATTATATTTTCTTGTTTCCTTCATCGTAGTCCTTCTTACATGAAAGGTTTTGAATATGTACATTTAGTAGGACTTTTCTTGTTTAGGAAGATCAATGCATTAGCCAAGGGCACAAATTTGAGGACATTATCTTGATATTTTTGCGATATGCGTAGGAATTTCCATTGGCACCGTGAGTGGATAGGCACATACTTGTAATTGATGTCCACTACATACATAATTAAACTATCATTCATAGATGAGATTCCCGCATATATATGTT